>JAZHRO010000008.1:2380000-2867500 GCA_037157565.1 Thalassia testudinum | reverse complement strand
AGAGAGAGAGAGAGAGATCGTCTGCTGGAGTGAAGAAGGCGCGAGCGAGTTAAGCCGTCCGGAGCCACCAGCTGTCGTCTGATGGCCATGCACAGGTGCAGGCACGTACGCGCGCGAAGATGCGCACGTACGCAGGAGGGAGTGAGCGTGAGGGAGGGACCACAACGCATTATGCTGCGCGCTGAGGCGGGTGCAGGTGAAGAAGCGGGCGGGTGCAGACGCAAGCGCAGGCGCTGGAGCGAGCGCGGGGAGAGAGGCGGGTGCAGGCTGGCGACAGTTGCAGCGCGGAGAGAGAGTGCCTAGTGATCGGATAAGTGAGAAACTTTTCGGTCACCGCACTGTAGCAGCGTGAGATCGCGGCTATAGTGCAAGGGCAAAATGTTGACCGGTTGGCGCGTGCGAAACTGGCTGGGCCATGGGCGGAGCTTTGCGATAGGGCACGCGGAGAGGGGCGAGGGCGACCTACTGGCACGCGCAGAGCACGCGGAACAGGCGCCTGAGACGCGTGGTGGCCTGCGCTGCTGCTGGCTGCCGTTGCTTCTACTTGAGCTTCCGAGCTTGAAGCTCCTGTCAATGGCGGCGATGGGCTAAAACGACGAAACAGAGAGAGAACCACCACGCCCACCCGTTCTTTGATGAGTTGGGTGGTGGTGGGACTCACAATGGTGGTTGTATACCATTGTGAGTTGCTCCTGCTCGCAGCGTGTCTCCTCAGGAAGAAGAGAGGCTGCGTATGGAGGGGAGAGGGGAGGAGACGACCTGGAGGAAGGAAGGTGTTGTCTGTGTTCTTTATCTCTGTTGGACCAGGCTCAGTTGCAAGGAAGATGGCTGTGCTCTTTTTAAAGAGGGAAGTGGCATGCACAGCCATGCTCTGGGCTATGCATGGCTGTGCATGCGGCTGGCAAGGCAAGCTGCTGCAGAGAATGGCGCGAAGAAGATCAAGCCATGCCCTGCAGCCGCGGAGGAATTCAGAGCCAAAATGAAAATAAAAATAAAGATGGTGAATTTGCGAGGCAGCACTTGAGGAATACATAAATTTCAAGGCCATTTTATTCACTCTCCTCCCCTCTCAAATAAATGCATGCATGCATTTATTTTTACAAATGCGACTATGTCTACCTAATATACACTAGCAATGCTTGGAAATAGCACAAGATGGCACAATTGTTGGTGTATTTTTGCTGTGCAATCATACCCCCATGCTTATCTTTTGCTAATCCCTAGCAAAACATTTTTTTGTATTGTATTTAGAAATGATCTTAAGCTGAAGATTTTCTTCTGAGGCGACATAGGTGTGTTTATTTGTTGGATATTGTGAGAACCAATTGTAGAGAAGACTACCAGTACTTTAAGTCTCACATGACATAGACCATCTCTCAACTAACTTGGACTCTTGATATTTAAACCTTAAGTACGATTTCCAAGACCTAGGAGGTTTTTGCCGTACTCGAGAGCTCAAGAGATTTTGGCTTGTGCTTAGTGAAGGATCAAGACTGACCAGATGAACATTAAGACTCAAGCCCAGGGTTTCATGAATTTTTAAGTGTAGGTTGGTCCCAATTTCAGCTCATGTCTTCGGATTGACTCTTAAAAAGATGACGGAAAACTCAACTCCCATTTTATGACATTTGTGGCTCAAAGAAAGCAGGGTATTTGTAACTTGACCTGAAAAATTTTTGTTGGAAGACTTAATAGATATTTGCGAGACATACTGACTTATTTGCAGATTATTTTTTTTTGAAACACGTGTCAGTATATCTCTTACAACATTATTTGGAGGAGCACACTTTTCTTTTGGTGGGAGAGTTCCTTTTCGGTGGAAAGAGTCTCTCTTAAACACAAGACTAAAGCCAGGGATAAAAAGTCTACCTGTGCGCACAGGTAAGGACTCCACCTTCCCTAATGAACACTAGGGTTGGATCTTATGTTCACCTGGTCTTTCTTGATATGTGTAGTGTGAACCAAGATTACTTAGGTTCTCGAGTAGAAGCAAACCAACGGATCCCGTACTGGTGTCTCAGGTACAAGAATACGTCCTTAGTTAGGAAAGATTCTGATCTATCTTGTCAATGCTCAAGTGAATTAAGCCAAACCTGAGTGAATCAAGCTTCTGTGGCCTGGAAAGTCTTCAAAACAGTGGTTGAATATCCATAAACACTTATTGTATTTTTGTTTTAGCTTTCAGATCATTACTAAACACCATTTTTTTTTTTTTATAGATAGATGGAAACTGTATGATACCCTAAAATACCCAGATCCTAAGGATGCCTATCCACCCCCCCATGCTAAACAATGCTATGTCCTCATATGCATGCAGGGTAGGGTAGAGGAAGGACGAAAGATCGGGTAACGAGAGCTGAGGTGCAGGGTATATAGCAGGGTGGTAGGGTGGGTGGATGGTGGGTGGTGAGGTGAAAAGTGAAGTGAATGTGACAGTGGTGAAGTGTTGTTGGGGTGCCTCCCAACAAGCGCTGAATTTAACGTCCCCAGCTGGACTCAGAATGAGGCACAAAATTAGTTACCCTCCAGCAAGGCAACAGTTTCTCCAACAGGGGCAGGTTCATGAGTAAGATAGGGTTTCAAACGCTACCCATTGACCGTAAATTTATGCCCAGCTTTGGGATCTTCAATCTCAACGGCCCCGTTGGGAAATGGTCTCGAGACTAGAAAAGGACCAGTCCATTTGGACTTCAATTTCTCAGGAAAGAATTTGAGTCAGGCATTGTAGAGCCAAACTTGCTGAGATGGCTCAAATTCTTTCCACCGAATACAGCTATCATGAAAAGCCTTAGTGCGTTGCTTGAAAGTTAAGGCAGAATCATAGGCTTCACGACGGAGCTCTTCCAGCTCCTGGAGTTGGAGTTTCTGTTGGTGCTAGAGCACCACGATCATTTATTTTGATGATAACAAAACACGTGTCATTTAATATTTGCGCTTTGAGTCCTAGATTTCAGGTCAATCGCAAATAGATACGTGATTAGACGGAGTTCGAGCTCGCATCCAGGACGGATTGGAGGAGCTTGACGGAAAACAGAGGAGGTTCGCGTGGAGCGACAGATTGAAGATAGAAGACAAGAAGAATAGGATAGATTCTTTTTAATCCTTTCTTGTATCTCTTGTCTTTATTTTCTTGCTCTTTTTATTTTCCTTAGAATATTATGTTAAAGAGCCTCAAAGTACCCTAACAGTAGTCCTAGGAACACCGGCACAACCCTAGGATACTTAGGTTTTCTGTAGAATACTTAGAAAACCAATATAGGGCTTAAACAGCATTTCCAGACGTCTAATTCCCAAATCAGACGTCTGATAAAGTATTTTAAGACGTCTGACTGTTGTTTCAGACGTCTGCTAACTATTAGGCTGGAGTTAGTATTCTGTCTGATGAAATCAGACGTCCAGACCTTAGTCCAGACATCTTAGAAGATGTCTGATGGACTTGCCAGACGTCCAGATAGTGGACCGTTGGCTAGCTTAGCAGGTACTATAGAATATGACCGTTAGAGCCTTATCAGACGTCCATAGGCCTTTCCAGACGTCTGATAATTGACTGTTTTTGCCTCGACTGACCCGAAAATCTCTTCTCAGAGATTTTCTAGCCGTTGCAAATTCATTCTGTAGAAAAAGTTGGTTTCTAGACGTCCACACATAATGCCAGACGTCCTGTATGTCGCCTGATAGACTTGAACAAGAACCCTGTTTAGATCTGATTCAAGTCAGGAGGAAACCCGCATGAAATCAGACGTCTGACCTTGAAATCAGACGTCTTAAAGTGGCCTTCCAGACGTCTGATGCCATAGTTAGACGTCTGATTACCCTGTCAAGCGCAATCGTTGTCCTGATTTCGGCCTGATTCTCTTGGGCTTTGCACCCAACGGCTATGGAAGCTTTTCTAAGCCTTCCAAAGCCTTCCTAAGGCCTCTATAAATAGAGGGGAGCCTTTGCAACAAAAACACACACCTAGATACACAAGACACACTTGGCTACACACTTTCACACTCTCTTGTGTCTTAGCTAGCTCTTGCTCTCCAAGCTCAAGCTCCATTCTCTTGAGAGCATTAAGCTTTGCGCACCCGCTCTCCCGCCGTTGTTTACGAGAGCTACGTTGCGCCGTCGCGTGGCACACGCACTGCGTCATCAACTCGACGCACTCCTTGCAAAGGGGAATTTCCTAATTCCTATAGAAGCTAGGTTTATAATTACTTTGTTGGCTCTATAGGACTTGTTGTTTATTTTATCTTTGTTATTTGGTTGGGTATTCGCTTTGCGAATTCCCGTCTCCTTCGCGAGATAAAATCCTTCTCGTGGAGAGAAGGGGTTGAGGAACGCTACCCTCGTTCTTGTAGCGTGGTTGTATTGAGGTTGAATCACCCTCGTTTAAAGTGATTCGGTTTAGTGGATTTTGATCAACTTGGTTGATCGGAAAATCCTAACTCGAGAGGGTTAGGTGGTGGTTTTCACCCGGTTTGGGTTTCCACCTAAAAATTCTTTGTGTACTTTGTGTGATTGATTTTTTGAGATTGTTTATTTTATTTTCGCAATTATTACGTCACCCCCTCTTGGTAGGGAAACTTCAGTTTCCTTTCTCGACCACACAGGTCTGGGTCGAGGTTACATTGGCGAACCGCCCAATAAGCGCGGTGTTCCAACTCCACGGGCAAATGACAAGGCTTCCCGTAAACGATTCTATAAGGAGACATACCAAGGGGAGCCTTGAAGGCGGTCCGATACGCTCAAAGTGCGTCAATCAGCTTGTCGGACCAATCCTTATGGTCAGGCCGAACCATTTTCTGGAGAATTTGCTTGATTTGCCGATTCGACACCTCTGCCTAGCTATTCGTCTGAGGATGATACGGAGATGCGATACGATGGTGGACTCCGTATTTCCTCAGAAGTGCCCGAAAAGAAGCATGGGTAAAGTGGCCTCCTCCATTCGAGATAATGGCTCGACGGATCCTAAAGCGCGCAAAAATGTGGTCTTTGACAAATCGAGTGGATATAACATAGTCAGCATGGCGCGTGGGAATAGCCTCGATCCATTTCGAAACATAATCAATAGCCACGAGGATAAATTCGAAGCCGTTGGAAGGAGGAAAGGGACCCATGAAATCAATTCCCCAAATGTCGAAGATTTCCGCAACTAGGATGGGTTGTAAGGGCATCATGTCACGGCATGACATTGACCCTAACGACTGGCACCTAGTGCAATGTTTGGCATAATTATGTGCATCCTGGTGAAGGGAGGGCTAAAAGAAACCGCACTGCAACACCTTGGTTGCAGTTTTCCTCCCAGAGAAATGGCCTCCGCAGGCCTGATCGTGGCAGAAGGATAGCACACTGGGGAATTTGCTGTCAGGAATACAATGACGGATGATTTGATCAGCACCTATTCGAAAAAGAAGTGGATTATCCCAGAAATAATACTTTGCTTCTGCCATGAGACGCTCACACTGGTTTTTAGGCCAGCCACGTGGAAGGGATCCAGAAGCAAGGTAATTGGCAATGTCGGCATACCACGATCCACTTGCCACATTAATTGCCAAAAGGTTCTCATCAGGAAAAATCTCATTAATCGGCAGAGTAAGTCCAATATGGTCAAGGTCCAGTCTAGAAAGATGATCAGCCACAACATTCTGGGCTTCGGCCTTATCGCGGATCTCAATGTTAAATTCTTGGAGCAGAAGGATCCAACGAATCAGTCTAGGCTTGGCATCCTTCTTGTGCATGAGATGGCGAATAGCCGCGTGATCAGTGAAAACAATAACATGTGAGCCTAGAAGGTAAGAGCGAAATTTCTCCAGCCTAAAGACAATCGCCAGTAGTTCTTTCTCAGTGGTAGTATAATTACGCTGGGCCTCGTCCAACGTCTTACTGGCGTAATACACCACGAAGGGGTGTCTATCGCATCTCTGTCCCAAGATGGCTCCAACTGCAAGGTCGGAAGCGTCACACATGAGTTCAAAGTTGAGGGACCAATCAGGTGGCTGGAGAATAGGGGCCTTGGTGACAACATTACGCAGCTACGTGAATGCTCGTATGCAGTCGGGGCCCATATCGAAGGGTATGTCGGTCGATAGGAGATGAGTTAAAGGTCGAGAAATCTTGGAGAAATCTTTGATGAATCTCCTATAGAAACTGACGTGTCCCAGGAAGGAGCGGATTTGTTTGACAAAGTCAGGCACAGGTAAATCAGCAATTACATCAAGCTTAGCTCTGTCAACCTCGATACCCCTATCGGAGATGATATGTCCAAGAACAATTCCCTCGTGTACCATAAAATGACTTTTTTCCCAAGAAGGCACGAGGTTTACATCAATACATCTCCTATGGATACGGGTCAGGTTGGCAAGATATTCATCGAAAGATGGTCCAAAGATAGAAAAGTCATCCATAAAGACCTCGAGAAAGTCACCCACCATGTCATGAAATATCGCCAGCATACATCTCTGGAAAGTTGCTGGCGCGTTACAAAGTCCTAACGGCATCCTTCTTAATGCAAAGGTGCCGAAGGGGCAGGTAAAAGTGGTTTTCTCTTGGTCCCGGGGGTCAATTGCCACCTAGTTATATCCTGAGAATCCATCCAGGAAATAGAAAATTTTATTTCCTGCTAACCGCTCCAGGATTTGGTCAAGAAAGGTAGCGGAAAGTGATCTTTCTTAGTTGCAACATTGAGTTTCCTATAATCTACACACACTCTCTAGAATGTAGGAGTGCGTGTAGGGATGGATTTGCCCCTGTCATTGACACGGATGGTAAGTCCTGCCTTCTTGGGCACGACGTGAATCGGACTCACCCAGGGGCTATCGCTGATCGGGTAGATTATACCTGCTTCCAGCCACCTAATAATTTCCTTCTTAACGACCTCCCACATGTTAGGGTTGAGACATCGCTGTATCTCGCGGGAAGGTCGAGCCTCCTCCTCCGTATATATACGGTGAGTGCAGTAGGAAGGGCTAATGGCAGATAAGTCTAATAACAACCATCCAATGGCTGCCTTGTGTTCCATAAGGACCTTCGTTAGTTTGCACTCTTGCTCCATGGTCAATTTTGAACTAATGATTACGGGGAGCATTTCATTTGGTCCCAAAAAAACATACTTAAGTGTACTAGGCAGCTCTTTCAGCTCGAGAGTGGATGGTGAAAGATCTGGCATTTCTTAGGACGAGAGTGTCCCAGGCGGATCGGAAAACAAGTCAGGAGGAAGAAGTTGGCCCTCAGATTGGCCAAGAAGAGGGGCTTCTTGGATAAATTGATCCAAGAAGGAATAACCCCAGTGAGTAGTATATGGGCTCAAGGTCCCAGTGTGGAGTTGCAAATCCACCTGATTTGGTGGGAAAGAAAGGGTAATTCGATCTTCAAGAGTGTGGACCGGTAGTGAGTAGCCTGGATATGACTCAGACCACGAGGTATGGGAAGCGGAGAAAACCTCATCAGAAGTCTGGTCAGGGGAAGGTACGGGAATAGGGAGGGATGGGGGAACGTCACAATATGTGTTGGTCAGGCAGTCGTCAGTGTTTATAGGTAATCCGCAGCAGTCAGAATAGGTCCCAATTAGTCTGATACATGCGTTGACGGCCATGCCCTCGTCAGATGTGTCATCCTCAATGCAATCGCAATCAAAGTTCTTGGCTGCCTTGAAGATGTTCAGCTTGAGCTTCTCAGATCCAACGGTAATCTCAATACAACCCAACTTGCAGTCGATATGGGCGTGGGCTGTGGCCAAGAAAGGTCGACCAAGAATGATCGGACAATCAGAAAGTGAGCTAGGAACTTCCATATCTAAAACAAGAAAGTCAACAGGAAAACAGAGACTGTTGACCCTAACCGCCACGTCTTCCACCACACCCTTCGAAATTTTGACAGAACGATCTACCAACTGTAACGTGACAGGGGTGGGTTTCAGATTTCCCAAGGAAAATTTTTCAAGCATGATGGTTGGTATAAGATTGATGGAAGATCCTAGATCAAGCAGGGCACGGTTAAAATTGTAGCCTTGGATGCTACAGGAAATAAGCAGTGTGCCCGAATCTTTTTGCTTCGGTGGTAGATTTGACAGTATAGTACAACTCACATGAGGCAAGAGAACCACCAGATTCTTAGTTTTCTTTGACTGTCGCTTGGGTGTTGTGTAGTCTTTGAAAAATCGGGCGACAGTAGGTCTGTGGTCGATAGCCTCTAGTAGGGGTACCTTGATTTCAACATCCCTGAATAAATTACGCAGGTTATTAAAGGCCTGCGTATCCTTCTTCTTGCCTTTTGGCTCCCTCAGTAGAGCCTCAGGGAATGGGACTGATTCTAGCACCAATTTGGGTGTATAGTCCTCTCGCGAATGCGGTGTGCATCCCGAATGAGAGGGTGATGAAGAAGACGGGCCAGGATCAGGTTGAGGCGGATCGACGGTCTGCTTACTGCTCCTCGTAGTGATTGCATTGGACGATGCGGGTCCAGTGGGATCATAAGGCGGAGGAGGGTTCGCAATAGGGACATAAGAGTGAGGTGCTGCAGTGGGATTAGCCTGAAATCCCAGTGGAATGCTCGGAGCTTGCAAAATCTGATGAACCTGTCCCTGAGAAGGTCATACCTGTGGTTGAGGACCACGAGGTACGAAATTTCGCAGGTTGGGAACAGGTTGGGTTGGAAGAGTGCCCTGAGATCGAGTCGCCATGTGTAGTTGACTGATCTCAGCATTCTGATGCGCCAATTGGTGCTGAAGAGAGGTCATGTTCTCTTCATGGCGCTTTGACATTTCCGTCATCATTCGCATCAATTTGTCAAGAGGACTTGATGCGTGTTCTGTTTGCGGAACGTAAGGACCCGATGGCGGATTCGCCATAGGATTAAACTGGGCCCTTGGGATGACGGGTGCAGACGGTTGCATTGGTCCACCTGCGGGGTTTTGGCGTTGCGGGTTGTTGGACCATGCGAGGTTCGGATGATTTCGCCACCCTGGGTTATAAGTGGTAGAGAACGGGTTGTTCCCCAGGGTGCAAGCGTCTTCTATGCCAGAAGATGCGTCCGCATGTAAATATGCTTCCGAGCACACGGAGGCTTGGTCCTCCGTTTCTTAAGCCTCCGTGTCAAAATACTGGCTCGCAGAAGCAAGATCCACATGACTTACTGAATCGCTCGGTGCGACACTCAGTAAGGAAGGTCTTACGGGGTTTCTCGGGATAAGCTTGGTGTTGGAAGAATTGAGATTGTGACGAAGTGGTGAGGTGGGGGTGTTTGCCATAGAACGGGCGGGATTGGCTAGAAGCTCGTCCAGCTTCTTGTGCATGACGGAGACTAATGAGAACCTCGTCATAAACCCTAAACTAGCACCATCTAACCTAGATTTGCAAGAAAAAGCTCCTACATAACCATAGAAAGGCTTGACTTAGAGAAATTCTGAGTTTGTGAAGAAAACAGGAACTAAGGGGTAAAAATGTAATTTCACCAACTCAATCTGAAAATAGGGTAACTCAGGGTCCAAACATAGGTCAAACTAACCTAATAAGAAGAAAAGTGGGATGAGTTGATCCAATAAGGGCTACAGCAACTCCAAGGAATTAAATGACATCCTGTAACACTAAAAACAAATCCACTTCAATTCATGAGGTTCGGGGCAAAGAAAAAATTGACTAAACCCTCTAAAATTCATAGAAAAATAATCTCTAGGGTTTAGAACCTTCAAATTGGCCTTAGGAACCCATTTTGACCTACATTGAGAACCATGCCCAAATTAATGACCTAATTTGGGTTTTTATGCAAATTGACTAGGAAAACAAGGTCTGATCTAGAAATAAAATTCACCATTAGAATCCTTAGGTCCTAGTTAGTCATGTATAAAAACTTGAGCCTAAGGAAAGACCTTCTTGACCGACTTTACATTTTGGTCCTCATCTATTACTTTTTTACCCTCAACTTTTGAAACCCTCGCATTTTGGCCCCTAAGTATTCTTCGTTCTTTGCATTTGGGTCCTCCCTGCAAAACCCTGAGCAGCGCCATGCTCCGGCGACTTTGCGCGGAGCATGGCGCCGCGCAGGGTGAGGGAGACCCTCTGCCAAGACAACCAGGGGTTACCTACGACGTCTGCTGTTGCAGGGACACCTCCATGGTCTCTGCGGATGCCTATACCTCCCGTGTGAACGCATGGAAGGTATGGGTCTCCATCTCTGACCGTCCTCCGGCGAGGGAGGCACGTCTCCTCCCTCCGCCCTCCTCTCTGATTTCACCTCTATAAAACCGCCTCCGTCTGCCGCACTGAGTAGCTCGGTTCTGACGGAGAATCACCCACAGCTTTCCTCTCTTCCCACTTCGGCAGAAGCCCTCCAGCTCCGGCGGTTCTTCCTCCTCCTCGTCGCTCCGTACCCGGCGCGCGCTCTCCCGCTCTCTCCTCACCGCCGCTCCCTCTCTCTGGGCACCTTCTTCTCCGGCGTCCGGCCCCCTTCGACTCTACAACTAGGTCAGAACTTCTCCCCACTTCCCCCTCTTTCTTTTCCTCACTATTTTACATTCAATTAAGCTCTCGACCGCTCCTGACCACTGTCGCCTCCTCCATCTCCGGCCAACCTCCGGTGAATCGCCCCCATCATTCCACCACTCCACACGACTCGCCGACCGACCCAAAACCTCCGCCTCTTCACGCTGAACCACTTCCGCCCCTTCATTTCCTGCCATTCGCTACCTAAAGACCCCCCGAACAAACCCATTCCCCCGGCCACAGTTCGACCTAGGGCAGCCCTTGCACTCCGCCCCATGCCTCGCCACCACCTGCACGAGCTTCTCCGCACTCCGGCGAAGCTCCCTGCACCTTTTGACTAGGCCGAGAGGCCGTATTTCTGTGAACAGGTCACCCGTCCTCCGCCGCCATTGCTGAACAGGTGGAGCTTCTTCTGCCTGCAGCTACAGGTTCGCCTCGCCCAGGCTTGACTCTCCAGGACGCGCGGTTCGCCCCCACGCTGCTGCCCAGGCCCGCAGCTGGGGTGAAAGCCTCGCAACAGCCGCAATTGCCTGCAGCTTTCTCAGCTGCAGGCGCCAAATTGGGGTGGGACATTTAGTCCCACCTCGGTAGTTCTGAAGGCTGCGCACCCGCATAAATTAGAAAAGTGTTGTAGGCTTATCGCCTCAGTTACACGGGGTGAGGTCCCTCTCACCCGCTTACCCGGCCTCGTCCGCGACCACCCCCCGCGGACCTGGCCCGACCCGTATACCCGACCTGCACTCCTCGCCCACCACCGCACACCGGTGGGCCTGGACTCGGGCACGACCCATGCCTGAATACCCGGCGGCTCTGGGAGAGCGATCCTACGAGTGAAATCTGAGAGAGAGAGACGCGGGGGAGGGTAGGATTAGGTTTTGCCCTCTGACCAAGCTGTGAGTGTGCAGGCAGAGCCAGAGAGGAAGAAGAAGAAGAGAAAGAAGGAAGAAGCAGCCAACGCCGTGGCTGCTTGAAGCAAAGCAGAAGAAGAAGGATTGCGAGAAGAAGAAGAAGAAGAGGAAAGAAAGAAGAAAGGAGGACGCACTGTAGCAGAGGCTACTTAAGTCGTCTGATTGAAAAAATCAGACAACGCACCGCAAAGAAGAAAAAGAAGAAGGAAAGAAGAGCAGGCACCGCAAGGAAGAAAGAAAGAAAAAGAACAGAAGGAAGAAGACAAAGAGCTGAAGGAGAAATAAGAGAGAAGCAGAACAGAAGAGAAATAAGAAGAAGAAAGAAGACTGAGGAACTGAAGAGAAGAGAAGAGAAGAAGACAAAGACAAGAGAAGAGAAGAGAAGAAGAAAAAGCCAACAAGACAAATCTCTCTCTCTCTCTCTCATTTTTGTAATAGAAACATTGTACTTCTAGAATATAGTTTGCTCCCTGAGTTCGACCTTGGGAAAACTTTTATTTCCGAGTAACAAATTGTATTAAACTGGTAACCACTTCTCTATACTATACTACGGCGACATATTAGAACTACAGACGAGAGGTGAGCCAGTTTTTGGCGCCGTTGCCGAGGAGCAATGACTATTATAGAAGTTAAAAAAGTTCTATTCATAAGTTTCTAATAAACTCTCTCTCTCTTTGGTGCAGGTACAGGAAGAAAGAAAGGCGCAGCCGCACCACAGCCACTCCAAGGACAGGTAACTTCCTATTAAACCCTAAAATTGAAAGAGGAAAAACAAAGAAAAAATAGGTATAACCTGTCTTTCATACATAATAATAGCTGCATGTTCTCAGAACCACTATTCCTGCACACAATTTTAAAGGTAATTAAGGGCTAACACCTCCCTGCCTGAGCCCTAATTACCCAACAAGGAGTTAAATGGACCAAGTAGAGCCAACATAAGGTCAAACATTAGGATTTCAGAGACACACCCCTTAATCAAGAATTGAGGAAATCCAAAAGAGGTGTGCCCAAGCCATTGATTGAAAATAATTAATAAGGAAAATCCTAAACAATTGGCTCTCTCTAAACACTTGAATCCTAAAAAACAAGGCCTAAATTCTCAAGGGAACCACTGGGTGAAGTTGACCCCTAGGGTCAACCAACCTTCAAATTAGGCCACCTTGTTCACAAAAACACCTAAGAGTTCAAGTGAAACCTTAAGCACCTTGATCTTAAAATAAAAAAAGGTAGACTTAAGAGGTCAAGATCCCCATTCTGGTCTACCTGGAACCGCAGTGACAAGAGAGGTCGGGTGGGGGAAACCCTGTAACCCATGGGGACGCTCTACCATGTAGGGGTCTTTGCGGGACTCACCCTCTCTGGCTGCCCAGGTAATTCTCAGGTGGACGATCTTTCTGATAAAGGGGTCCATCTGCCCCGCACCTCTATAGTCACCCAACACATCTTTGGGTGTCTTGATTGGGTCCAGCACCTTCTAAACTCCTCTATTCCAACAGTGCATGAACGGTAGGAGATCCTTAAGACCACCCTTAAGATCTCTTTTAGGAATACACTCTCGTCAAGGCCAAGCCTCGACACCTGTGTTTGAACAGCAACCCTACCCCATCATTCTCTCATCTGATTCTGAATCAAGCTCTTCTTCTTCCCCCATCATGGCTCAGCCAGTTGAGGAAGAAAACAATCTGGAGCACCAGCTCCATCGACTCAATGACCTCTTCCAAAACTTTGTGCACCCACCGTAGCGTTCTATGATGCGGGACCATTATAATCCTACTGCGGTGGCCATCGAGCCTCGAGTCAGAATCCCGACTGGAGGACCTGATTCCGAATTAAAGCCCAACATGATTCATGCTATACCTAAATTCCATGGGCTTAATTCCGAAGATCCCTTCCAGCACATCAAACAACTAAAGCATCTGGCCCAAACTTTTGGGTCAGATGAGCAAAATCGAGATATTCTTCTCATGAAGATGTTCTCCTTTTCTCTTATGGACAAGGCCGCTCATTCGTATCAAACTCAGACCCGGCCGATCAACACTTGGAAAGAACTTCAGTCCGAGTTTTTGAAAAAGTTCTTCCCCGTTGGTCGGACCAATGCCTTGCGCCATCAGATTACGCACTTCACTCAACAAACAGGGGAACCTCTCCATGAGGCATGGGATCATTTTCAGGATCTCATGAGAAAGTGCCCCCATCACGGAGTTCCTAAATGGGAACAGGTCCAATCTTTTTACCACGGACTCCATGAGGATATCCGTCTTTTCGTCAATGCAACCTACGGAGGAAATATCATGGGTCAACATGAGGACACCGTGTGGGAGATTCTCGAAAACATGTGTGAGAACTCCATCAACAATGACTCCATGGGATTATTCGACAGAACGAATACCCGCGCATCGACGAATCTTAGGGGAGCACATGAGACGCAGGGCTTGTCCGCATCAGTCGACTTGGAATTAATGGCTAGTTGATTGGACAAGGTCTCGATTATTGAAAAGAAGGTGGATGAGCTGACTCAGCACCTGCAGCGAGCCACCTCTGCGCATAACCCCTTTGCACAGCCTCCTTCCACAAGGGAAACTGTGCAAAACATTCTCCATCGATCTTCTCCTAGGACGGATCCATATCCACCATCTGATTCTCTAACCAGAGGTCCATCCGATCCTCTCTATACCAGCCCGGGGAATTCCATTCCCTCTTTCTCTGACTCTCTGGAGGTTCCTCAGACCTGCGAGGACCTCAACGCCATCCAAAATGACCCGTTCTCCAACACCTATAACCCTGGATGGCGAAACCATCCCAACTTTTAGTGGGCGGGAAATTCCCAAACCCAAAGACCACCCTTTCAGCCCCACCCACAACCCCCTCGTCCTTATCAGCTGCCTCAGCCTCGGCCCAACCCTACTTATCCACCAAATCAGGATCAAATGTCCCTTATCCTTCAGACCCTGGCTGACATTCAAAGAACAAATGCGGCTATTCAAAAGCAACAAAAGGATGAACTTACAGAGGTTCGAAACCAATTGGACTAGTTGGCAAACTCTCGCCAGCCAGGCACTCTTCCTTCCCAACCTCTTCCTAATCCAAATAACGTGCCAACCCAGCGACGCGTTATGAACCCAAACCCGGGCCATGCCCATATGATTCATCAGGCCCCCTCTGTTCCTTCACCCGACGGGATAGAGGCCTCCACTTCTTTTGCAGGTTACCAGCAGCAACCTATCTTACCCAATCCCAACCAAAACCAGGCAGGACTTAATTCCGTAACAACCCGTAGTGGTAAGGAAACCCAAGACCCACCTCATCCAAACCACTCCAAGCCTGGTAGTAATCCCAAGCCTAGGACAGTAATCCAAGATGTTCCTACCCCTATCCCAGATCCAAGACCTGGACCTATCCTAGAAGAACCAACCAAGATCCCGTTTCCCGAGGCCTTGACCAAGGAAAAGAAGACCACCAAGCCCGTGGCACCTGAGGAGGACCTGGTCAAGCTCTTTGAGCAGGTCCACATAAACATCCCCTTGATGGATGCAATCTGCCACGTACCGACTTACGCACGATTTTTAAAGAATGTGTGTACACCCCAGTGTAAGCCGCGAACCAAGGGTGGGAGTCCAATTATTCTGTCAGAGCAAGCCAGCTCTGTAATCCTCAGTAGACTCCCACCCAAGGCTAAAGATCCTGGTACTCCCCTGATTTCCTGCAAGATAGGTGATACCCAATTTGATAGAGCTTTGCTAGACTTGGGTGCATTTATAAATCTGATACCCACATCCTTACTTGACCATCTAGAAGAATCTGAGCTAAAACCAACCGAGGTGACATTACAATTAGCAGTTCGATCTATAAAGTCACCAAAAGGGATTCTCGAGGATGTTATCGTAAGAGTGCCGGATTTCTATTTCCCCGTGTACTTCATAGTCTTAGATATGGACGCACCTGAGAACCCTAGGGATACACCAATCATTTTAGGGAGACCTTTCTTGGCTACTGCTCGAGCCAACATTAGTTGTGAGAAGGGCCAAATAGAGCTCAAATTTGGGGATCAAACCTTGAAAATTGATATATTTAAGGGCCAATAAGGAATTTATTGCGGTGTTATCGAACAGATTTGTGACATTAGGGTTTTGGTTGATGAAACACACCTCCAGAATGACCTGATTATGCCTCATCAACCACAGAAAGATCTTGACTCGCAAACAGATGAGTCGAATCCAGATATAAACAACCCAGTAACTCCTACCCTTAAACCCCACCTCTATACTGAACCACCCGCTGCTGCTGATAACCCTATCCTCGAGTTGAAGCATCTTCCTGCTCACTTAAAATACAACTTTCTGGGTTCTAATCAGACCCTCCCTGTGATTATCAATTCCAACCTCAATCTCGAACAGAAATCCCATCTGATTACTGTCCTCCAGCAACATCGCAGAGCCATCGGATGGACTCTCGATGATTTGACTGGAATAAGTCCCTCTTATTGTACTCATCATATTTATTCAGAAGAGGGCGCACGACCTTCTCGTGAGATGCAGAGATGTTTGAACCCTAATCTGTAGGAGGTCGTGAAGAAGGAGATCATCAAGTGGTTAGATGCCGGAATCATCTACCCGATCTCCGATAGTCGTTGGGTGAGCCCAATTCAGGTTGTGCCTAAGAAGGTAGGACTCACCACCATAACGACTGAGACCGGAGAAATCATTCCTACCCGATTAGCCAACGTGTGGCGAGTCTGTATAGATTACCGCCGACTCAATTCCTCCACGAAGAAGGATCATTTCCTACTACCTTTCATTGATCAAATTCTCGAGAAACTAGCAGGAAATAGGTTCTTCTGCTTTCTTGACGGGTACTCCGGTTATAACCAGGTGGCAATCCATCCTGAGGACCAAGAAAAGACCACGTTCACCTGCCCCTTCGGAACATACGCTTTCCGAAGGATGCCTTTCGGTCTTTGCAATGCACAAGCTACCTTTCAGCGGTGCATGCTTGCCATATTCTCAGATATGGTAGGTGATTTTCTGGAAGTCTTCATGGATGACTTTTTAGTTTTTGGAGAATCATTTGACGATTGCCTCCAACACTTGGTCCAAATACTCAGGCGGTGCATCGAGGTGAATTTGGTTCTTTCCTGGGAAAAGAGCCATTTCATGGTGTCTGAGGGAATTGTCCTGGGACACTTAATTTCAGAAAAAGGCATCTAAGTGGATCGAGCTAAGGTTGATCTGATCTCTCGCCTTCCTATGCCTAGCTCGATCAGGGACATCCATTCTTTTCTGGGGCACGTCGATTTTTACCATCGTTTCATTCCGGATTTCTCGAAAATCGTGCGCCCCTTAACTTCTCTTCTCTCTAAGGATGTGCCCTTTGAAATCTCCAAGGAATGCACACTAGCCTTTGAAAACCTACGTGACCGAGTCACCCAGGCACCTATCCTACAATCCCCTGATTGGTCTCAACCCTTTGAGATCATGTGCGATGCATCTGATTTCACTGTAGGAGCGGTCCTGGGGCAGAAAGCTGATGGGAAACCCGTGGTCATCTACTACGCTAGCAAGACACTTGACGAAGCTCAGCGTAACTATACAATTATGGAGAAAGAGCTGCTAGCCGTAGTATTTGCCCTTGAAAAGTTCCGATCGTATCTTCTGGGCTCCCATGTCATCATTTACTCGGATCACACGGCTGTAAGGCATCTCCTTGCCAAGAAGGACGCGAAGCCCCGACTAATCCGTTGGATCTTGCTGTTGCAAGAATTCGATCTTGAGATTCGTGACAAGGCGGGAAGACAGAATGTGGTAGCCGACCATCTGTCCCGTCTTCCTTCTGAGATTATCAACCCTTCCGGACCCATCATAGAACACTTTCCTGATGAAAACCTGCTTGCTGTTGGTACTAGGCTTCCATGGTTTGCTGATATAGTAAACTACTTGGCATCTCATCAGACCCCGTCTAATTGGCTGAAGGCCAAGAAAGACAAATTGCGTTCTGATACCAAGTATTACATCTGGGAAGACCCATACCTTTTCCGCATAGGTGCTGATCAAATCATTCGGAGATGTGTCCCAGAAGAGGAATTCAACAATATCCTCTCTTTCTGCCATGACCAGGCATGCGGTGGCCATTTCTCTAGGCATAAAATCGCATCAAAAGTCCTCCAGTGTGGCTTTTACTGGCCTACACTATTCAAAGACACATACAGTCACTGCAAGGCATGCAGTCGTTGCCAGACCTTGGGCAACCGAGCCGTCGCGACATGATGCCTTTGCAGCCGATTCTCGTATGCGAAATCTTTGATGTTTGGGGGATTGATTTTATGGGCCCCTTTCCTATTTCGGATGGTTTCGAGTACATTCTGCTTGCTGTGGACTACGTGTCCAATTGGATTGAAGCCATACCGACCCGAACCTATGATCACAAAATTGTTCTCAAATTCATTCATCAAAACATTTTCTCAAGGTTCGGGATTCCCCGTGCTATAATCTCTGATGGGGGGACCCATTTTACAAATGCTCAGTTTAGGTCACTGATGACTAAATACAGGGTGTCTCACCGAATCTCCACTCCTTACCACCCCTAAACTAATGGTCTAGCTGAGCTGTCAAATCGGGAGATCAAGAAGATCCTGCAGGTCACTGTTCGGCCTGACAGGAAGGACTAGTTGTCCCGACTTCCGGAAGCATTGTGGGCCTATAGGACCGCCCACAAAACCCAATTAGGCATGTCTCCCTTTAGACTGGTGTACGGAAAGACGTGTCACCTTCCAGTAGAACTGGAACATAAAGCCTATTGGGCAGTACGGAACTGTAATCTAGATCTTTTGAAGGCTGGCACCCAAAGAAAACTCCAAATCAGCGAATTCGATGAATTACGCCTAGACGCGTATGAGAACTCGCGAATCTACAAGGAGCGGATTAAAGCCTTCCATGACAAGCATATCTCGAGAAAGATCTTTCATCCTGGTCAGAAGGTCCTACTCTTTGATGCCCAACTCAAACTTTTCCCGGGAAAGCTGCGATCCAAGTGGGTCGGACCATATTTAGCCCGACAGGTTTTTGGTAATGGAGCTATCGAAATCAGTCCGCTCAGCCACGATTCCGAACCTTTCATTGTGAACGGTCAGAGACTCAAGCCGTTCATTGATGTAACTTCTACTGATTTGGCTGAATCATCTCTTATCCTCCATTCCCCTTGAGCTTATTGCGCCCAGCCGATGGCAAAACTCAGCGCTTAACGGGAGGCAGCCCGTCATTTTCTGAAAATCTAAAACCCTTTTCACACTTTTGTGCACTTAAAGTTCACCCTTATAGACAGCCGACTCCACCTCAGATGCGTGCATCTGAGATTAGAAATCATCCGCAGAATTCATCCCGACCCATTCACTCATTAAAACATCTGTCTTAAGGAATGAACTAAGTAAATAAAAACCCCTAAGTCACAATGAAGACATTGCAAACCTTAGGCATGGGGGGGTATAAAAGTGCAAAACTTGTAAAAAAGGGGTTTTAAAACAAAAAAATTCACATATGCCAAAAACACCATAAAAATTAAAAAATTGTTCAAAAAAGAATAAGAGGAGAAAGGAAATTTTGTGGGAGAAGGGAAAAGAAACAAAATGAAAAGGAGCACAAAAAATGAAAGAAAGGAGTGATAGTCCTTAGTAAGAAACTAAGGAATTGACCTAAGTTTTAGACCTTATTCAAGAAAAGAAATGAAAAGTGTATGGTGAGATTAGTAAGAACGCAAACTTTAGGCATTCTTGGATAGACCCTTAGTACCCATTAAGATCTAGACAATCCTCAAGAGGTTGAGGAAAATGAAAAGCTTAAGTATTAGGTCCAAGGGATAGGGAGTATTTGACCTCATTAACTAACTTATGGTTTATGGGACTCAGTAACCTAAGCACCCCAACCTCACGCACAGCCTGGTTCTGTAAGCATAAAAATCAAAATCACGCAGAAACGTCATAAAATTCTGAAAAATACACCTAGAATAGGAGCGGCCGATCAACACAAGTTGATTTGGACGAGTTCCCAGCGTAGAGAGGCGGGAAATCCCCTCGAAGATGCGTAACAAAATATCATCTCCTCGGTGCTAGTCTCTTAGGATATTTACATATCCTACTAGGGGCATGTAAGCACTCTGCTGGTTCAGATTCCATGGATGGCATTATCACGAAGTGTCAATTGCCAGGGTCTGGATTCGGCCACGGAACACCATGGATGGGATTATCTCGAAATCTCAATAGCCAGGGTTCCGGGGGTTGCCATGGGCGGTGCTATCTCGAAGCATCAATTGCCAGGAACCTTTGAGGATTGATGATGGGAGCAAGGAATCTGATACAGACCGTGTTGAAAAGCCAATCCTAGGCTAGAAATAAAAAGAAAAAGAGAGAGAAAACCTCTCCAAACAGTAAAACTTTCTATCCCTCTCTCTTACAAAAACGCACTGCGAACTGAACCAGGGCTACAATCATTTCAAGCACGGGTGCTTTAACCACAAAGTCCAATAGACCTTAGGTTAGTTCTTGTGGGCCTTAAAAACCTTTGCCAAAGACTGAGGCTGAGGCTAGACAGATCTGGATCTTGATTGGTACTAGTGTACCTTTTAGGCCTATGGTCAGCATTCTGACCTAATCTAAGTTCAAATGAAAAAGCACTTATCTTAAGTTGTTAAAAACATCATGGTCTAGAACAAAGGTTAAAACCTTAGGTTTTTGCTAAGAGACTAGCAAAAGCTAGGCATGGGAGTATGATGAGAACCTCGTCATAAACCCTAAACTAGCACCATCTAACCTAGATTTGCAAGAAAAAGCTCCTACATAACCATAGAAAGGCTTGACTCAAAGAAATTCTGAGTTTGTGAAGAAAACAAGAACTAATGGGTAAAAATGCAATTTCACCAACTCAATCTGAAAACAGGGTAACTCAGGATCCAAACATAGGTCAAACTAACCTAATAAGAAGAAAAATGGGATGAGTTGATCCAATAAGGGCTACAGCAACTCCAAGGAATTAAATGACATCCTGTAACCCTAAAAATAAACCCACTTCAATTCACGAGGTTCGAGGTAAAGAAAAAATTGAATAAACCCTCTAAAATTCATAGAAAAATAATCTCTAGTGTTTAGAACCTTCAATTTGGCCTTAGGAACCCATTTTGACCTACATTGAGAATCATGCCCAAATTAATGACTTAATTTGGGTTTTTATGCAAATTGACCAGGCAAACAAGGTTTGATCTAGAAATAAAATTCACCATTAGAATCCTTAGATCCTAGTTAGTCATGTATAAAAACTTGAGCCTAAGGAAAGACCTTCTTGATCGACTTTATATTTTGGTCCTCATCTATTACTTTTTGACCCTCAACTTTTGAAACCCTCGCATTTTGGCCCCTAAGTCTTCTTCGTTCTTTGCATTTGGGTCCTCCCTGCAAAACCCTGAGCAGTGCCATGCTCCAGCGACTTTGCGTGGAGCATGACGCCGCGCAGGGTGAGGGAGACCTTCTGCCAAGACAACCAGGGGTTCCCTACGACGTCTGCTGTTGCAGGGACACCTCCATGGTCTCTGCGGATGCCCATACCTCCCGTGCGAACGCATGGAAGGTATGGGTCTCCATCTCCGACCGTCCTCCAGCGAGGGAGGCACGTCGCCTCCCTCCGCCCTCCTCTCTGATTTCACCTCTATAAAAGCCGCCTCTGTCTGCCACACTGAGTAGCTCGGTTCTGAGGGAGAATCACCCACCGCTTTCCTCTCTTCCCACTCCGGCAGAAGCCCTCCAACTCCGACAGTTCTTCCTCCTCCTCCTCATCGCTCTGCCGCAATACCAGCAGCAGAGCTGCCTTCACCCGCTCTTCCCGCGTTGCGCCGTACCCAGCGCGCGCTCTCCCGCTCTCTCCTCACCGCCGCTCCCTCTCTCTGGGCACCTTCTTCTCCGATGACAGTCGATACAACTGTCTCCCTACTCCGGCCCCTTCGACTCTACAACTAGGTCAGAACTTTTCCCCACTTCCTCCTCTTTCTTTTCCTCACTATTTTACATTCAATTAAGCTCTCGACCGCTCCTGACCACTGTCGCCTCCTCCATCTCCGGCCAACCTCCTGCGAATCGCCCCCATCATTCCACCACTCCGCACAACTCGCCGACCGACCCAAAACCTCTGCCTCTTCACGCTGAACCACTTCCGCCCCTTCATTTCCTGCCATTCGCTACCTAAAGACCCCCCGAATAAACCCATTCCCTCGGCCACAGTTTGACCTAGGGCAGCCCTTGCACTCTGCCCCATGCCTCGCCACCACCTGCACGAGCTTCTCCGCACTCCGGCGAAGCTCCCTGCACCTTCTGACTAGGCCGAGAGGCCGTATTTCTGTGAACAGGTCACCCGTCCTCCGCCGCCATTGCTGAACAGGTGGAGCTTCTTCCGCCTGTAGCTGCAGGTTCGCCTCGCCCAGGCTTGACTCTCCAGGACGCGCGGTTCGCCCCCACGCAGCTGCCCAGGCCCGCAGCTGGGGTGAAAGCCTCGCAACAGCCGCAATTGCCTGCAGCTTTCTCAGCTGCAGGCGCTAAATTGGGGTGGGACATTTAGTCCCACCTCGGTAGTTCTGAAGGCCGCGCACCCGCATAAATTAGAAAAGTGCTGTAGGCTTATCGCCTCAGTTACACGGGGTGAGGTCCCTCTCACCCGCTTACCCGGCCTCGTCCGCGACCACCCCCCGCGGACCTGGCCCGACTTGTATACCCGACCTGCACTCCTCGCCCACCACCGCACGCCAGTGGGCTTGGACCCGGGCACGACCCGTACCCGAATACCCGGCGGCTCTGGGAGAGCGATCCTACGAGTGAAATCTGAGAGAGAGAGACGCGGGGGAGGGTAGGATTAGGTTTGCCCTCTGACCAAGCTGTGAGTGTGCAGGCAGAGCCAGAGAGGAAGAAGAAGAAGAGAAAGAAGGAAGAAGCAGCCAACGCCGTGGCTGCTTGAAGCAAAGCAGAAGAAGAAGGACTGCGAGAAGAAGAAGAAGAGGAAAGAAAGAAGAAAGGAGGATGCACTGTAGCAGAGGCTACTTAAGTCGTCTAATTGAAAAATCAGATGACGCACTGCAAAGAAGAAAAAGAAGGAAAGAAGAGCAGGCACCGCAAGGAAGAAAGAAAGAAAAAGAACAGAAGGAAGAAAGAAGCAGAACAGAAGAGAAATAAGAAGAAGAAAGAAGACTGAGGAACTGAAGAGAAGAGAAGAGAAGAAGAAGACAAAGACAAGAGAAGAGAAGAGAAGAAGAAAAAGCCAACAAGACAAATCTCTCTCTCTCTCTCTCATTTTTGTAATAGAAACATTGTACTTCTAGAATATAGTTTTCTCCCTGAGTTCGACCTCAGGAAAACTTTTATTTCCGAGTAACAAATTGTATTAAACTGGTAACCACTTCTCTATACTATACTACGATGACATATTAGAACTACAGACGAGAGGCGAGCCAGAGACTTCATCCAATTTCTGTGCGATAAGGCTGAGATCAGTGGATGAATGGGAGGGTCCTGTGTCAACTTCGTGGACATTACGGGGCAGGCTGGTACGATTAAAGGCGACAATGGAAGCATTGTTCATTGAGTTTTCGCTCATATTTTCAAATAATTCGAATGCTCCATTCTCATCTTTATTCATGAAATTCCCTCCGTAGGAAGCGTCTGCAATCTGCTTCAAAGTCTCATTTAGCCCATAGTAGAAAATCTGGGTTATATGCCACTTAGGCAGACCGTGGTGCAGACACTTCCTAAGGAGGTCATTATATCTCTCCCATGCCTCATGAAACTGTTCACCGTTTTGTTGCGTAAATGAAGTGATAGCATGGCGAAGCGCATTGGTTCGCCCGATTGGGAAGAACTTCTTAAGAAACGCTGTTCGCATCTCTTCCCAAGAGTGAATGGTTCTCCTGAGGGTGCGTAACCACTGTGACGCTTTATCCCGCAATGAAAATGGGAACATTTTCATGAGGACTATAGGTAACCCGATATTTCTTGGTTTAACTATTTCAGCCAATCGGGTTAGGTCTTCCAAGTGGAGAAAAGGATCTTCACTTGCAAGACCATGGAAGTGAAAATTTATCAGGCCAATTATATTAGGTTTCAATTCAAAGTTGTCCCCGCCCATGGGGACCCGAATTTGTCCTATGGTCTCTGCAGCAGCGGGATTCTGATAGGATCTAAGAGACCTAGGCTCCTCTCGTTCGGGAGGGTTCTGCATTTCCTCCAATGTTTCCCTAATGGCCTCAATTTGTTCATTATACATTTCCATTTGGGCTTGGAGGCGGGTTATGAGATCCAAGGCTCCACCACCTGGTGGGTTTTGAGGGTGGTTTCCTCCCTCGGGATTTGGGGGTGGGCGTGCAGCCATGTTTGTGGAGGAGGAGGACGATGCGGCTTCTTCTCTAAAATTATCAGATAATTCACACAGTTCAGGGTTTTGTGACCTCCTCCCAAACATGCACTACCGTAGGAAGAATTGGGGGGATACGAAGGGAAAAGAAATAAGAGAAATGACGCCGCAAAGGTACACTTGATGACAAATTAATACAATCAAATTCCTAACCTCTACAGTGTGCCTTTAGACCTAAAGAGCTAAGTTACCTACTATCACGACCTACGGAACCGAATGCGAGTACCGCGGAATCACCGGGCCAGATTGAAAGGCCGTTTGCCCCAGTCTTAGACACTTGATAGCACGCGGGAACCCTCACCAGCACATAGGCGCTACACGCAGGTAGTTAGACCTCCAATCCTTAATAAGGGTCAAGTTGCTACCAATTTTAGTTAGAGGCTTAGGATCAAGTGCTTCTGGAATGTGAAGGGCGTTATTTACGGGTAATGCCCAAGTGATTGAATTTACAAAGTGTGTAAACCAAGCATGCAACGGGGAAATCTCCTCGAATTGAAGTTATAATTGGTGAATGGTTTTTAGAATTCAGCCTTAAGTAGTATGGATTTTAGGATTTCACTGAATTACCAATTCAACCAATCTCCGGGTTTTGAGAGAATACAAGTTTTCTTCTAAGGCCAACAAACCCTTCTTCAATGTCAATTGGTTAATGCATGCTAAAATGCAATGGGCTTCCCTAGATGAAGATTTCTATGTGTGGATGCACGAGTCAATTTTAGATTAGTGTGAAAGGGAGCCAAAGCACTTCAATTCAAGTGCTCCCAATCACCAAAATGATTTTCACACACAAGGCTCAATCATAAGATAAAGAAAATCAAATTGTTGGGGTTGAAGTATTCGGGATCGAATCTTAGGCACGTGAAAAGTTGTGATGGGGTTAGAATCAACTCAATTCCAAGTCTCCCCACCAAAAAGGTGATCTCGAATTGCAGATAAATGAGGCAAAGAGGGATGGCAATCAATCTATTTATCTTTGCCTCAAAGAATCCTTCACACGGCGAAAGATTCAAGAATCAAGTTCTTGGATCTTCGCTATGCGAAGTTTGGCGGGAAATCCCGGGGCGGTGGGAGTGATGGCAAATAATCAAACAAGTGATTTTTAATCCACTTGCCCTAAGAGATCCCAAGAAGTGTTTTTTTAGTTTTTTTTTTAATTATTAAGGTGACAAGTTTACCTAAGTTGCTAAGAAAGGAAGACCTACTTGTTCAGCAACGTGTGCGAAGCTCCAGTGCGGTGTTGGCGACTTCACACTCTTGTTCCCGCTTGGATCTGCCCACGTCTCTGACTTCGTCTGCCTGCCTTCTCCTTGCAACTGGTTCACTTGCACACAAACAGAAACACCCGTGAAGAGAAGGGTGTGAGAAGAGAAAAATTAAATGAATGGAGTAGAAACTTACTTGAATGCGCACTTCCCCAGTAACGGCAGTGTGGTGGGGCCTGGATAGGTTGTGTTAATATGGTGATTTAATCGTTGAAATGCGTATAGTGGTTAACCTAAATCGAGTCTAACCATCTTTTTACAAAATTTTTAACCTGGCCTACTTGATTTTATCTTGGTCGCTTTTAGGCCCAGGGTCGAACTCAGGGAAGTGGGATTAAAGGTGAATAAGTTTCTACGCCTATCCTACAACGAATCTCTTTCGTTTGCTTTATTATGTTTTTGGTGTTTTTCTATTTAAGATTTTTTTCTGATAATTTTTGTCCTTGAGGTACACCCTCAAAATCAGGTTCTTGGCTTTGAGCCAAATTAGGGTTCCAAAACTGGTCTTGCTATTTGCATGACTGAGTACCTGCAAGTCAAAGATTATCTTTTCTCTTTTGTATATTTTTTCTATCTTTTTAATGGCAGGAAAGAGAAATAGAAATAAGGTAAATATAGTATATATATATATGTATATATATTATATGTATATAAGGGTGGGGGTGGAGGTGGAGGTGGAGATGGCGTGTAGCACAGTGTCGAGTTGATCGTCGTCTAGGAAGATGCAACCAACAGGACGAAGTGTCGCGTGGAGTGTAGGATGGATGGGTGGAAGATGTGTGCGGAGACACTTTCTGTACGCGTGTATTAGGGAATATCAGCAACTGGTATAGATATTCCCGCAATACAACGTGTGGTAGGTGATATGAAAATGTATATGTATATATGTAAATATATATCTATATGTATATATATAGATATGGTTATAATTATATAGGTGTATATGTAGTTATATATGTATATATATATATGTATATATATATATATAGATATGTAAATATATGTATAGATAGATGTATGTATATATATATATTTATAATTAGATATATATGTATGCATATATATATATATGTATATATGTATGTATATTTGTATATATGTATATACATATAAATATATGTGTATATATATGTATATATACTTATACTTAGTTGTATGGGTAATAATATATGTATATATATATATATATGTATGTATGTATGTATGTATACTTATATATAATTGTATAGGTACTAGTATGGATATATATATATGTACATATATATATATATATAAATAGATATAGGTATATATATATATATAAGTGTGTATATAGGTGTGTACAAGTGAGAGTGTGTGTGTATGAGAGAGAGAGTGTGTGTGTGTATGTGTGAGGTAAGTGTCTGTGAGAGAGAGAGAGATCGTCTACTGGAGTGAAGAAGGCGCAGGCGAGTTAAGTCGTTTGGAGCCTCCAGCCGTTGTCTGATGGCCACGCGCAGGCGCGCGAAGATGCGCACACACGCAGGAGGGAGTGAGCGCGAGGGAGGGACCGCAGTGCATCGCACTGTGCGTTGAGGCGGGTGCGGGCGAAGAAGCGGGTGGGTGCAGACGGAGCGCAGGTGCTTGAGCGGGCGCGGGCTTGCGACGGTTGCAGCGTGGAGAGAGAGTGCCTGGTGACCGGATAAGTGAGAAACTTTCCGGTCACCGCACTGTAGCAGCGTGAGATCGCGGCTACAGTGTAAGGGCAAAAAGTTGACCGGCTAGTGTGCACAAAATTGGCTGGGCCGCGGGAGGAGCTTTGCGACAGGACGCGCGGAGAGGAGCGAGGGTGACCTGCTGGCACGCGCAGAGCACGCGGACAAGCGCCTGAGGTGCGTGGTGGCCTACGCTGCTGCTGGCTGCCGTTGCTTCTGCTTGAGCTTCCGAGCTTGAAGCTCTTGTCAATGGCGACGATGGGCTGAAACGACGAAACAGAGAGAGAACCACCATGCCCACCGGCTCTTTGATGAGCTGGGCGGTGGTGGGACTCACAATGGTGGTTGTGTACCACTGTGAGTTGCTCCTGCCCGCAGCGTGTCTCCTTAGGAAGAAGAGAGGCTGCATATGGAGGGGAGAGGGGAGGAGATGGCTTGGAGGAAGGAAGGTGCTGTCTGTGTTCTTTATCTCTGTTGGACCAGGCTCAGCCGCAAGGAAGATGGCTGTGCTCTTTTTAAAGAGGGAAGTGGCATGCACAGCCATGCTCTGGGCTATGCATGGCTGTGCATGCGGCTGGCAGGGCAAGCTGTTACAAAGAATGGCATGAAGAAGATCAAGCCATGCCCTGCAGCTGAGGAGGAATTCAAAGCCAAAATGAAAATAAAAATAAAGATGGTGAATTTGCGAGGCAGCACTTGAGGAATACGTAAATTTCAAGGCCATTTTATTCACTCTCCTCCCCTCTCAAATAAATGCATGCATGCGTTTATTTTTACAAATGCGACTATGGCTACCTAATATACACTGGCAATGCTTGGAAATAGCACAAGATGGCACAATCGTTGGTGTATTTTTGCTGTGCAATCAATAAGTTACTAATCCCGCGTAAATTTCACATACAAATTTTTTACCGTCACTTATTACCCAAATAGATGGTAAAGGGTACACATCATCAAGCCTAAAATTTTTGTCTCTAATTTTTACCCACTTTTGCCGTCGTTTATTCCAATAATCGACAGCAAAAATATATTTGTCATCACTTGATAAATCGATGATAAATATTAATGACCACCGCGTCGCCCAATCGTTGATGGTAGGTCAAGTACTGACCTTTGCTGTCACTTTTTTAAATAATTGACGGCATAACCCACTTTTCTAGTAGTAGAATCTACCTCATCTGCATTTATACCATCTCCTGCTCTCATCTTGTTCAGCATTTCTTCTATTTCTTCACCTTTACTGTTAGCAATCTCTTTGTCAATCTCTTCGTCAACAGTCATTTCATTGTTTCTGACTTCCTCAGTAAAATCCTTTTCATGAGCGACCCAATTAGTGTAATGCTGCCACCAAGCATTACAAATCAAGTGCTCAAGCACAGTGTTCCGCTCGTGCAAAGAATCATTTAAACATCTACATGGGCAGAAGATCTTATTGAGCAGTTCTCCTCGCCTAAATATCTTCCTATCATCGTGGAAGGCTCAATACAGAAATGAAATCACTCCATCCTTATATTTGGTGTAATCTAAACTCCTCAATCCAATCCAAGACTTGTCTATGATAACCTAAAATTTAAGGTAAACAAACCACTTGTTAGGAAGGGAAAGGGGTGAATGATGTGTGTCTCTTGATTAAGGTTTTCACTTTATAGCCCATGCTTGAAGATTTGATCACAACTTACGTTTACTTGTTACATGTAACCTTTATGCGGTGAAATTTCGGTAGTATCTTTCCGTACTTCTTCAGTATACCCCCAATACTAGCCTTAACTAGATTTCCTTTAGTACCCAGTTAAGGGTACCACAGGAAAGTAGATAAAATTAGTTGGTATACCAGAGAAGAGCAGGAAGAAGCAACCGAAAGTTACTGCACAAAGGTTATATATAATAAGTATACCTACCCGTAATACTAACCTTAACTAGATTTCCTTTAGCACCTAGTTAAGGGTACCACTAGAAAGTAAATAAAATTAATTGGTATACCAGAGAAGAGCAGGAAGAAGCAACCGAAATTTACTGCACAAAGGTTATATGTAACAAATAAACCTAAGTTGTGATTAAATCTTTAAGGACCTTCTTTAGTCCGGTACTTCACCAAACTAAAGTCAATCGAGACTTATGACATGTTACAAAGACAACGCATCGTGCATGTAAGTGAGGTATACATACACGACTGCATTGTTCGTATAACATGATCATAAGTCTAGATGGGTAAGTAATTTGACACAATTTGACTAAAAGGACCTTTACCCTAAGGGTTAGAATACCTAATGTTTGGCCTCGCGTGCATTTCTTTTTTCCAGCAAGTGTGTGTATCTAAACACTAACCTAGCCTAATCAATTTGAACATTAAAAGAATTTCAAAAAAAAATTGATAGAGTTTTCCCTTAAATTTTGAAGTTTTCTATAAACCTGCATATCAAAATAACACTCATAATAAAAGTAGGCACACCCCACATTAAAAATGACATCAATCACACAAGTGGGCTGATGACGGCGGATTTGCACGCGAAAAGGATTGGATTTGGAAAACCCATCGTCATAGTTTGATTCACGAGAAAATCCGTCGATCAGATAAAATTTATAACCAAAACTTGAAAAGTGAGTCCAGAGTCAAACACGGGGAGGCGAATGTTTGGTTTTGAAAGGTACGCATTTCGCTTTATTTCTTTTTTGTCATTTTTATTTTTTGTTATTTTTTTGTATTTTAATAGGGCAAGAGATCAAGTCGATGAATTCTTATCTAACTAATCTACTTGCAAAATATAAGAGAGAGCGAGAGAGAAACAATCACATATATTTTTGAAGCAAATGTTTTTTACAACTATGAAAGCGGGAAAAACTACACTAGAAAGTAATAAAGATAGATGGAGAAGAGAAGAATCTCCCTCGACGGTTGCTTGGAGGATGACTCGCTCTGACGTCGCCTGGAGGAAGGTGGTGAGGAGCGAGACAAATGAGGATGGAGCCGCAGGACGGAGGGCGAGGCAGGACGGCGTCGCGGTGAGGATCTACTTCTCAAAGTAGGTGAGAGGACGGCCACAGGATGCTCCACGAATGGGGATGAGGGGAGGAAAAAATATTTGATTTTCTACCCTAAAGGAGCATCTTAGGCTTGGGACAAGCTCTCTCTAGAGCCTTGGAGGTGGTGAGAGGAAGAAAGGAAGAGATGAAGAGGAATGGGGGGTGTAGGGGTGTTTATATAGTGGAGGGAAGAAGAAAAAATTCATGTAAAGGGCTGTAGTGATAGTTGCAAGCATCACTAAAGACCCCTGCAGCTGTCACTGAAGATCGCACCCCCACCACTCACGCCCGTAGCTATCCTTGCACCTACAAGTAATTAGTGATGGCCATAACTGTCACTAAAGCCCAGCCCAGGCTGTCACTGAAGGTCCGCGCCAACTCACGCACTCGCCCGTGCGCACGTTGGATCACACGTGGAGATGTGCGTCGACGTCCGTGTGATCACTTCCACTAGTTCAGCGGTCATCCGTGCGCCCACGTAGTTGCATCTCGTCCGCTCGTCTGCGATCGAGCAGTTGAAATTGAGCGCGCCTTGCCGCTGAGCTAGATTGGAGGCTCGACGTGATTGGACCCTACACCTCTTGTTTGCAAACCGCGCGTGCTATCGTTGAGGCAAGGGATCATTTGAGTCGTGAAGATAGCATGGGAGTTGAAAGTGCGGAGTAACCTCAGTCGTTGGATCGTTGTGGTGCAAGATCTTTGATGATGAGGGGGTGCCAGTGGTCATTGATGGCCGATGTTGGGCGGCCTAGATGGCACCACGTGGAGCCATCTGGGCCGTCCATCTTCTTTCTGTTGCAGAGGGTGCTACGGTGCTTGGATCGAGGTGATTTTTGCGCTGTTGGATTGCGACCATCGCTTCAAATCCATCCATACGATCGGATTTTTCATCTGAAGCCCGTAAGGATGTCGCATTGCCCTCCTAACCGTTAATCTTCCTTGGATCACATAAGGTGATACGGGATTCCGATTAGGACGATCTTGGATGCGTTGGACTCTGATCGTCATCCTGATCAGATCCATACATTCGGATCATCAATCCAAGATCCCAAAATAAATCTACTTCCCTCCTGACCATAAAAAGGATGTAATTAACCTAAAATATACACAACTACTCTAAATGTAGGATGATGCATGCTATGCAATATTTATAACATAAAATGCAAATCTAAGCTTAGGAACCTACATGAATAGGCATTTTATCTTCAATAATTGTGTCTACGTCATGGGCACAACACATTCATTCATTCAAATAAAAAATAATATGCCATCAATGACATATTAATTAACGTAAGCTAATATTGTAATTAGGTTCAATCTAAGTTAATTAATTTAATCAAGTCATTCCTAAGCTAGCTAACCGAATGCTATTTAAATTAACCTTATCCTAGCCTATTTAATCAAGTCATTCGTAAGCTAATTAACCTAATATTCTCACCTGATTTAATAAGATATAAGGAATTGGGTATCAGAGTTTAAGAGACTTCATTTGGGCCTTCTCAAGCAGGGAATGCAAGTGAAAGGGACCTAAGCATGTATATGTGCTTGCTTTAGAATGGTTCATCTGCTGGAAGCCTTGAATTTGACCTTACTTCAAGATTGAGCAAAGGTTGGATTGCTTCATTTTTGTAAAAGTGTCAATATGTCTAATTAAATAGCTATTTTGCTCAAACTAATTCTATTTAAATGGATACGAGTTGTTGGAATTTAAATCCTTCCATGGATTGGATAGGTTGTGATTTTGGCTATTTGTTATAAAATGCTACCTTGCGTCACGTTGTTGTGGTCTTTAATTAGTCTTCTTATAATTATACCCATTCAAAAAAAAAATTACATACAGTTATAGTTTAAAATGCCAAGTTCTTGAGTGTCCAGAATCTATGTTAGTTCATAAATGATTATACTCATTTTCTATTTATGTTTGATGTGAAACTTATTGCAATACGTGTGCAGTATGCGACTTGCAGAACATTTCCTCTTGTACTCAAATTTCATGATGATTCTTGATAATAATATTGGAAGGTAGTTCAATCATTTGAAATATTATCCAAATTTAAATATGCTGGATTGTAGTTAATGATTGAATGGTAAATAATAATTATTTTGACCTTATCAGTTGAAACACTGAGAAGGTTGTTTCCATAGCCAAGGGAACTTTGTGCTTAGGCTAATTCTGAACCATCTTTCATAAGTTAGGACCAACTTTATAATGTCATTATTTCGTCAAAATCAATAATCTATTCTGCAACCTAGCTTCTTTATTGGATTCTTGATGGTGCTTGTATCTATGACATGAAGTGTTTACATTAAAAGATTTTCAAAAAAAGTTTGACAGAGTTTTTCCTTATAATTTTAAGTTTTTCTATAAACCTACAAATCAAAATTGCATACACAATAGAAGTAGGCACACCCCACATTAAAATGAATTCAAACACATGCTATAATCCATTTATAAAAGTGGGCACGCCTCATATTAAAAATAAATTAAATAATATGCACACATCTATTCCTAAAAGTGGGCGCACTCGACATGCATTCAATGACATAAAAAATAATATGTGACACACCCCACATCTAACAAAAGGCTATAGTATCATTTAAATAAATTAAAAATATTGAAATTATACCTCTAGGTAGTAAAACCTTTGAGAATGGCCGTTAGCGATATCCTATAATTTCAGAAACAAAATCAATTAAATAATACATTAGTATCTAATTATAAACTTGACAACTTATATAAAATTATTATAACTATTATAATTGATTGTTAATATATAGATTATATGTTAATATAACATATTAACACATGTCATATATTAACATTATGTTAATATAACATAATTGTTATATGATAGGGCATATTAAAAAAAAACCTAATTTTTATACCTAAGGCATTACGGGGAAGAACAAGGGCAGTAGGAGGAGAGGAGGAGGAAGGGCAGTAAGAGGAGGAGGGGAGGAGGGGGAAGGGAGGAGGAGGATGATTAGGTGGTTTTCGGCCAATTAGGGTTGAACTTCAAGGTGTTGGTCGACCATATAGAGGTGGTTAGGTCTAGGTTATGTAGGATTTTTGGTGGTGGAAAATAGGTGTAAATCTAGGCTAGGTGAAGGGTTAATTGGGTTGGCTTAGAAAATTAAGGTTAGCCCAATTGAGCTCAATTTATTTGGCTCTAAAGTGGAGCTCCAATTAAGACTGGACTTGGTACCTGTAAAGACATAAACATACACATCAAGGCACCAGATATATAGCAGAAATATTACAATAAAACCCTAAAGAATGCAGTATGATCAATTCACTTTAGTGGAGTGCTAATTAGCCTAAGTACATGTAAAACATGCCTCAGTAGATTGCAATTAAAGTTAAGTGTTAGTTTATATTAATTAGAGAATACTTTGGTAAAATTTGATATATATATATTTATGCAGGGTCTTGAGTGCAATTCTCTTCTTCTCCTCCACCCGTAGAGCAAACCGTTGATCAACCCCGCGCCTGCGTCACTCCGCGCGCAACAGCAGCACCTCATCGCGCAGGCGTTGTTGGAGGAGATCTCGCAAGGCCCAAACGAAATGAGGGAAAGTCGGGGGAGATTTGTTAAAGCAAATGCCCGCGTGTTGGGTTCAAAAAGGGAGGAAGAACTACGGACGTGAGGGGGGGGGGGGGGGAATCTCGGCCAGGCTCTCCATCTTCTCCACCGTGAAGGAGGCGTGCGCCGTGGACTTCAGCGAGCACTGTGGCCTCCACGTCCTCAACATCGCCCTCACCGTTGAAGCACACACGGTGACAGAGTGTGTGCGTGCCATCAACACCTTCAATTCAACCGCCTGCCGCCGTTCCTTCACATCCACCACCTCTGCGCACCAGTATTCCCTCGCCGTAGAGCACTATCAGGCGCGCACAACGCCCGTGCGCAGCAGATCCGCGTGCATCAGATACATGCGTAGCCGCGCCCTCATGCGTGCACCCGCCCGCTACCTGCGCAAGTGACGCGTCTTTGCCCAAGCTCCAGCCCACGTGTGCGCGCATCTTCACTTGCGCTCCAGTCGCTTGCCCGCTCCTCCTCTTCTTCGTCTTCTTTCCACACCTCCCTTGTTTGCAGCAAAGAACCCAAAGCACTTCAGCAGCAGCGCTCACCACCATCACGCACCATCACCCTCGCCTAAGTTCCACCCTCGCGCGTTGCCTACCTCGCTCTCCCCTCCATACGAACGTGCGCCTCCATATTTCCAACAGCCTATGCATGCCCCTTTGAGCGCACCTTTAGCAGCAGCGCCGCCCCTACTGCCGGCCACCACTCCTAGCCGTGTGACCAACCTCGGCCTCCCCATGCCACGCCGTTACCACCATTGCGAGCCTCTCCTCCAGCACATCTCCTCCGCCCAGACTCACGGCTAGCGAGGCCTTTTAGCATGCGCAGCAGCGGCCTCTCTTCTCACCCCTATTTCTCAACAGTAAAGATGGTAATAAAAATTACGCTTGATGCCATTGCCATGCACTGTTGAGTTATTTAGAGATTTAATTTAGTGAGGAGAATTTGCATGAAATGTCCTCTTATACGGGTTAATTGTGCATACTGAATTTGTCTCATGAATAATCGAGCATGGATATTTGTTATAGGGAACGAATTCTGATTTAATTAAATTTGATGGTGCTTGTTAGTACTAAGATCACAATTCAGGTATTTCCATGGTGGTGATTTTGCATGTGCATCCTTACATTATTGATTAATTATTTAAATCTAGAATTTATGTTGAAAACACGTGCACTAGTTAGTATGCGTATGCATTGAGGTTCCCGAATAAACGAGATACTATTCACTAGTTTAAATAGGTTAATTCTTCCCTGTGGAGATGACTTAACTCTTTGTGGTTAGTTTTGAATTATTAAATATTTTTGAAAAGCGATTTTCTATCACGCAACAAACTGCAATGACACGTCATTTCATGTTAAAGTTTTCAATGAAAATGAAGATCACTCTTTCACAGTATTTAAAGAATGATGCATGAATGATCAAAATGTCCTAACTTAATGCAATTAGACCTAAGGTGCCCTTAAACCAACAATAGTTAGGCATGAATTATGTAATTAAATAGGAATTCATTAAACCTCCATGCTTATCTTTTGCTAGACCTTGAGCAAAACAAATACAAAAGATCAAGCGGAATATCGAAAAGCAAGTCTGAGCTAAGATAAATTACAAAGAGACATTAATTTTTCAACAAATCAAATGAAACTATACATAAAATCCTAACTACAAAGACTCAATAGTTCTAAGGTACTAACTGATTAGTCTACTTACTTATATGCTAACATACTTAATTATGTTAGTTCTATTGCATTATTTGCATTAAATTTAGGTCATCTTATAAATAGCCACATCCATGCATATTAAAATTAGGATGGCATAATTAAGCCTTATTATTCTATGATTATTAATATGAAACTTTTTTTTATTTTGTAGGTGCATGGGCTGGATTGAAGGTTGATTAGTTGGGCCACCTTCACCATCTTCCAAAAATCCAACCAATCCTATTAAATCCCTATCAAAATCCCAATCAAATCTCATTCTTCCTTCATTTATACCCAACGTAACCACCCCCTCCCATTCCTAAAATAACCCCACGAATCCCATGCAAAATCCCAACCCGCCGCCGCTCTCTCTCCATTTTCATGCACGTCGACACTCTCTCCCCCTCATTTAGTCCACACAAAACCCAACCCCACCTAAAATTAGCGCACGCCCTCTCCCTCTCTCAACATTGGTTCGTTCGTAACCCTCTCTCTCCCTCTCTTTCCCCTGCAGGTAGCGCTGAACCCCCCCTCCAGACTTCTCTCTCACGTCCTTCCCATCAGGTAGCACCTCCTCTCTTCCCTCTCCTCACGTTCTCTTTCTCCTCCCTCTCCTTCTTCCTCATTTCCTCTCCACGTTCTTCCTCCTCTCTTCTTCTCCCTCACCCCACGCACCACCCTCTTCTTCATCTCCTTATCGTCCACGCATCTTCTCTCCTCCATCTTCCTCCCTCATGCCCTCCCATTCTTTCTCACATCTTCTGCATCTCACGCCCTCCACCTTCTCCTTCTCTTCTCTACCCGCCCATCACCACCACTACCATCTTCTCCTCTCCTTCCAACCATCAAGCACGTCCCCCTCTCCCTCCCCATCTTCACCTCCTCTCTACTGTCTCCTCGACGGTTTGACCTTCTTCAGCATCTCGCAGTTGTTCTCCTTGGCTCTGAACTCTCTTCGACAGTTCTCGACACTTGCCACGATGTCTCATGGCGAGAAATCCTCTCTTTGGGCTTCTCGTAGTAGTTTCCACACTTCTCCGCATCTTCGTGCCTCTCCGTAACTTCCTTGACTTCGCCCCCCGCTCCAAGCTTCCCTCGGTGGTTGTCAGCGACGTTCCTGATCCTTGTCACAGTTAGATCAGGTGCCCCCCTCCTTATCTCTCTCTTTTATTTCTTCTCTCAAGTTTTTCCTGCTTTGTATTCACAAACAATGTGTGTAACTTTGTTTTCATGATATAATAGTTACACAACAAAATAAGTCAAAGGCGACAGAAAAAATAGTGACGATTACTAAAATTCATCGTTATATCTTAAACATAAAAATGATTTAAATTATTCGTCATTGTTTCTTCTAAAGTTAACAATAATTTTATATATTCATCGTTAATTATGACGACAAAAAAAAATCATTGCTATTATTTATTGATAGTGATGAATAGTGGTTATTAAATTATTATTTATCTGTAATTTTTTCGACATTAAACCCTCCTCTCCAAACCCCCTCCCTGACCCACCCCTACTTAACGAGCTACAACCACCTCTCCCAAACGACTTCACTCACGACTCTCTCGTAAACCCTAACCCCTTCCCCTCCACTTCTCTACCGCCCTCTCCCCGCTCTCCTCCCTCTCCTCCCCTACACCGCCGTCAACATGACCTTCCCCTTCTCCTCCTCCTCTGCCTCCTTCCTCGACAGGCTCTGCTTGCGGGACCCCGCTACGTAGGGGATTAGAGCCAATGCCAAGGAGGATGGCGGGAAGAGGCAGAGGAGCAGGTGGTAGTGGTGGTTTCGTGATACATCTTTTCTTAACACAGTTAATTAAGGTTATTAGTCTTAATTAATCATGTAAAGAATGGACTTAGGTTAACTTGAATTATTAAGTTGTTGTCGTTAATTGTAGTATAGGGTCAAGCTAATCTAACATTTTAGATTTTATTTCTTTTAACTGGTTGAGTCCATGTCGTTCACTAGGAGGTCTAAATGTAATTTAATTCACCATTTAGCAAATAACTAAATACTTCACTAATTACAAAATATGATAGGTTCATGAACAATTGCACATAAATATGAATGTAAAATCAAGCAACTATTCCATTAATGAAAAGAAATGTACATGAAAGATTTTACAATGAATAGAACAAGAAAAGGAATGTTGATTACACATGCTTACAAAATAAAAAGGGCATAAAAGAATGATTACAACGAATACAAATGCCTTTACAAAATTAAAGCTTAAGCATTTCATTCCTCTTTCATTAGCCTTCAGTCTTTCTTTTCAGACGTCTCTTTAGGTGATTAGATGACTTAAATGTAAAAATTAGACTTCTAATTATAGCACCAGACATCTCTTTCCCTCCCTCTCCATTTCTTCCTTTATCCTTTTTAATTCATTGTACACATGCTTCTCTATCTCTTAATCTTTCTTTAATTCTCTTTCTTCACTTAATTCTGACCCTTTTCCTCTTCTTTACTCACTGTGCACTCATGCATCTCCACACTTAGACGATTTTTAAGCTTTAAACCCACATTTAACTCTTAATCAAAAATTTGTTATGGGCGGCCTAGGCCTTTCTGGGATGCACAACGCCCACAAGGGGGCGCAACCAGACCCTATTCGAGTCCAGACCTAGTTTATTTAGGTGGATTTTAATCATTTAGATGTGCACGGTACCAGGCCCATTAGGCCCTCGAAGCTCATGCCCAGACACAGGTGCGCACACACGCCAGCACGTGCATGTCACGCGCTTAAAGATGATCAGATATGCTCATAATTGCACCCTACACTGACGACCAATGGGGCATCTCACCAAATGGTTTTATATCATGGCAGTGCTTCACAAGTTTCTGAGGCGGGGCTATCACCAACAGCTTCCTTCCTCTGCATGCATGTTCTGATCGGATCTTAGAGGACTAATTCCCATTGACACAGAGGGTCAAATCGAGCGTACAATAGCTTGATGGAAAGCTGCTGATCTCAGCAACACAATTTTAACACCAATTTGGTGTTTGGATCACTATTGATCCAGGGATTCAAGAGTAAGCATGGCACTTTCGCCATGGTCAAAAATGTGCTCAGAGAAGAGTTTACAAGTCAAATGACCTGCAGAAGGGTTAAATCCTTAATTGAAGGTCTTAGAAGGTTTCAGAGTGCATTCCGGGGGGATTGGGAGAGAATTGAGCTTAGAAAGAGCTTTAGAAGCTCCTAAAGCTTGAGAGCTTCGGTTGGAATCTCAGAACTCTGAAATCAAGGTTCAATCCATCCAACCGATCAATTAAAGTGTCTAGAATGCATCTAAATTGATTCAGAGGGTAGAAATCAATTGATCTGGGCAGAGATTCGGATCAACACTCAACAGGAGTTCACTGATAAGTGTTGGGTTCTAGTTTAAACACAAACTGGACACAAGATAGAATCTGACAAAATCCTCAATAATTCTCATCCTAATCTATCCCAAATACTTCAAAATTAACCCAAGAACTCATTCCAACCCAAAAATTTGGAATTCAAACCTTAAAACCTCAAAATCAAGTCACGGTTGACTCATGAAGCTCAAGATTTTACTTTTTGAATGAGAGATTCTCAAATCAAATTAACTAAAAAGACTTAAATCAACCTCAAGTAGTGTTTACACACCTCAAAATAGTGTTTTGAACACTCTAGATATGCTCTCAAGTACTGTCGCCTGAGCTTAAATGGAGGTTTGTTTGTCAGACCAATCCAAAGCTTCTCAGATCTAACTAGAGCTTAGAACAGAATCTAGACATCCATCTTATGCTCTAGGATCAATAATTAAGCTCTAACTCTTATCAGACTCTTCTATCCAACTCTGCCGGAGTTGGAGAAGACAATGATCAACGTAGAGTTACAAGCATCAAAACACAAATTTAAGTAGTATAATATAATCCTGACAACATAAGAATTGATCTGGAACTTCTCAAGTGGTTTCATAAGCCGTAGCTCAACTTAAGGTCGCCGGAGCTTGTCGGAGCTCTAGTGAGGGTCGTTTATGGTTGCTGGAGTTCAAATCTCCATGAAAATCATCAAGATTGGTCTTAAACGATATCTGAGGTTGCAAGGAACCTCAGGATCACTTCAATTAATGCAATTGATTATCAAACATAAAGACTAGTCAAACATTCAGTAAAAACACCTTTTAAGTTTGCCTGAACTCAATAGTTGCCCTCTCACTCAATCGAGTGAGGGGAAATCCTCATGAGGATTGGGCGATGGTGTGTGAGTGTGTGATTAGATAGAAAAACTCCTTTGAGCTTGCCATGGACAGCGAACTCAAAGGTTGATGTGTAATTGGGCGTTTTGTGTATAGGTGGCTATAGGTAAAATTGAAGAGTAGATAGGAGCCCTAATGTGATGTAAAGGGGATGAAGGGCCCCAAATGACTATGAAATAGCTTGGAGACCTCCACCATGGACAGCGGTGCTACTTCGGTGAGTGTAGAGTGGCTTAAGCATGTAAGGTGATAGAACTAAGGAGGAAGAAGGTGAAATGAAATCACGGTGAGGTGAAGAAGATGATCAAGTGAGTGGTATCATGAATAAAGGTCGGGTGGGCCAGAATTGGCTTGCCAGAGATGAGGAAGACAACATTAAATCTAAGCTATTTACCCTACTCCTAAGCATTACTCGCCTAATTAAAGAGCTAATCCTATGCCTAAGGGGTTAAACTCCTACTTGACGAAGGAGGTGAGGGATCTCACCGTTGCCAGGGTGAGAACGAGAGTGAAATCAGAGTTAGGTGAGGTGAGCAACTCCGGCCGATCAAGTAGAGGAATAAAAGCTATGGGGCGCTCCAACGTCGTTGGCAGGGCGGAGGAGAGGAAAAGGAGGTGAGGAAAGCAGTGCTCCTCGGTGGTAGCGCTCGAGAACAGTGGTTGGGGGACGCCGGAGCTTGGGATGAAACCTATTGAACGACCTCAGTGGAGGAAGAGGGAAGGGGGTCACTAAACTTGATCAGAGGTGTGCATGGCTATTTATAGGTGGCAGCTAAGGGTAGGGGGCTGTACCTGGACGGATGCAAGTCTAGGTTTAATGTGCTCACTGGTGTCATCTTTGACGCCCGTGAGGTTATCTACCTAGTCTAAATAGGATTCACGGCACATCCGTTCCGTTAGATGAAAAGGTGGCGGTGAACTTAGCATCTATGGTCGTTACAGTGGTCGAACGACGCTAGATAAATGGTGATCGGCGGGTACGGAGATCGGTGATCATGGACCATCCAAACAGAAGATGAAGATGAAGAAGACGGAGAAGAAGGGTTGTGCTCATAGGGGTATATTTGTAATAGAAAGGACCTGAATGAAAATAATAAGGACTTAATTGAAATGAAAGTTAAGGACCTAAAAGTAAATAGTGAGTTTTACGGATTATCTTAATTGATTTTTTTTTCAACTAATTATATTATTATAAATTAGATAATTATTATATTTATGCCTTGAAATTACATTTTTACCCTTTTTAGCTATATTAATTTAAATGATAAGCTTAATTAGGTTAATTACATACTTTGGTCATAATATTAATTAAGTTTAAATATTAAATATCTAGCTAAAGGATTATTAATTGAGTCCACATTATTAATTAAATTATTAATTAGATTAATTGATATTAATTTAGTTTTTTTAACTTATTTTGCAGGTCCTTAGTGTTTTAAACCCTATAGTATAATTAATTATGTAATTAATGTATTCTTAGTTAATTAACTAGGGAAATTAGTTAATTAATGATAATTAGGAGTCATGATGAGTCTCTCATCGTACCCCCAAGCTAAGGTTTTTCTAGTTCTTAGCAAAGTTAACCAAAAAATATGATGATTTAAGCACCAGGGTGATTAAATAATTATAAATAATTCTATAGTAGAGGAATGCTTAGGTTAGATTTTTTTTTTAATATTCAATTTTTTTTATTTTTGTGTTAAATAAATATCCATAAATAGATAGAGCATTAGCGGGAATCTACTTATTGAGGACTCAATACCTTAAATAGCTTTTCAAAAATATGTGTTCATAAAAAAAGAATCTTGTCAGGAATTTCTTTCAAATTAGAACATTGAAAATCCATTTATTCTTTGTATTTACTCTAAGCTCTAAAATCAAAGAGGTCAAGATGAATAAGGGAACAAGACTCAAAGACTGGAAGTTAAATTCTAACTCAAAAATTCAATAGCATAGGTTAATCCTTAAGCTTGTGAAATCTGAATTTTACCAACCTAAGTTTTTGCAAATTAACTAAACACCCTTTATGAATCAACTTTAGAGAATAGTAAAATCCCTAAACCAACCAACCCAGAGCATCAAGGATAGACTTCTAGGTCTAGGGCCTTGTCAATCTATCTCCTTTAAGCCTCAACCGCTAGCCTCCAAAACTTGATTTATTAGGATTCACTGCCCAATGCAAGGTTCAATACCTATGATTTTAAAGCATTCGTACCGGTGAGTAGATTCCTCCTAAAGGCATCCAAAGTTGCAAAAATCTAGATATTGAGACATCAATTTCTAATTCAGGTTATTCCAATTCAAGGCTTTGGCTTGGCCTTACTCATATTTGGTTGCTTTCTTCTTACCATTTTTTATCTTGAGGTCAACACTCTAGGTTTATATCTCCCTGGTGGACCACTAGGTCTCTTATTCTTACATTTTATCTCAATATTTTTCCAATCCATTTTCTATAGGTTAAAACACCCATATGTAGTGAGGTGTTTTTATTGATGGAGGAAGGGGTAGCATTCATATGTAACGAGATGCTTTATTTAGTGGATAGAAACTACATAAGCATCCATTTGTAGTGAGATGCTTAACTGTAGGGTGTATATAATTTATTTATTTATTTTTAATAAATTTATTTTTCTTCTCCTTCTCATTTTCCTTACTAAATTAAATACTCCAAATTTTTTTCTAGGTAGTGGCACATCTTTCACCCTTTCAAGAGTCGCCCTGTGGAAATCCTTGGACTGAAAAGGATTTAGAATCGATCTCTTAACCTTTGTGTTTTTGTAGTCTCAGATGCTAGCAAGACAATTCTAATGTGTGTGAATTTTGGACGCTTAGGTTACTTAGCTCTCAAACTAGAGAATGGATAGCAAAGCCTTTCACTCTTAAGTCCCTTAAATCATTAGTATCAACCCGTAGGATTTGTCAAGATGCAACTAGCCAAGTCGAGCGAATGTCCTCGATTGATTAAGCTAACTATAGCCCGTTAGACCTTATGGCTAAGAATTCTACCAACTCTTTACTTAATCAACTCTAGGTATCTAGTCTCTTTACTCAACTTGGTGGTAAAAATAGATATTAAAAAATCAGAAGGATCTAACCTTGTCTTATTGACCAAGAAAGTTAAAATTTAGTTCCAAAATTTAAGTCTTGTATAAAACTTAATAACATCTTAGTTACTTTGTTTTAGGATAAAGAGTGGGAAAAACAGATCTTATAGGGTTTCAAACTCTAACTCGAGAAAAATCCCGTTCAAAATTTGCAAACAAATACGTGTTTTAAAAAGATATTCAAGAAAAAGTCCAAAGTAAGGATTCAATGCTCCTACTAATTATACACCATTTACAATTTAAAAAAAAATATATATTGATTTCTGACCTTAAAAAGAAAATTAAGCTCTTAAATTACTATTATAAATATCTAAATGTATCTTTTTCAATTCTTCTTTGAAAATGAATGCAATCCCCCTATTTATTTTTTATTATTTATTATTTTTTTAATTTTATATTTTTTCTTTATTATTTTTTTATGCTTTATCAAATTTCAAATTTTTATATAAGTTTTTTCAAATTTTTATGTATTTTTTTCAAAATTTTAAAATTTTTAGGTATTTTTACATTTTTCTCATCTTTTATCTACCAATACACTTAGAATATAAAGATTTCACTTCACACCCCCCCAAGTCAAAATTTTACAATGTCCTCATTATAAGAAGGGTGAAAAAGACTCTACACTTCACTTAGTATAGGGTGACAGAAGGAGTCATATAGAGAAGATCAAAGATCTCTATGTGGACGATTTTAAGTCTGATATAGAATCTGAGTGGTCAGTTGGACTAAGTGAAGAGTAGGACAATAAGAAAGTGACAAGTAAAGAACAAACTCAACTGTATAGGTAGATAAGAGTGTGGCAAACAGGAAACAACTATATACAAAGGTGTGTGCCAAGTTTTACGCCTTCAGCTAGGCGTAACCCTAGAGAAAAGTAACTCTCATAACAAAGTAGGTACGATAAAAAGCAAGGGAGTCAAGGAAGAATAAGCTCAAGAAATAGAAAAATAGAATAACCAGAATAAGCCACTCGAAATCAGAATAGACAAAGATAGAAAACTCGCTCTGATTTTGCCTAAAACAGATCTCACAGAACCAAAATCAGAATCACATGAAAATCTCAAAAAGATATGAATGGATCTCGTGGAAGATAAATTTGATTTGTATTAAGGTAAAGATGCTAACGAATGAGGCAAATAGGATAAGTGAGTTCAACCAATCAGAAGATCAGCAACAAATTAATTCTTATTCGGAATGATAGGTGGATCGTTTTGGTACAACAAAGCTTGCTGATGCGGTTTTGGAAGTTTACTCTTAGGGGGTGCAAAGGGTGGGTTTTGATTCGAATCAAAGGCCTGATTAACAAATTGTACTTGGCCCTGATTTGCCTAGGATGTGGCAGATTCCTAGGATTCGGAACTGGCTGAGATGGAGGAGTACCTGGCTGACGAGACTCAACCAAAAGCATGATCTGATTTCATAAATCAGCCAATCTTGTTGTACATTGCCTTTGGATCTCAGCGAGAGCTTCAGCATTCTGACGCTGACTCTCTGTAATAGCTCACCAACAAAAAATCTTAAAAATAGAAAAACCAAAAACATAATAAACGCAAGGAAGAAATACGTTTTAGGAAAGGTGTAGAAACTCCTTGACCTTCAAATTCCCGCCTCCCTGAGATCGACCCTGGGCCTAAAAGCGACTAAGATAAAATCAAGTAGGCCAGGTTAAAAATTTTGTGAAGTTGGTTAGACTTGATTTAGGCAAACTCACTACAATAACTTCAACGATAATATCACCATATTAACAAAACCTATTCGAGTCTCACCATGCTTTTTCTGGCGCCGTTGCCGGGGAAGCGCAAATTGAGGTAAGTTTCTACTCTCATTCCTTTGATTTTCTCTTCTCACACCCTTCTCTTCACGGGTGTTTTGTTTGCTTGTGTGCAGGTAAATCAGTTGCAAGGAGGAGACAAGCAGAGGAAGTCGGAGACGTGGGCAAATCTAAGGTGGGAGCGAGAGCATGAAGTTGCCGGCACCGCATTGGAGCTTCGCCCACATTGCTGAAGAGGTAAGTGTCTCTCTCTTAGTAATTTAGGTTAACTTGTCACCTAAAAAAAACCTAAAAACACTTCTTGGGAATTCCTTGGGGCAAGTGAATTAAAAATCACTTGTTGGTTGTTTGCTATCGCTCCCATCACCCCTTGATTTCCCGTAAAACTTTGCATAGCGAAAATCCAAGAATCTTGATTCTTGGATCTTTCATTGTGTGAAGCTTTTCTTTGAGGCAAGTTAAAATTGATTGATTGCCACCCCTCCCTGCCTCATTTATTCACATTTTGGGATCACATTTTGGTGGGGAGACTTGGAATTGAGTTGATTCCAACCCCACCATGACTTTTCAATTGCCTTAGATTTGATCCCGAATATTTCAACCCTAACATTTTAATTTTCTTTACATCATCTTGTGGTTGAGCCCTGTGTGGAACATCATTTTGGTGATTGGGAGCACTTGAATTGAAGTGCTTTGGCTTCCTTTCACATTGACTTAAAAATAAACTTGTGCATCCACACATAGAAATTTCCATCTAGGGAAGCCCATTGCATTTTTAGCATGCATTAACTAATTCACATTGAAGAAGGATTTGTTGGGCATAAAAGAACTTGTGTTTTCTCAAAACCTGGAGATCAGTTGAATTGGTAACTCAGTGGAATCCTAAAATCCATACTACTTAAGGCTGAAATTCTAAAAGCCATTCACCATCTAAAACTCCAATTTGGGGAGATTTCCTCGTTGCATGCTTGGTTTACACACTCTTAAAATCAACACACTTGGGCATTACCCGTATACAATGCCCTTCACATTCCTGGAGCACTTGATCCTAAGCCTCTAAATTAAAACTGGTAGCAACTTGACCCCTATTAAGGATTGGAGGTCTAACTACCTACGTGTAGTGCCTACGTACTGGTGTGGGTTCCCGCGTGCTATCGGGTGTCTAAGACTGGGGCAAACGGCCTTTCAATCTGGCTCGGTGGTTCCGCGGTGCTCTCATTTGGTTCCGTAGGTTGTGATAGTAGGTAACTTAGATCTTTAGGTCTAAGGGCATATTGTAGAGGTTAGGAAATTGATTGCTTTGATTTGTTATCAAGTGTACCCATACGGCGTTGTTTCTCTCATCCCCTTTTCCCTTCTTATCTTCCCAATTCTTCCTGCAGTAGTGCATGTTTGGGAGGAGGTCACAAAACCTTGAATTGCTTGACTTGTCTGATAATTCTAGAAGGATAGAAACTAAATCGTCATCCTCCTCCATAAACATGGTTGCACGCCCACCCCCAAATCCTGAGGGAGGAAACTGCCCCCCTCAAATCCCACTAGGTGGTGGTGGAGTCGTAGACCCCATAACCCACCTCCAAGCCCAAATGGAAATGTATAATGAGCAGATTGAAGCCATTAGGGAAACCTTGGAGGAAATGCAAAACCCTCCCGAACGGGAGGAGCCTAAGTCTCTTAGCTCTTATCAAAATCCCGCTGCTACAGAGACCATAGGGCAAATTCGGGTCCCCATGGGTGGGGACGATTATGAACTAAAACCTAATGTCATTGGCCTGATTAACTTTCACTTCCATGGTCTTACAAGTGAAGATCCCTTTCTCCATTTGGAAGACTTAACCCGATTAGCTGAAACTGTTAAACCAAGAAACATCGGGTTATCAATTGTCCTCATGAAAATGGTCCCGTTTTCGTTGCGGGATAAAGCGTCGCAATGGTTGCGCACCCTTGGGAGAACCATCTATTCTTGGGAAGAGATGTGAACAACATTTCTCAAGAAATTCTTCCCAATCGGGCTAACCAATGCACTTCGTCGGGCTATAACTTCTTTCACGCAACAAAACGACGAGCAGTTTCATGAGGCTTGGGAAAGGTATAATGACCTCCTCCAGAAATGTCCGCACCACAGTCTGCCTAAGTGGCATATAGCCCAGATCTTCTATTATGGGCTAAATGAAACTTTGAAGCAGATTGCAGACGCTTCCTACGGAGGGAATTTCATGAATAAAGACGAGAATGGTGCATTTGAATTATTTGAGAACATGAGTAAAAATTCAATGAACAATGCCTCTATTGTTGCCTTTAATTGTACCAGCCTGCCCCGCAATGTCCACGAAGTTGACACAGGACCCTTCCATTCATCCACAGATCTTAATCTTATTGCACAAAAATTGGATGAAGTCTCCGTCGTGCACAAGAAGTTGGACGAGCTTCTGGCCAATCCCGCCCGCTCTATGGCAAACACCTCCACCTCATCATTCCGTCACAACCCTAATCCTTCTAATGCCATGCTTATTCCCAAAAACCCCGTGAGACCGTCCTTACCGAGTATCGAGCCGAGCGATTCAGTAAGTCATGTGGATCTGGCTTCTGCAAGCCAGTATTTCGACACGGAGGACCAAGTCTCTGTGTGCTCGGATGTATATATACATGCAGACTCATCTTCTGGCTTAGAAGATGCTTGCGCCCTGGGGAACAACCCGTTTTCTGCTACTTATAACCCAGGGAGGTGAAATCATCCTAACTTCGCATGGTCCAGTAACCTGCAGTGCCAAAACCCTGCGGGTGGGCCAATGCGACCGTCCGCACCCGTCATCCCAAAGGCCCAGTCTAATCCTATGGCAAATCCACGATCGGGTCCTTGCATTCCTCAAACAGAACACGCATCAAGTCCTCTTGATAAACTGATGCGAATGGTGATGGAAATGTCTAAGCACCATGAAGAAAACATGACCTCTCTTCAGCACCAATTGGCGCAGCAGAATGCTGAGATCAGTCAACTACGCATGACGACTCGATCTCAGGGCACTCTTCCAGCCTAACCTATTCCCAACCCGCGAAATTTTGTACCCCGTGGTCCTCAACCATAGGTACGCCCTTCTTAGGGGCAGGTTCATCAGATTCTGCAAGCTCTGAGCATTCCACCGGGATTTCAGGCTAATCCCGCAACATCAACACATCACCCTTATTTCCCTATTGCAAACCCTCCTCCGCCTTATGATCCCACTAGACCTGCGACGTCCAATGCGATTACTACGAGGAGCGGTAAGCAAACCGTCGATTCGCCTCGACCTGATCCTGGCCCATCTTTTTCATCGCCCTCTCATTTAAGATGCGCCCCGCATTCTCATGAGGATGATACACCCAAACTAGTGCCAGAATCAGTCCCATTCCCTGAGGCTCTATTGAGGGAGCCAAAAGGCAAGAAAAAGGATATGCAAGCCTTTGATAACCTGCATAATTTATTCAGGGTCATTGAAATCAAAGTACCCCTGTTGGAGGCTATTGACCATATAGTAACTGTCACCCGATTTTTCAAAGACTACACTACACCCAGGCAACAGTCAAAGAAAACAAAGAATTCGGTGGTCCTCTCGCCTCATGCGAGTTGTGCTATACTGTCAAATCTACCACCGAAGCAGAAAGATCTGGGCACACCGCTTATTTCTTGTATCATCCAAGGCTGCAATTTTAATCGTGCTCTGCTTGATCTAGGATCTTCCATCAATCTTATACCAACCATCATGCTCGAGAAATTTGCCTTAGGAAATCTGAAACCCACCCCTGTCACGTTACAGTTGGCAGATTGTTCTGTCAAAATACCGAAGGGTGTGGTGGAAGACGACAACAGTCTCTGTTTTCCTGTTGACTTTCTTGTTTTGGATATGGAAGTTCCTAGCTCACTTTCTAATTGTCCGATATCCTTGGTCGACCTTTCTTGGCCACAGCCCGCGCCCATATCGACTGTAAGTCAGGCTGCATTGAGATTTCCGTTGGCTCTGAGAAACTCAAGCTAAAAATCTTCAAGGCAGCCAAGAACTTTGATTGCGATTGCATCGAGGATGACACGTCTGACGAGGACATGGCTGTCAGTGCGTGTATCAGACTTATAGGAACCTATTCTGACTGCTGTGGATTGCCCTTGAACACAGACCATCGCCTGATTGACACATATTGTGACGTTCCCCCATCCCTCCCCTTACTCGTACCTTCTTCTGACCAGACTTCTGACGAGATTTTCTCTGCTTCCCATAACTCGTGGTTTGAGTCATATTCGGACTACTCACCGCCAGTCCACCCTCTTGAAGACCGGATTGGCCTTTCTTTCCCGCCAAATCAGGCGGAATTGCGACTCCACACTGGGACCTTGAGCCCACATATTGATCACTGGGGCTATCCCTTGTTGGATCCATCAATCCAAGATGCCCCTCTTCTTGGCCAATCTGAGGACCAACTTCTTCCTTCTGCCTTTCTTTCTTCTGATCTGCTTGGGACATTCTCGTCCCTAGAAATGCCAGATCTTTCACCATCCACTCCAGAGCTGAAAGAGCTGCCTGACATGCTTAAATATGTTTTATTGGGACCAAATGAAATGCTCCCCATAAGTATTAGCTCACAATTGACCAGGGAGCAAGAGTGCAAACTAACAAAGGTCCTTATGGAACACAAGGCAGCCATTGGATGGTCCTTATCCGACTTAACTAGCATTAACCCCTCCTACTGCACTCGCCATATATATACGGAGGAGGAGGCTCGACCTTCCCGCGAGATGCAGCGATGTCTCAACCCTAACATGCGGGAGGTCGTTAAAAAGGAAATCATTAAGTGGCTTGATGCGGGTATAATCTACCCAATCAGTGATAGCCCCTAGGTGAGCCCGATTCATGTCGTGCCCAAAAAGGCGAGACTCACCATCCGTGTCAATGACAGGGGTGAATCCATCCCTACACGCACTCCTACATCTTGGAGAGTGTGTGTAGACTACAGGAAACTGAATGCTACAACTAAGAAATGTAATTTTCCTACTAGGAGGGGGTGACGTAATAATTGCGGAAATAAAATATAAACAATCTCACAAGATGCAATCACACAAAGTACACAAAGTATTTTTAGGTGGAAACCCAAATCAGGTGAAAACCACCACCTAACCCTCTCGAGTTAGGATTTTCCGATCAACCAAGTTGATCAAAATCCACTAAACCGAATCACTTTAAAACGAGGGTGATTCAACCTCAATTACAACCACGCTACTTAGACGAGGGTAGCGTACCTCAACCCCTTCTCTTCACGAGAAGGATTTTGTCTCGCGAAGGAGACGGGAATTCGCAAAGCGAATACCCAACCAATTAACAAAGATAAAACAAGTAATCCTATAGAGCCAACAAAGTAATATTTAACCTAAGCTTCTATAGGAAATAGGATGCTTCCCTTTGAAAGGAGTACGTCGACGACGCGGATGCGTGTGCCACGCGACGGCGCAACGTCGCTCTCGTGAACAACGGCTGGAGAGCGGGTGCGCAACAGCTTGATGCTCTCAAGAGAATGGATCTTGAGCTTGGAGAGCAAGAGCTAGCTAGGACACAAGAGAGTGGAAAGTGTATGACAAAGTGTTTCTTGTGTATCTTGGTGTTTCTAGGTGTATCTTTGTGTTGTAAAGGTTCCCCTCTATTTATAGAGGCCGTAGGAAGGCTTTGGAAGGCTTAGGAAAGTTCCATAGCCGTTGGGTACAAAGCCCAAGAGAATCAGCCCGAAATCAGGAACAATCATTGCACTGATAGACTTATCAGATGTCTGATTCTGGCATCAAACGTCTGGAAGACCACTTTAAGACGTCTGATTCCAAGGTCAGACGTCTGATTTTGGGTGGGTTCCTTCCTGACTTGAATCAGATCTAAATAGGGTTCTTGTGCAAGTCCATCAGACGACATATAGGACGTCTGGCACTATGTCTGGATGTCTGGAAACCTACTTTTTCTGTGGGAATGGATTTCCAAATGTTGCAACGGCTAGAAAATTTCTGAGAAGAGATTTTGGGTGAGCCGAGGCAAAACGGTCAATTATCAGACGTCTGGAAAGTCCTATGGATGTCTGATAAGGCTCTAACGGTCACATTCTTGAGCGTTCGCTAAGCCAGCCAACGGTCCACTAATTAGACGTCTGGCAAAGTCATTAGACGTCTCCTAAGATGTCTGGTTTAAGGTCTGGACGTCTGATTTCATCAGACAGAACTACCTATGTCCAGCCTAAATGTTATCAGACGTCTGAATCAACAGTTAGACGTCTTAAAACACATTATCAGACGTCTGATTTTGGAATTAGACGTCTGGAAATGCTGTTTGAACCCTATATTGGTTTTCTAAGTTATCTACAGAAAACCTAAGTATCCTAGGGTTGTGCCGGTATTCCTAGGACTACTGTTAAGGTACTTTGAGGCTCTTTAACATAATGTTCTAAGGAAATAAAGAACAAGAAAAAATAAAGACAAAAGTACATGAAAGGAATAAAATGGAATTCTATCCTATTCTTCTTGTCCTTCCATCTTCAATCTATCGCTCCTCGCGAATCCCCTCTGTTCTCCATCAAGCTCCTCCAATCCGTCCTGGATGCGAGCTCGAATTTCGTCTAAACACGTCTACATTTGCAATTGACCTGAAATCTAAGACTCCAAGTGCAAATGTTAAATAACACGTGTTTTGTTATCATCAAAACAAATGATCGTGGTGCTCTAGCACCAACAATCTCCCCCTTTTTGATGATGACAAAACCGTAAATAATAATGCAAAAAAATCCTCCCCCTTTTTGACATCAAAAAGATTTAATAGATTTCCTATAACTCCCCCTTAAGACATGCTCTTCTATAAATTTCTTTTAACAAAGGTGATGTCCTCCCCTTTTTTTCTTTTTATAACAACAAGATAGCTATTATTGTTTTTTCCCCTTTCTAAAGGAAATTTAGCTACCTTATATCTCTCCCTTAAAAATTTACAAATAGCTCATAAAATTTTTTAACTCCCCCTATCTAAATGCTAATGATAAAAAGATAGGGTGAAGAATTTTTACCTCACCTACCATGGCCAATAAAATGGCCCAAATGGTAGTGGATGCCACATCGGATGGGGCTCCCATCTGTAGCTTGGAGGCTCGGGCATTAACGCCGGTCTCCAATCTGGTGGACGACGTGCGGCGGGTCCGTCGCTTGTTCGCCGTCTCGTCGGTCTTCTTGTTCTCCTCTTTGTTCTACTCCTTGGTTCTCCCAACTCGAGTTGACCAGCCTTGAGTTTGTAGGTCCAGTCCTTTGTGTTGTAGTTATCCCTGAAACCTACAAAACAAGATTCCAAATTTTTCTTCGGTATCCGAGTGAGCTTGGATCCAGATCTGTTAGTGGGTCTCCTTGACGGAGATCCTTTCTCAACCTTAGGGCTATATAGGTTATCTACCCTATTTATCAATTTATTTGATTTCTCCCTAAGACATGCAAGTTCATTTTCTATAATATTCATCTTAGTCTTTAAATCAAAAATTTCTATTTTTAGATTAACATTTTCCTCAATCAATTTATTATTTTCATTGATGAGGTTTTGATTTTCTAATAATAGGTTATCACTTTTAGCACTAGCTTCTAGATCCTTAAGTTTTATTTCTAACCTATCATTTTCAGATTTAAGAAAACTAAGATTCTTTTTCATGCTTTTGTTTTCTATTTTTAGTGATTTACTAAGCTCATACAACTCATTAAAAGCATCTTGTAAATCCGAGTTTACCTCATTGTCGGAGTCGTCGCTGTCATTGTCACTTTCTCCGATTGCCATGAAACCAAGGCACGCGGTTTCCTTCTCCCCGAGATCTTCTTCTGAGCTCGTCTCTTCATGAGTGCCTTCCAACCTCCTCCATATCTCGTGGGCGGTGGTGCACTCTTGGATTTGTTCGAATTCCTTCGGACTCAACGCGCAATACAAGGCATTCATTGCCTTTGCGTTGAGTGAAAGCTCTCGAATCTGCAGTTGCGAGTAGCCTCCTTGGAGTCGCTTCGGGATCTCGTATGGGATTTCGCAATATCCCCATATCTCGAACTCAGTGGCTTGGAGCCACATCTTCATCTTCAACTTCTAATATCCGAAGTCCCTCCCGTCGAAATAAGGTGGTCGGACGGTGGACTGCCCTTCGGAGATTCTGATTGCGGCTATGCTTCCCTCCATGATCTTCTTGCCGGGTGTTACTCCAATCTTGCAAGAACCTGCTCTGATACCAACTGTAATTTCCCTACTAGGAGGGGGTGACGTAATAATTGCGGAAATAAAATATAAACAATCTCACAAGATGCAATCACACAAAGTACACAAAGTATTTTTAGGTGGAAACCCAAACCGGATGAAAACCACCACCTAACCCTCTCGAGTTAGGATTTTCCGATCAACCAAGTTGATCAAAATCCACTAAATCTAATCACTTTAAAACGAGGGTAATTCAACCTCAATTACAACCACGCTACTTAGACGAGGGTAGCGTACCTCAACCCCTTCTCTTCACGAGAAGGATTTTGTCTCGCGAAGGAGACGGGAATTCGCAAAGCGAATACCCAACCAATTAACAAAGATAAAACAAGTAATCCTATAGAGCCAACAAAGTAATATTTAACCTAAGCTTCTATAGGAAATAGGATGCTTCCCTTTGAAAGGAGTACGTCGACGACGCGGATGCGTGTGCCACGCGACGGCGCAACGTCGCTCTCGTGAACAATGGTGGGAGAGCAGGTGCGCAACAGCTTGATGCTCTCAAGAGAATGGAGCTTAAGCTTGGAGAGCAAGAGCTAGCTAGGACACAAGAGAGTGGAAAGTGTATTACAAAGTGTTTCTTGTGTATCTTGGTGTTTCTAGGTGTATCTTTGTGTTGTAAAGGTTCCCCTCTATTTATAGAGGCCTTAGGAAGGCTTTGGAAGGCTTAGGAAAGGTTCCATAGCCGTTGGGTACAAAGCCCAAGAGAATCAGCCCGAAATCAGGAACAATCATTGCACTGACAGACTTATCAGATGTCTGATTCTGGCATCAAACGTCTGGAAGACCACTTTAAGACGTCTGATTCCAAGGTCAGACGTCTGATTTTGGGTGGGTTCCTTCCTGACTTGAATCAGATCTAAACAGGGTTCTTGTGCAAGTCCATCAGACGACATATAGGACGTCTGGCACTATGTCTGGATGTCTGGAAACCTACTTTTTCTGTGGGAATGGATTTCCAAATGTTGCAACGGCTAGAAAATTTCTGAGAAGAGATTTTGGGTGAGCCGAGGCAAAACGGTCAATTATCAGACGTCTGGAAAGTCCTATGGATGTCTGATAAGGCTCTAACGGTCACATTCTTGAGCGTTCGCTAAGCCAGCCAACGGTCCACTAATTGGACGTCTGGCAAAGTCATCAGACGTCTCCTAAGATGTCTGGTTTAAGGTCTGGACGTCTGATTTCATCAGACATAACTACCTATGTCCAGCCTAAATGTTATCAGACGTTTGAATCAACAGTCAGACGTCTTAAAACACATTATCAGACGTCTGATTTTGGAATTAGACGTCTGGAAATGCTGTTTGAACCCTATATTGGTTTTCTAAGTTATCTACAGAAAACCTAAGTATCCTAGGGTTGTGCCGGTGTTCCTAGGACTACTGTTAGGGTACTTTGAGGCTCTTTAACATAATGTTCTAAGGAAATAAAGAACAAGAAAAAATAAAGACAAAAGTACATGAAAGGAATAAAATGGAATTCTATCCTATTCTTCTTGTCCTTCCATCTTCAATCTATCGCTCCTCGCGAATCCCCTCTATTCTCCATCAAGCTCCTCCAATCCGTCCTGGATGCGAGCTCGAATTTCGTCTAAACACGTCTACATTTGCAATTGACCTGAAATCTAAGACTCCAAGTGCAAATGTTAAATAACACGTGTTTTGTTATCATCAAAACAAATGATCGTGGTGCTCTAGCACCAACAAGAAAGATCACTTTCCGCTACCTTTTATTAACCAAATTTTGGAGCAGTTAGCGGGAAATAAAATTTTCTTTTTCCTGGATGGATTCTCTAGATATAACCAGGTGACAATTGACCCTCGGGACCAAGAGAAAACCACCTTTACCTGCCCCTTCGGCACCTTTTCATTTAGAAGGATGCCATTCAGACTCTATAATGCGCCAGCAACTTTCCAGAGATGTATGCTGGTGATATTCCATGACATGGTGGGTGACTTTCTTGAGGTTTTCATGGATGACTTTTCGATCTTCGGACCTTCATTTGATGATTGTCTTGCCAACCTGACCCGTATCCTTTGGAGATGTATTGATGTGAACTTCGTGCTTTCTTGGGAAAAAATCATTTTATGGTGCACGAGGGAATTGCTCTCGGGCATATCATCTCCGATAGGGGTATTGAGGTTGACAGAGCTAAGCTTGATGTAATTGATGATTTACCCTTGCTTGGCTCTGTCAAGCAAATCCACTCCTTCATAGGACACGTCGGTTTCTATAGGAGATTCATCAAAGACTTCTCCAAGATTTCTAGACCTTTAACTCATCTCCTATCAACCGACGTACCCTTTGATATGGGCCCCGACTGAATACGAGCATTCACACAGCTACGTGATGCTGTCACCAATGCCCCTGTTCTCCAGCTGCATGATTGGTCTCTTAAGTTTGAACTCATGTGTCACGCTTCCAACCTTGCAGTCGGAGCCATCCTGGGACAAAGACATGATAGACACCCCTTCGTGGTGTACTACACTAGTAAGGTGTTGGATGAGGCCCAGCGTAATTATACAACCACTGAGAAAGAACTACTGGCGGTCGTCTTTGGCCTGGAAAAATTTCGCTCTTACCTTCTGGGCTCTCATGTTATTATATTCACTGACCATGCAGCCATTCGTCATCTCAGGCACAAGAAGGATGACAAGCCTAGACTGATTTGTTGGATCCTTCTGCTCCAAGAATTTGACCTTGAGATTCGTGATAAGGCCGAAGCCCAAAATGTTGTTGCTGATCATCTCTCGAGACTGGACCCTGACCACATTGGACTTACCCTGCCGATTAATGAGGTTTTTCCCGACGAGCATCTATTGGCAATTAATGTGGCAAGTGGACCTTGGTATGCCAACATTGCCAATTACCTTGCTTTTGGTTCCCTTCCACGTGGCTGGCCTAAAAACCAGTGCGAGCATCTCATCGTAGAAGCAAAGTACTATTTCTGGGATAATCCACTACTTTTTTGAATAGGTGCTGACTAGATCATCCGTCGTTGTATTCCTGACAACGAATTCCCCAGTGTGCTATCCTTTTGCCATGATCAGGCCTGCGGAGGCCATTTCTCTGGAAGGAAAACTGCAGCCAAGGTATTGCAGTGCAGGTTCTTTTGGCCCTCCCTTCACTAGGATGCACACAATTATGCTAAACATTACACTAGGTTCCAGTCGTTAGGGTCAATGTCACGTCGTGACATGATGCCCTTGCAACCCATCCTAGCTGCTGAAATCTTTGACATTTGGGGAATCGATTTCATGGGTCCCTTTCCTCCTTCCAACGGCTTTGAGTACATCCTCGTTGCTGTTGATTATGTTTCGAAATGGATCGAGGCTATTCCCACGCGCCATGCTGACCATGTCATATCTACTCGATTTGTCAAAGACCACATTTTTGCACACTTTGGGATCCCTCGAGCCATTATCTCTGATGGAGGAAGTCATTTTATCCATGCTTCTTTTCGGGCACTTCTGAGGAAATATGGAGCCCACCATCGTATCGCATCTCCGTATCATCCTTAGACGAATGGCCATGCTGAGGTGTCGAACCGGCAAATCAAGCAAATTCTCCAGAAAATGATTCGGCCTGACCGTAAAGATTGGTCCAGCAAGCTGATTAACGCACTTTGGGCATATTGGACCGCCTTCAAGGCTCCCTTTGGTATGTCTCCTTATAAAATTATTTATGGGAAGCCTTGTCATTTGCCCGTGGAGTTGGAGCACCGCACTTATTAGGCGGTTCGCCAATGTAACCTCGACTCAGACCTTTGTGGTCAAGAAAGGAAACTCCAACTTTAGGAGATAGAAGACCTCCATCGTGAAGCCTATGATTCTGCCTTAACTTTCAAGCAACGTACTAAGGCCTTTCACGACAGCCAAATTTAGTGGAAGGAATTTGAGCCATCTCAGCAAGTTTGGCTTTACAATGCCTGGCTCAAATTCTTTCCAGAGAAATTGAAGTCCAAATGGACTGGTCCCTACTTGGTCTCGAGACCATTTCCCAATGGGGCCGTTGAAATTGAAGATCCCAAATTTGGGCATAAATTTACGGTCAATGGGTAGCAGTTAAAACCCTATCTTACTCATGAACCTGCCCCCGTTGGTGAAACTATTGCCCTGCTAGAGGGTAACTAACTTCGTGCCTCACTCTGAGTCCAGCTGGGGACGTTAAATTCAGCACTCGTGGGGAGGCACCCCAGCAACACTCCTTTACTATCACTTACACAATTCCATGTCACTTCACTTCACACTTCTTCACTTTTCACTTCACCACCCACCATCCACCCACCCTACCACCCTGCTATATACCTTGCACGTCAGCTCTCGTTCCCTAATCCTTGGACTTTGCTTTACCTTGCATGCATATGAGGACATAGCATCATTTGGCATGGGGGGGTGGATAGGCATCCACAGGATCTGGGTATTATATGGTATCATGCAGCTTCCATTATACATATCCATCTATAAATATATACATAGCCTATTTCAAAAAAAAAAAAAGTATTTAGCAATGATCTGAAGGCTGAAACAAAAATACAATAAGTGTTTATGGATATTCAACTGCTGTTTTGAAGACTTTCTAGGCCAAAGAAGCTTGATTCGCTCAGGCTTGGCTTAATTCACTTGAGCATTGATAAGATAGATCGGAATCTCTCCTAACTAAGGACGTATTCTTGTACCTGAGTCACTAGTACAGGATTCGTCGGTTTGCTTCTACTTGAGAGTCTAAGTAATCTTGGTTCACACTACACATATCAAGAAAGACCAGGTGAACATAAGATCCAACCCTAGTGTTCATTAGGGAAGGTGGAGTCCTTATCTGTGCACACAGGTAGACTTTTTATCCCAGACTTTAGTCTTGTGTCTAGGAGAAACTCTTTCCACCAAAAAGGTACTCTCCCACCAAAAATGTGTGCTCCCCCAAATAAAGTTGTAAGAGATATACTGACACTTGTTTCAAAAAAAAAAAAGAAGAGAAAATCTTACAAATAAGTCAGTATATCTTTCAAATGTCTGTAAATTCTTCTCCCCAAAAAGTTTTTCAGGGCATGTTACAAATACCCTATTTCTGCAATATATTCATTGAGCCATAAAAGCAATAAAATGGGGGTTGAGTTTTCGATCATCTTTTTAAGGGTCAATCCAAAGACATGAGTTGAAACTGGGACCAACCTGCACTTAAAAATTCGTGAAACCCTGGGCTTGAGCCTTAATGTTCATCTGGTCAGTCTTAATCCTTCACTATGCACAAACCATAATCTCTTGAGCTCTCGAGTACAGCAAAATCCTCTGAGTCCTAGAAATCGTACTTAAGGTTTAAATATCAAGAGTCCAGGTTAGTCGAGAGATGGTCTATGTCATGTAAGATTTAAAGTACTGGTAGTCTTCTCTGCAATTGGTTCTCACAATATCCAACAGATAAACACACCCTTGTCGCCTCAGAAGAAAATCTTCAGCTTAAGATCATTTCTAAATACAATACAAAATGTTTTGCTAGGGACTAGCAAAAGATAGGCATGGGGGTATGTTTGCACAGCTAAAATACACCAATAAATATGCCATCTTGTGTTATTTCCTAGCATTGCCATTGCATCTTATGTAGCTGTAGTTGCATTTGTAAATAGATGCCTGCATGCATTTATAAAGAGGGGACGAGAGTGTGAATAATTGGCCATCTATTAATTAACATCTTCCTCAAGTGCGGCATTGCAATTTCACCATTTTCATTTTTTTATTTACTTTGAATTTTTCTCTCTCGCACGGCTGCAGGGCATGGGGCATGTGCACCGCTTCGCGCCTCTCCTCCTGCCAACAGCATGGCAGGATGTGCGTTGCCAGCAGCATGGCTGTGGCATGCCTCCTCATCTTTAAAACCCCTGGCTCTCTCCCTCGTGCGAGCATGCACTTTCATACACCTGTAGACACCTTTAGATCTACCGTCACCTTGGGCCAACCTCCTCCCCTCTCCCTCTCCATACATAGTACCTCTTCTCACTGAGAAGAGGCACACCGTGGGTAGGAGAAAACCCATAGTGGTCTCACACCACCACTGTGAGTTCCAACACCGCCCAGCTCTTTCGTGAGCAAGTGGGCATGGTGGATTCACCTTTCGTTTTTACTGCCGTTCGTCTTCTCTGCCATTGCCAGAGCCTCAAGCTTTCAAGCTCAGAAGCTCCAGCAGCACCGCACGCAGCCTGCAGCCCAGCTGGACTCCGCGCACTCTCCTGCAGGACGTGCGCACCCTCTTTCCGTGTGCGCAGGGGCTTCACAGTGCGCCTGCGCACGCAAAACCGACCGCTACCGGTTGCTCATTCCGCGCGGCACTATAGCTACTGTTCACACCTCTCAGCGCGACAGTGTAGCCACCGGCTCGCTTCTCACTTAGTCGGTGGCACATCGCCCTCTCTCTTCGCTCGCTACCCGCGCTAGCTGGTCGCCCGTACGCATCCGCGCCTCACCACGCCCACCTGCAGTGCCATGCGCTGCGCTCACCTGCACCCGTCCACGCACGAAGACAGCGCAAGCACTCCCCAGCGCACCATGAGCGCTCTCCCTCCTATGCCTGCGCATCCTCGCGCATCAGACGACAGGGTAGCGCAGCAGATGGCTTATCTGCTGTGCTCCCCTCCTCTGCCAGTACACACACACACACCCACTGGTACACACACACTCGTACACTCACACACACACTGGTACACACTCACACACACCCTTATACACTCACACATACACACACACATATATATATATATCCACTCACATAAATACATAAATACACACACACACACACACACACACACATATATATATATAGAAATACATATATATACATATATGCATATACATATCTATATACATATATATATATATATGTTTACATATACATCCACCTACCCATATCCATATATACACTTCACCACCCATACTCCCGTGCATTAGTCCCTCCACTGAGCATCGTATCGCGTGGGAATATCTGCACCAGTTGCAGATATTCCTCGATATTCATGCAAAGCAAGCGCTTCCACACACACTCCCACACATCTGCTCACACTTCAAGTGGCACTCAGTCTTGTTGGTCGCGTCTTACTAGATGTGGACCAACTTGACACTGTGCTACATTCCATTTCCACTTCCACCTCCACCCTTATATATAATATATAACTATATACATATATATATTCTATATCTACTATACATATACTAAGCTAAGTATTTCTTTCTTTTCTAGCAACCTACCTTGTTTTCATTTATCTTTTATTTCTTGCTATTATAAAGGTAAAAAAAAAGAGTAAAAGAGAATATATAATTCTTGTCTTGCAGGTACTTGATCTTGCGAATAACAAGATCGATTTTTGGGAACCTCGACTTGGCTACAAGCCAAGAACCATTTGGCTCAAGGCTAAGGACTTGATTTTGAGGGTGTACCTCAAGGACAACATTATCACCAACAAAAAAATCTTAAAAATAGAAAAAACCAAAAGCATAATAAACACAAGGAAGAGGTACGTTTTAGGAAAGGCGTAGAAACTCCTTGACCTTCAAATTCCTACCTCCCTGAGATCGACCCTGGGCCTAAAAGCGACCAAGATAAAATCAAGTAGGCCAGGTTAAAAATTTTGTGAAGCTGGTTATACTCGATTTAGGTGAACTCACTACAATAACTTCAACGATAATATCACCATATTAACAAAACCTATTCGAGTCTCACCAGTTGCCAACGAGGGTTGTCGTGATGTGGGCATTTCCTTTGTAATTCATGAAAGTTCTCCCACGCTTCATGAATTGGTTCTCCTTGGTTTTGAGTAAATGTGGTGATGGCTCGCCTAAGGGCATTGGTTCAACCTATAGCAAAGAATTTCTTTAGGAATGCAGATTCGAGTTCAACCCAAGTCGAGATAGGTCGTGTGATCGTGCGGTACCAATAGGCGGCTTTGTCTTTTAAACTAGAGGAGAGCAACTTCATTAGTAGGATTTCCCGATTTTGATTTCGAGGTCCAGGGGTTTGAGATAGATTTTGAAGATCCTCGATATGTTGAAATGGATCCTCGGATGCGTAACCGTGAAAGTGTGGGGTTAGACCTATGATGTTTGGCTTTAATTCTGGGTCATTTTCCCTAATGGGAATCCTAACACTAGGCTCTACTTGGGCATTGGATGGATTATAGTAGTCGCGGAGTAGAGGCCTAGGTAGAGGATGAGGTGGAGGAGAATCAGGGGGATTAGGACCCACCTTAGATCGAGGAGGACGAGCTTGTAGGTTCTGAAGAGTAGCTATCAATAGATTAATTTGATGGTTTTGCTCGAGCATCTGTAAATTCTGGTTAAGGAGTGACTCATGGATATCAAATGGCGGCATCTCCCCTTGACCAGAAGTAGAAGGGGTCTCGGGATTTGGGTTCTACGATTGATCCATGGAATCAAACGCATAAAATGGAGAAAAACCATACGGGAAAATTGGTTGCCTCTGTGCAACCGGCCTAGGTAGATCTGTCAAAGGAGATATAAGAGGCGACTTCAGAGATCGCCTCCCGTGCATAAACTACAAAAAATGTGCAAAGGCACACTCACACCACTGCGTGAAACAGCAGCAAGCAAAACCAGTATGTAGCACAAAAAGTGGGTTTTTCTTCTTTTCAAAGGAAAAGAAGATTCTAGAATACGCGTAAAATGTACAGTGCGAAAACACGCACTATGTCAATCCAAATATGCATCCTATATGTGTCTACGAATGTAGGTATCCTATGGCTCAAAGGTCTAAGGATTAAGATCGAGACCGCTTACTATAGGTTCCCCGGGGCTCTAGTAGTGAGACAGACTGTTGATCTTCGACCAATGCCCTAAGAGGTGCAAAGAGGAGAGAGAGAAGTATAAGACTTGTGTGACTCTAGTGATCGCACTGTGTGCACGGTAGCATGCAAAAAGCGTGATCGATGAAAACCTGCATGCAATCTGTAAACAGATATATGTCATGAGTTTTTAAAAAAATCCTCTTTTTAGTTAATCTTTTTCAAATGATAGAAAGAAGTAGCAAATGTGACCGTTTTTTAGGTCTTTTCAATCAATTAATGGTCTTGCTTTTAGTCTAAAGATAGGGATCTACATGGGTTTTTCTTTGCATGTTTTCCCGCTGATGCGAGATATCAAAAATCCCGAGTTAGATTGTCAGCTACTAGGAAGTAAATGCACTTCTAGGAGTGTATGCCTAGTGATATGCTGCTACTAGTAAGAAAGTATGTCCTTTTGGGTTTTTTTTTTTTTTCTAACCTAATGCAACAAACAAACCTAACTAAAGACTAGGGAAAAGAAATACTCACAATGGTATATACAATGAATAAGAAAAACAAAAAAAACCACCTTGCTCCTGAGAATACCTGTGAAGATATCCCTGAAAGAAGACAAAAACAAAACAAAAACAAACTAATTAGAAATGAATTATGTACAAAATAGATAATTAAAATGATAATGGCGAATATAATTACCAAGTAACCTCTCCGGCAACGGGCCATTAAAATGATGCATCTTTCCTCAACACAGTTAATTAAGGTCATTAGTCTTAATTAATCATGTAAAGAATGGACTTAGGTTAACTTGAATGGTTAAGTTGTTGTCGTTAATTATAGTATAGGGTCAAGCTAACCTAACATTTTAGATTTTATTTCTTTTAACTGATTGAGTCCAGGTCGTTCACTAAGAGATATAAATGTAATTTAATTCACCATTTAACAAATAACTAAATACTTCACTAATTACAAAATATGATAGGTTAATGAACAATTGCACATAAATATGAATGTAAAATCAAGCAACTATTCCATTAATGAAAAGAAATGTACAAAAAAGATTTTACAATGAATACCACAAGAAAAGGAATGTTGATTACAAATGCTTACAAAATAAAAGGTCATAAAAGAATGATTACAACGAATACAAATGCCTTTACAAAATTAAAGCTCAAGCACTTCATTCCTCTTTCCTCTACCTTCAGTCTTTCTTTTTAGACGTCTCTCTAGGTGATTAGATGACTTAAATGTAAAAATTAGACTTCTAATTTAGCATCGGATGTCTCTTTCCCTCCCTTTCCATTTCTTTCCTTACCCTTTTTAATTCATTGTACATGTGCTTCTCTATCTCTTAATCTTTCTTTAATTCTCTTTCTTCACTTAATTCAGACCCTTTTCCTCTTTTTTTCTCACTGTGCACTCATGCATCTCCACACTTAGACGATTTTTAAGCTTTAAACCCACATTTAACTCTTCATCAAAAATTTGTTATGGGCGGCCTAGGCATTTCTGGGATACACAGCGTCCACAAGGGGGAGGGACCTGACCCTGCTCGAGACCAGACCTAGTTTATTTAGGTGGATTTTAATCATTTAGATGTGCATGGTACCAGGACCATTAGGCCCTCGAAGCTCATGCCCACCTGGGCCCACGCACACACACCAGCACCAAGGTTTTTCTAGTTCTTAGCAAAGTTAACTAAGAAATATGATGATTTAAGCACCAGGGTGATTAAATAATTATAAATAATTCTATAGTAGAGGAATGCTTAGGTTAGATTTTTTTTTTTAATATTCAATTTTTTTATTTTTGTGTTAAATAAATATCCATAAATAGATAGAGCATTAGCGGGAATCCACTTACTAAGGACTCAATACTCCAAATAGCTTTTCAAAAATATGTATTCGTAAAAACATAATCTTGATAAGAATTTCTTTCAAATTAGAACATTGAAAATCCATTTATTCTATGTATCCACTCTAAACTCTAAAAATCAAAGAGGTCAAAATGAATAAGGGAACAAGACTCAAAGACTGAAAGTTAAATTCTAACTCAAAAATTCAATAGCATAGGTTAATCCTTAAGCTTGTGAAATCCAATTTTTACCAACCTAAGCTTTTGCAAATTAACTGAACACCCTTTATTAATCAAATTCAGAGAATAGTAAAATCCTTGAACCAACCAACCCATAGCATCAAGGACAGACTTCTAGATATAGGGCCTTGTCAATCTATTTCCTTTAAGCCTCAACCGCTAGTCTCCAAAACCTGATTTATTAGGCTTCATTGCCCAATGCAAGGTTCAGTAGCTATGATTTTAAAGCATCCCTGCTCGTGAGTAGATTCGTCCTAAAGGCATCTAAAGTTGCAAAAATCTAGATCTTGAGACATCAATTTCCAATCCAGGTTATTCCAATTCAAGCCTTTGGCTTGGCCTTACTTAGATTTGGTTGCTTTCTCCTCACCATTTTTTTATCCTGAGGTCAACAGTCTAGGTGTATATCTCCCTGGTGGACCACTGGGTCTCGTATTCCTATATTTTATCTCCATATTTTTCCAATCTATTTTCTATAGGTTAAAATACCCACATTTGTTGGGTCAGTCCATAAATGTAGTTGAAGCCATCTGATACATCTGTTGGTCTATATGAATGGTAGAATATATATTTGCATTTATGGTATATGACCATATTTGTTGTTGCCTCTACTAAACCCTTGATTAAAAAAAAGTTTCTTATCTGGTTGCTGAAAAAGAGGGACAGGAGATCCTCTTGAGCATGGAGACGGAACCTCTTCATAATTCCTTGAGAGTAAACTTTGAAAGCAAGCACAATCATCTTATATCTATGTATTCACAATCAATAGGGAGGTCAAAAGACATCATGCTGAGCATCGTGTTGCCACCAAATCTACCCTCCAGCATATCTTTCATTAACTGAGATCAGAAATTCACTGACATGGGTGTTTGGCACTTGAGGTAGAATAGTTTCAAGGCTGTAATTTTAACCTTTCTTTATGTAAGTTAAGAATTTAACATTTTGTTATCTTCAGATGCAAGCTAGACTACCTGGATGCCATTTCAGGATGTTGAATGAGAAGTTATATAAATGCAGGTAACTTTGCGATCATATCTAATTTGTTGTAAAATGATTTTATGCCATTTAAAATGTTTTTTTTGATGATATATATCATATTCAACAAATTTAACATTATATGCAATGGTTTTCTTGAATGTCTGTGTTGTAAAGTGAATCCTTTTATCTGGAGTGTTGCTTTCATTTTGTTGATGCTTCGAGGAAATTGTACATTTATTGAGACATGGGATCAAGAACAATCCTAGTTTTCTGGTTGATATATTCCATTTGTACATTTTGTTAATGTCGAGTGCAGTAAACAAGAAGTTGACATGTCTTCTATTTTAATGAGATCTTACATATATCAAAGCATCTAAATACCATATCTATGCATTCCAATCCTTAAAAAATTATGGAAACAATGTTTTAGTAGCTGGTGCACAAAGAAACAGTAGTTGCTCTTAAACTAGCTTGTGGAGCATGAGGAATTGCCACTGATTGAGAAAGGACAAGAGGTAATTGTGCTCCCCCCCAAGCAAAAGGGTACATTTTCTTTCTTAACTTTCCCTTACAACAGGGTTTCAGAAGTCAACAACAGTCCAATTTGCTTTATGGAATTATGTCAAACTAGTTTAGAATCTAGTAGACTGAATCAAATCAAAACTTTTAGTAATCACATAAAATAATCAACTCAAATGCGACAAGATAAAATTATATCCAGTTGCAATCAAACCAACAATCTACCGTATATATTGGTACATTTTGGTCAACCAACCTTATTGCATGGAATTGTATTAGACCTAGCTTCAATCATTTCTTTCTTGTGTCATCTTTCTATTACATGTGCCGAAGCAAAGCTGAATTCTAGCGGGAGTCTCTTTCCCCTGTAATCTGCCTTGCACAATGGGGGATTCCATGCAATACTGATATAATTTTTCTTCTCTTGATTTATGGTTACCAGAGCAAAGTCGCCTTCTGAGGATAATATATTCAAGATACCACAGTAAAATTTGATGGTACAAATTTCTTACTAGGGTCAGCTTCCTTCAAGGCTTCTATGAATTCCACAAACTCATCTGCTTCATAGTGTGCATGAAAGAGGACAACATTGAAGGAATATATGACACCCTGAAGAAATGTGTTGTCATTAGCAAATTAGCAGGAGGAATTGGTGTTTCCACCATTGACTTTTTCTGTTTATAGTTCTTTTGATAATAGTGTCTTGAATAAGTTCAATTTATTGCCTTTGCTTCTGTATTTACAAGAAGGGTCTACTTAATTGATTTTGAGTATGGATCATATAGTTATAGAGGCTATGATATTGGAAATCATTTTAACGATTATGGGGGCCTTGACGGTGTCTGCAACATGTAAGTTCTTTCATTGATGCAGTGCAATTTCTTTTTTTACATAAAATCCATGGTCATTTAGTTCATTATCACAAGAGGCTAACTAAATATCCCTATTCGTGTATCAAGATATCTAGATAACGATATGCAAAGCCATTTCTTCTGAAACTGCTTACAATCTAATGAACCTCAGAAGGTATATTTAATGCTTTAGTAGAACACTTTGAGATTCAACTAATGGACAGATAACAACTCTTGCTACTGATTGCATCTTATGATGATCACACTTCCAGGCTTCTGATAGAGATCTTGAAGTCTTTTTATCAAGACAAACACTTATGCATTGGTGTCTCACATATTTTGGGCCTTATGGGGTCTAATTCAGGTGCCTACTCTATACCCTCTTTGTAGGATTAAGAAATAGGTGCAGCTTTTTTTTTAGCTTCTTGAAAATTCTGGAACTCATTTCTAGTTTTCTCATACTTGCAGGCAAAAGTTTCTCCTATCGATTTCATTAGAGAAAATCTATTGTATTTCCTTTGTTATTGATGGGCAACATGCTTGTTGATATAAAAGCTAAGAGATTGACACATTGAGTTGAATGGAGGGTAATAGTGGTTAGCATTATTTTTTGTCAATGGAGGGTAATGGTGGTTCAATTCTTTTCTTTCTACTTATGTAGGAGGGGTGGGGAAGTCTTTTGACTTGTGTAGGAAGGATGGGAAGTATTTTCTTGACTTCTAATATATGTTGTAATGGAATCTATCCATAATTTTTTAGGTGTATTTTCTATAAAGTTTTCATTGAAAAATTTCAATTTGTAAGGAATATTTTGGTGGATATTGTAAAATAAATTTCCATTTTATAGGTAATCAAAATAAATTATAAGTGTGATACATTATAAGTATATAAAGGATAATTAATAATGTTTTGTATCTCCTTATACTGCAACGATATTCTTTACTAGACAATGAAAAAATGGTTGTTAAAAGAACGTACAGACAACAAAAATATTCATTGCTAAATTTAAAGTGTGTGATGATTTTAGTGACGATTTTAGTCATTGTTTGAATTTGACAACGAATATATTATTCGTTGTAAAATTAACAACGGCTCGTATAGCAACGAAGATGGTGACGAATAAATTATTCGTTGACAAGTCATATAACGACGATTTATTCGTTGTCATCTTTATAAAATATTCATCGCCTTTGACCCATTTTGTTGTAGTTATTGTGTTCTTCATTTATCTCTGCATTTCGTGTTTAGTTGTATGCTTTATTATTCCCAAAAAATATATATCAAAACCTAAAGAAAAAAAGAGTTCGTAGTTTAGTTGTTTTCTTTCCATATCAATTCCAAAGTCTAAGTCCAAGTTAGGAAATTAGGTTCGTGTGTCTCAGTTGTCCAAAAATCACCAAACTTGGGTAGGTAGTGGGTTTTCATGGTCTACTTGCACACCACCAATTTCCAGAGCTCAATTTGCTATATTTTATTTTTAAAAATTTGTGCACTATCAAGGAAGCAGACCGTAGAATTAGTACTATTTTTACAATTTCACATATTTTTCCTAAATTTTCTACTGATCCAAATTGAGTGAAATCACTTTACAGTTTTAACCCTTTGAATAAGAAACCACGCAAAAAATTGATGCAATTTTTGGATGATGAAGGTCTAGTGTTTAGGTGTTTGAGGCTAGTGGGGTTAGAATCATCCTTCTACCCTACCAAGCATACAAAAATCCAAAAAAATAAAATACCCTCCAAAAATACCAGAAAAATATTTCTTGTGTTCCATACTATGGGAGGCAACTCTAGAACTATTCACCTCCCAATGAGACTACCCATACTCCCAGCACTTCACTTATATCCTTAGGAGACAGTTTTTACAAATTCAAAATGGCATGTTTTTGCAACTACAATGATGCATTTACCATTTTCGCGATTTCACAATTAGTTTTTGATGTTGTTGCTAGAGAAGCACACGGCCGTAGTTGCTTTCCACTTGCCCTTGTGAACTTTACATCTCTTTTTTTTTGGCAGGTATAGTTTAGAATTCTTTTTCTTTTCTTTAGACTCTTTGTGTTAGGATTTTGTCAGAAAGCATATTTTTGGACTGTAACAACTTAGGACTCTCTTTCTCAAACCCGCTTAAACTCTGTAGTTAATAGTTTGTTTGCTTGTTTGCTTCCTTGCATTTAAAAAAGAAATTCTCTCACCCTTATCTAGAAGTGGCATACTCTTAAGCATTTATGTTAGGCTCTTGCATAACAACATCTAGATTTTAATTCTACGTAAATTGCATTTGCATTGAGAAGAGTACGTCACTTAGGTACACAACTTTCTACCCTTTTGAGTTATTTACCATGCACTTTGACCTCCCCTTGGGCTTAAACTTAAAGAATCTCACTTGGTTGAATTGAATCTATTTTGAAGTGAGAACATTTAAAACTGATTAATTAAATGTTAGTGTGGTTTTTATGATAAAAAATAACAATTGGAACTCTGGTGAATCTCAGGTCGAATTCAAGGAGCCACGGAATTGAATCTAACCTAAATGCGAAAATGAAACTAAATGCAAACCAATTTTTTTTTGTATTTTTATAGGAGAAAGAGGGTGAGAAAGCAGAAAACCAATCACAAGATATAATCAGAAGGGGGTGAGAAGCACAGTTTGCAAATAATATACTAGAAAACAAAACTTCATTTCTAATAAGTTTACCTATTAACAACCAAGAAGAAAACCTATAAGATAATAGAAAAAAGTAGAAGAAATAGAGATGGAATCCAGAGCATAGTTTGCGAATGTAGTTACCGTGAAGCAGAACTAGAGGTGAGGAAGAATTCCCGGAGGGTGAGGAAGACGGCCACATAGAAGGTGGTGAGTGTAAGGGTGGCATGGAGATAGAGACCTATATATGCTAATGGAGGAGGAAGGTGGTAAGAGGCTTTAATGGAGGAAAGCTTCTTGAAGGTGGTGAGAGGAAGAGACTAAGTAGCATAAGGAAATCTAAGGAAGTATGAAGAGGAAGGGGGGGCGTGCATGGCCTTCATATAGAGTTTCTAGGTCTTGGAATGAAGGGCTAGGATTATTTGGTTAGAAATCAAGGGTTAAGTTGAAGAGATAGGTGAATAGATTAGGTTAGGTGTTGTTGGAATCGATGGATAGCTAGGATGTGATCAAGGGATTGATGTAGGGCATGGATTCAATCAATAAGTGGCCAACCATTAGGTTGGTTTCTAGGTCTAGTTGGTTGACCATAAGGTGGAATATTGTGGGCCATTGGATGATATGATCTAAAGGCTAGGATCTAACCAATGGTTGGCCAACTAACATAGATTTAGGTAGAGATTAGGATATGGATTTTGAGAGGCTAATCAAGGCAATTAGATCTGAAATTAGTAGTGGGGATTTAGCCTCTAAAGTTTTCATCCAAAGGCTTCTAGATAGGCATAGGTGGCGCTACTTTTTTGCTTGTTGTGTGGATTTAGGAGTAGGGTGACGTTCGCTGACATGTTTGCGTAAAATCGTTCGTTGTAGTGTGTTTACGACGTCAATTTTAAATAAAGAATCGGAGGTGAGTCCGAGTGTCGAACACATGGAGGCAATAATTAGATCAAATACTCGCTTTCGTGTCACATAAATATGTTGTTTGTTCGCTTGAAAATCGATTTGAGAAAAAGAGAAAGAAAGAGAGAGATAGAGATAGAGAGAGAGAAAAGGGTTAGAGAACTATGCTCAAGATATCATAAGATCAATGTATCAATAATCTCTTATCAAATGTGTAATCAACATAATGTAGATGAATGTTTAACAAAATAGATGAACTACACTATAAATTGAAATAAAAATATGAACAAGAATGAAGAACGCATTGAGGCAGCCATGACAGTGGAAGGGCTTCCGTCGGCGGCTCGGTGGCTTCGGGACCTTGCTTGGAGCTTTAGAAGGTGGTGGTATCTCGTGGGTATATGCCTCTTGCAAATGGGAGGGGTAGGACCCTTTTTATAGTTGAAGAAAGGGCTCAAATTCATAACTAGGTCAATAGTGATATTTAATTTGTCACTAAAGACTTGCTGCATCCGTTGCCCTTACCCTGCCCTCGCACCTTTAACTCTTTACGTTGTGCCGCGCGTCCCATGAGCCATGTCACGTGTGCATGCTGGCGTACGCTATTCTTCGCGTTGCTGCTGCCCTATGCGTGCTGCTCGCCTTGCTACTGTGCCGTTCCTCAATTGCAAAATTAGGGCGCGGCAGGAATTGAACCTGCGTCGTGTGGTGGAGGGGTGAAGTCTTGATCAATGCGTTGAGGTCGCACATTGGTCTTGCCTTTGCGTTTGGTGCTCGCGCACCTCAGCCGTCCGATCATAGATCAAATGACTTAGGTTGGTTGATGGAGTGCCAGAGATGGAAGGGTGCTGGCTGGTGTTGGGCGGCCAAGATGGAGCCACGTGGCACCATCTGGGCCGTCCATCTTTTTGTTATTGGAGATGCCACGGTGCTTAGATCGCAATGATTTCCACACTGCCGGACTGTGATCGTCGCTCCGGATCCATCTGTACGGTCGGATTTTTCATCCAAGACCCGTAAGGATGTCGCATTGCCCCCTGGCCGTTGATCTTTCTTAGGCTTGTGGGAGCTACGAAGTTCAGATCGAAGTGATTTCGAGTCCGTTGGACTCCGTTCGTCGATTCTGATCCATTTGTACAGTCTGATCACTCATTTGAGACTTGTTTCAGAATGGTCTTGTGCACATGGTCATTAAACATTGATTCTAAGCGATTAAATTGTAAAGATCATGCAATATGCATGTAATGCTCCCAAGCCCATTATAAAATGTCATTCTCACACAAGTACCCTCGAAATTGACTCTAATTGATAATATTAACACTAAACATTGTAGAGTCATTATACCTCCATGCCCACCCCTTTCTAGTCCCTAGCAAGGTTTAAATGCTATTTCGCTAAAACTCAACAGTGCCCAGGTTGCCTGCCAAATTGCAGACCGTCCGAGTCCTCACCTTATTTTATATGCAAGCAAAGTATATATATATATTTTCTTTTGCATCTTTTCTAATTTTTTTTTGGATTTTTAGAGTTGAGGATTTCGAGATAACTTTCTACGGCTACCCAACCCATCAAAAACTTGAAAAGGACTCTTAGTACTAAGCATCTTGTGTGAAAGTGATAGACTCACTTAACGGCAATTAAAACAGACTTTAGGTTTCTATGCCCCCAGGTGACCCGAAAGGAAAAATGTTGCCTAAAGGTGTATCTATTTGACGGGTACCTTTCTCCCTACTTTTTATTTTTGTGTAGTCAACACAAGGGCGAACCCAGTGTATATCTCCCCGAATTATGCTACTTCCCCGCTTCTTCCTTAAGTGTTTTGGAATTCTTGTGCATTTTATGAGCTGGGATCTGGACAACCTGTCAATGGGCTGTTACCCACGACAACTTGCTAGCCATACTCATGCGGTGAAGTGTGACTTATTTCTTTTTTTCTTTTCTCCTTTTCTATTTTTCTATTTTTGTCACTGTTTTTTTTAAGTAGGTGGCTTTCCTGATCTAAGATTTACCTAAAGGTAGTAGTGAAAGAGAATGGTCCTATGGCTGGGCTCTGAACAACTGGCCAATGAGTTATTGATGAGTTGCAACATATCATAGCTAAATCGCCTAAGTTAAGCTAGAAACTAGGTTAAACAATATCAAATTAACACATAAAGAGGGTTAAGTGTGAGAAATAGAGAAAAAGACCTAAAACATCAATTCTATGTTAAAAACGCATAATTAGGTCATTAAATGAGATATTTTATTAATAAATGTTAAATGATGATCGAAGTGCAAATTGAACACACAAATGAGTTTAAAAGTACAAATCAAAAGTATAATTAACTTTCCAAATGTTCAATTAAGCTTCTATAAAAACTTAGGTGCATTTGGACATCATATGGGCCTTGCAATTAAAGATTTACATTTAGGTCATTGGTACATTACATTTCATTCGCTAGAAAACCTCTAGGGACCTATTTGTAAGCCTTAAGGACTGCTCTGAAACATTTATTAACCACTTATGGACTTTTATGTAGTTTTTCTACCCCTTCGCGCAGGAGCTTCCAGTGTAATTTCACCATTAGAACTCAGTGGTCACTTACAACTCGCGTGTACTGTTCACACGAAGAACACATGCTATCCCCACCGTCCATCATCTAGACCCTCTTGATCTGTGGCTGCTAATCAATCGAACCTTTGCGCAATTTGGCATGTGTGGTCACCTATCCTCCCAGATTTGATCCAATGGCCTCTATTTGATTTTATCTTGCATGCGCTTCTCTCCTTAAATCGAGACCGCCCACGCCCTTAGCACCTAATTTCACCTGCGAGGTGACTTGATTCACTTTCTCACTCTACTTAAGCACCTCCACTGATTGTGTGTGTGCCATCGACTCCTTCCCCTTGAGCTGATCCCTTCGTCCACCTGTAGCTTCCCCTCAATCCAATTTCCTCCGCCGGCTATGACAGAGTTGGCACTTCCCTCCCCAATTTCACTCGCTGGCAGCCGACCGGGTGGCAGACCTTGGACATCTTCGTCAGCTGCTGGTCTCCTCTCCCCATTCATCATCATCAGCCGACCGGCGGGTGACCTGAGACATTTTCCTCCATTTAGATAGATTTACTACTTTCCTAGTGTAGTTTACTTGCTTTCTAGGAGGAGTAATTAGAGCTTATCTGATGACTGTTAGTGTAGTTTAGGAGTAGTTGTAGTATAGAAATGCCCAATTTCACCTCCTCTGATCACTTCAGATTAGAGGGGATGAATTCACCCACACACTGATCATGTTTTTCTCCCTCTACATATGTCCGTTTTTGCTTCTAATTTCCTCGCAATTTGATCCATAATCCACCCATACATTTGGAGTTAAATTCCCATCTCATTGCTTTCAAGCTTTGAGATGCAGATTTGCGCTCAAATCCATTTTAGGGGTCTCCCACTCACTTCAGAAATTCACAAAGGCCCTTGATCTGAGTTTAAAATTGATTCAGTTTGTTTGATCTACTTTGAATTTGGGTTTCACACAAGATCACAAGATTTTGTATTAATTGAGTTTTGAATTGCTTTGATCAAGCAAATTGAGGCATTTTTGTGTAGTTCAGTGGATGGCCGTGAATATGAGAGGAACTTGATGTAAAATCTTTCCTCAGATGAGCCATAATCTAATTTGTCATAAGTCAAGGTTTTCATGTTTTGAATGCTTTGTAGAGCCAAGGAAGATCAACTATGTTGATTGGAGACTCTATTAAGGATTTTATCCATGGATTTGTTTTATGAGATTTTGATTTTCACCTAAGGGATTTTCAGTATCCCTTGAGGTTTTTAGTATAATGGGATTCAGCTAAACTTATTGGGCTGAATCTAACTCCTACATGCTGTCTATAGCATTAGAAAGTGTTAGATCAGTTAATTTTTTGATTTGATTTAAAGTGAAAACATTGAGAAAGGATTTTGATTTAAAGTTGAACACCTGAGAATGATTTTTATGCTATTTTTCAACCCTTGTTAGACTTTGTTTTAGAAATTTCTATGTCTGTGAATCCCAGCTAGACATAGTAAATTGCTGCATGATGCAGCTACATTTAAATTCAAGTCAACAAAATATATCCTGATCAAGTTAGTTTGTATCTCTAATCAGGCTTTCTCAAGTCTGATTTGAGATATAGATGACAGTATCAGGAGATAATTTACTAATTTGGAGTTCTTGACTTGCTGTAGATCTGTTTTCTCTGATTTTTTAACACTGCAGCAAGGTCCTGATGAGTTAAGACGTATGGGCTTTGCCTAGAATGTCTAGAAATGTTCTGCAGCTGCTGCTATAATTGCTGTCTGCTGCTGTTTGCTGTAGATGGTGGCTGTTGTTGCAGTTGGATGCTTACTATTGCAGTTGCTGTTTGCTAGAATTTCTGAACAACGAGCTGTTTGGTCTAGATTATTAGGGCAATAGACTGATCTCTGAAGGAAATGTATAGCTGAACTATTTTTAACTATGTTGTACATCTTATATGCAAGCTTTCTTATAATTAAAGGTCTTTAAATCTAATTTAGATTGCTTGCATCTTGTTTAGAATTCACTGTCAGCTAAGGATTTTTACCTAACTATCCTAAATTAGAAGTAATCGAAATATGAGTTGAATTTCATGCTTAACTATTCTTAATCTTTCCATATCATTTGTTGAGCATTTTGGAGGCAGTTCACTGCCTTTCCAACCTTTAGAGTTTCATTCTAGGCCTTAGGTTCACTTAGAAAACTCTTTAAAGACCTAGAATGTGCTTCACTTGTAAATAAATAAAAACTTTATAAAAAATAAAACATAAAATAAAATAAACCTGTGTTGGTGAAGATCAGGTATATTTTTAAGTGTATACTAAGTTTCATGGTATTCTGAACCCCCAACTTGGTAGAACATACCAGTCGACAATTCAGTATACCATGGAATTTAATAAAAGAACTCAACTATCAAAACACCAAAAGCATATCCATTTTTCTCATCTATCTCTTTCTTTCTCACCTATCTCCACAAAATATACAAAACCCATAAAAAGTAAAAAAAAAACCCTTAAAAATACCTAAAAACCCATTGTATACTATGTAAATACTTGTAGATATAAGCTATATAATAAGCTATATGTGTAAATATTGTAAAATAGATATATATTAGGTATAAATAACTTATATATATATACTATCTAATGTAACTTAAGTATTTAAGTTAACTCAAAAGTACATAGCTTATTTATATAACTAGTTATTAATTATACTAATTTATATGTACTATAAGCTATATAAATTAATAAACCCTATAAATAAACATATTTAGTACTGATATTGTACATACATATTTATATGTATATTATGTACATTAGGAACCTTGTACCATAATTTAAATATATCTACAGAATAAATAATAAATTATTATTTTACTAGTTAAGTTATTAGATTAAGTTAAAATAAATTAGTAATTTAAGTTAAAACTAAATTAACTTATACTGTATATTTGTACTAATGTATTTTAAGTAAATTAAGCTAATTTAACTATATTTATAATGTATTATATTAATTTTACTTAATTTATATGTAAAATAACCCAAAATAAGCTATTTAAATGTAAATAAAATCGAAATAAATGTTTTAAAATTCAATAAAAATATTTATTAAATACCCTAATATGTATATTAATACTTTATAAGGTTAATTAGACCATACATTATCTAATTTATATGTAATTAAGAAATAAAACCCAAAATACAGTATGAATAAACTAGGAATTTTGCCTAATTTATTTATACAGTAAATATAATTAATTTTATAAATTAATTATACAATCATATAGTACTATGTAAATACTTTAATTCCCCATAATTTAATTTTAATTTATAATAAATTATGGTTCTCAATTCGAGGGCCAAAATCTCCAAATCAGACAAGTGCGCTGGAATTTCAGCGTTGGGCGTGGCATAGATAGTGCCACATCGTGTGGCATGGAGCGTTCGGAGAGCTTTATTACTAATTTGTTACATCAGCTATTCAGTCATCATGCGCTGGGCGCACAACATAACCCTATCCCTTCTGAGAATCGATCCGAGTATACTGTGATGATTTGTGAGATGTTTACGGTGTGGGCTGGGGGCCCGACATGCGTGGGCTTGTATGGGCCCAGTTCTGAGATTAAATCGAGATTAAATGGGTAATTAAATAAACTAGGGTGGCCCTAATAGAGGTATGGTCCCACCTGTAAGGGTGCTACGTATCCCTCGAAAAGGTCGCCCACCAACCTTAAAACCTAATTTTTGAACTAAGGCTTAAATGAGGGGATTAAGGGAAGAAAAGAAGAAAAAGAGAGTTGTTAAAGAAGAGAAGAAAGAGCGAAAGAGGAGTATGTGCATATATACATATATGTGTAGTGTATACAAATGTATATTGTAAATAATAAGTATATGTATATTAAGTATACGTAGTATAGGTAATGTTTGAGCTATATATGTATATAAATAAAAGTATAGCTTTACTGACAGAATAATCCATCATTGTAGATAGAATAAGTGTCACTATAAACCCTAGTTTTTACCTTAGATTTTATACATAGTTTTGCTGGGGTTTAGTGACATTTTTATCTGTCGTTGTACATATTATATATGTTACTGTATATGTTAATACACTAAGTTAAGTTAGTATAGTGTATATTATTACTTATTATTGTATATATATGTAAGTATTAGTATTATAAGTTATAAATAGATAGTATATAGTATATAAGTATAGTATTTGATGCTTGTTTGTAATTAGGTGTTTGCAAGCATTTTAGTTAATTCTTTTGTACATAATTAAGCTATTATTTCATTCATTGATTATTCATCAATTCATTCATTTATGATTGTACATAAAGTTGATTTATTTTTTGAATTAAAGAATAATGTTGGACTTAGAGAGTGATGTATATCAATAACTGCCTCCCAGTGAATGACTGGAATAAACTAGTAAAAATTATGTAATTAAATAAAATTGATGTGATAACGGTTTGTATTTGTGACATGTACTACAACAACGACGATTTTTTATACGAATCGTGGTCGATTGCATCATATTTTTGGTGTCGTTGCTGGGGATAAAAACCTGATAGCAAAGTTTTATTGTGAAGTGATTGATTAACATGTAGCAGAAAGTTAATCATGTTACCCACGACAACTTGCCAGCCCTACCACCCTGGAAGGTTCATTAGTTACCCAATTTCCGTTAGAACCGCCGATGAGTGAGTCAATGCAAAACGTGTGTAGATGCTTAGACTAAAAATCCCCTCAAATCAGAGGGTAGGTTGATAAGTCGTATATTTATCACCTTACTTTATTGACTAGATTAATATGAATTCTTGTGGCAAGGACTCGAGACCAAATCCACATTTTAGAGGACACCTAGACTATTTAAGTTTGAAGACTTGAAGAGTCTACGCAATTAGGTCTCTAACGTATCATTTCCTAAAGTCGACAAATTCCTAATTCCTAAGTTTTCTCTTCCTATTTTTCTCTCTATTTTTTTTTAAATAATTCAAGCTGACAAAATGTACTCAGAACATACAAATTACCACCCCCCATGACTAAGTTGGACAATGTTCTCATTGGAAAATAAATGTATGTAATGGAATAAGGAAAGAAATTACCTGGGTTTCAACAGTTAATCCGGTCAGCATGAATCCTTTGGGTTGCCTCCCAGGAAGCTCTGAGTTTAGTGCCTTCAGCTGGGCATAGTGCACAAACAACAAGGGAGAAATCACTTGAATGGTCTGGGTCAAGAAAGGGAAGACATAATTAGCCAGACCCAGAATTAGAAGTCCGCAAATGCAGACTAGATTATGGTATAGTCCCATCCCTAAGGGATGGGAACTCTGAAATTGTGTAACATGCATGCCCGTGTCTGTTCCTCTCTTAATCTGCAGGCATGCAGAGAAGTTGATTTAGATGAGTGCAACCCGAATCTAACATGTCGGACACTAAAGATGTAGGATTTGTAATCAGCTTGTGTCCCTTTAAAGTTGTAATCCCTCAAAGTTATATCGATTCCAGTGAATTCGGGTTGCAGGATTTCAATTTTGATAGGGCATGTAACCAAATCAAGAGTTTCACAATGAGCCCTAAAATCAAGTGTGAGGTCACTCTCCAAATAAAAATCCATCCCTTCTTCAACTAGAGTTTCATTGCTTATTCCCTCCCATTCCGTGACCCCAAGAATATTATCTTCAACCTCTTTCATATCAGACTCAATTTTCGAGGTTGTATTAGTGGTAGGGCTAATTTCATCCTCTAGCTCAGATTCTTTCCCTTGGCCCTCCTCTAAGCCTGTGATGGGGGCTTCAAATGATTCAAAATTGGCTATTTCAGAATTGTAATCCCACTCCCCATCTTCAATTTTGGATGTCTCTTCCACCAAATCACTTTCCTTGGAAAGATTAGATTTGGATTTAAAGACATCATCCCCTAAATTCTCAGTTTCCTCCTGATGTTTGTACTCAACTCTCCCCAAATCATGTTCTGAGGAATCCTTAATGGCTTTTTCTATTGAGTTGTCTAACTCCTGGGGAGAATCAATGGTGGACTGAACCAATTTTGGGTAAATAGGTGTAGTCCAATCGATCACTACAGAGCCTTGCTTCATGAATTCCGTAAACAAAGTTGCTTGCAATAGTTTTCTTTGGTCCTCTTCCTCCAGTTGTTGGAACATATCAATTATGGCTTGTTGGCCCTCAATCAATTCTTGATTGTCTACATAACTCCAACTGAAGGTTATCAAGAATTGATAGAGTGTCATTAGGTTTCCCTTGGATTTCCTCCTTAGCATTCAAATCAGGGTTAAGAGGGTGTGGTTGAGGATGTGTACTAGAATCTGTATTGGGGTTTAAGTTCTTGGGTAGGTCCTCTATTCTATCATTTTCATGGTCCAATTCTTCAAGAGGAACCATTTTCTGTTTAGTCCTACTCCAGAATAATTGAGGTTCTAAGTCCTCCTCCCAGTCAGATTCTTCATTAGGGGTCCAAAGCAAAGTTTGATCATTCTTGATTTGCCTAGGTTTATGATCATCCTTTGATTTCCACTTTTCTAGAATCCCTTCCAATCCATAGGTCAAGTAGGAGAGATCCTTGAATTCAGATGACCTATCTTGGTTATGGTCCTGGGAAGGGTAGGGGCCTTGATGTTCTCCTAGAGTGTAGGTCCTATCATATTGATTAGTGGGTGGGTAGGACCTAAAAGAAGAGTCATCATAAGGAGAATCAAGATAAGGATCCCCAAGGTTTGGATCATAACCCTGCGTTGTTGGTTGGATGTATCCCAATAAGAAGTTAGTGCAGGTTGAGTAAAATTGGGATAAGAGGGTCTTCTAGATACTCAGGTTCTAGGTTATATCCCCAACTTGGTGGCTGGTTATCCCAAGTCAATTGTGGATACAGTCTACTTGGGTCAGAATATAAATCATGTTGAGGATAGTTTGGGAAGGAAGGATAGGCATTGAAATCCATGGTTTGGAAGAAGTAGAGGGATGAGCGAAGAACGGATGAGAGAATTAAGTGTGCACAATCAAGCAAGCAAAACTAAGCCCTATAGTTTGCACCTAGGCGACTTACACCTTAGAAGTAGATTCCAACCACACAGTGAATTCGGTGTTGCCCTTACTCCCGAAGGTGGTAGAGTTGGGAAGGCGAAGCAGGAGTGTGTCCCGAAGGCTGCTAATTATGCCAAACCTCGGCTTGCTTAAGTCTGACAATCGGGCCTCCCAACTCAGCACCTTTTGGAGCAAGTAGATGTCACTAATTCACTATGTGTTCAGGAAAATACCCCGAAACGAACTCAATGAGTCCTAGGGCCAATGCCTACTTAATTTTTAGGGCTAGGTCAATGCTTGTGCTCAAGGATTAAGTGAAGGGCGTTAGGGGGTTAAAACCCTTAAAATTTCAGTTTAAGCTATGTGCACAATTGGGTGCAAGGACCCAATGCCAAAACAAGTGTTCTTTAACAAGCAAGATTAAGATGTGTGATTTTTAAAATTTGAATCTTGCTTTAATGGATTTTAAAATTTCACTTGTTTATGCATTCAAACAAGGCACAAATGTATAGTCACACGGTTGGTGAAGATTGATTTTCTTGAAGACTTTTTGTGTGACTATAAAGTTAAAAACTCCCTAGTGTTGAAGATCCTAGGGTGTATAGCTTCTACTCAATGAATCTTTTTTAAGATTTTGTCAAGAAGGGTCTAATCAAAACAAGCAATGACCCTATCTTGACCAAAATCGAATGAGATTTTCAACAAAATTAATTTTAAAATTTTTTTAGTATGATAGACCATCCAAATTCACATTTTTTCAAGAGGGAGTCAATCTATCCAGAACTTCTAGATCAGTGCACAAGTTTAATATCTTGATCAGAACAAGCACTAATAAATTTCAAATACAAGAGTAGTCTTCAGATGAAGTGAAGAGAATTTCAAGATCTTTCCAAAAATATGAATCGCTCACAAATCCGAACTACGTGGAGTTCACAGCAGTAAGAACAATCTATAGATATCCAGAACTTAAGACAACCTTGTGCACTTCTAGTAGAGAATTTCTCTCAGCCAAACCACAAGGAGTTTGGCTCTAAAATTTGAAGGGGAGTTAGTGATGAGAGACTCATCATGGCTGTTAAATATCCCTAATTAACTAGTTTTCCTAGTTAATTAGCTAGGAATATGTCTATTTAGGGTTTAATTATAATATAAGGGATAATATATTAAAGGACCATAAAATAAGTTAATAATACTAAATTAAATATCCATTAATGTTATTAATAATTTAAATAATAATTTGGACTCAAATTATAAATATTTAGCTACCTAATTAATATTTAATTTAACATTATAAATATTTAACACAAAGTATGTAATAACTTAAGTAACTTAATCAATTAAATAAATAAAGTTAAAAAGGTCAAAAATGTAAATTCAAGGCATATATATAATATTTATCTAATTTATGATCATATAAAAAAAGTTGAAAAAGAATTAAATTAAAATAAGCCTTGAAAACCTCAGTTTACGTTTTGGTCCTTAGGTTTCTATTTCCATTGAGTCCTTTTATTTAGTTTAGGTCCTTAAGTTCTCTTGCATATAGGTCCCTGTGAGCATAGCACCTTCTTCCTCCTTTCTTCTCCATCTTCATCTGCACGAACGGCTCTTATATGTCGGTGACAACACCACTCGATCACTCGTTACCATGCGTCTGACAGCCATTGCCGTTGTCGCCATTGCTTCGCTCACCACCTTCTTGTCATCCGATGATTCAGATGAACCTTAAATCCTATTTAGGTCAAGGAGTTAAGCTCATCGGCGTTGAAGACTACAACGCCGGTGTTTACCTTACACCTAGACTCTTTCCCGTCCAGATACAACCCCCTCTACCTTCACCATCACCTATAAATAGCTATCTATCCCTTCGATTTGAGCGGTTAGCTCCCTACCTCCTTTCCCCAACTGTAGCTAACTAATAGGCTATTCCCTCATACTCCGGCGACCTATCCTCACTTCCACGCACTTCCTCCGATCATTTCCACCATTTATCGAGCTCCGTCGTCCTCCGCCGCGCCTCTGGACAAGGCGACGACTCTGGACTCCACTTCCACTTCACAACTTCGCTCGCTGGACTTCTTCCCCTACCCCTCTGTTTCCTCCTCCGTTACGACCTTCGACGGAGTTCCTTCTGCCCCCTTTGTCCAAGTAACAGTAAGTTAGGTAAGTTAGAGTAGGTCAGTGTAGTTAATTAGGTAAGTAGTTAATTGTAATGCTAGTTTTTCTACTGTCATCTTCAGCTCCGGCGAGTTCTTTGAGCTTGTCTAGAGCATCGTTTGATCTTTTTAATTCACTGAACATTATTCTCAACCTCTCATGACTTCATCTTCCACTTTTATCAGCTGATTCGCCTAAACCATTTCACCTTCATCGGTGATCTTCGCTGTCCACGGTGGAGGTCTCCGAGCTAGAACACCTCCATTTGGGGCCCTTCGTCGCCTTGTCATCATCTAAGGGCCCCGATCATTGCATTAATTTGATAAATAACATACTACACAGTAAACGCCCAATTTCATCCAACCTCTTGAGCTCGCTGTCAATGGCGGCTCAGGAGGAGTTACATCACCTAATTACCTACTCACAGAGCATCGCTAGGCTCTTATGAGCCTTAACCCTCACTCAATTGAGTGAGAGGATTGTCTCTAAGTTCAAGTGAACTCATATTATGTTTTTACTGAATTTGAAGCATATCTTTTGAATTAATTGCCAATTGCTTTAATTATTGTACTCCTGAGGTTCCTTGTGACCTCAGGAGTCTTTCAAGACTGTTCCAGATCAGCTTAATGGAGTTTTGAACTCCAGGTGATCATTTCTGAGTTCACTGGAGCTCCGACGAGCTCCGGCGAGTCAAATTTGAGTTTCAGCCCTTGGAACTTCTTGAGAAGCTCTAGATCGTATCCTTTACATCTTAGGATCAAGAATTAATGTTCTTTATTATGTTTGGATGATCTAAGCTTCTTACTTATTTTTGTCTTCTCCAACTCCGGTGGAGTTGGAGAGGAGAATCTGTTAAGGAAGAGACCTTGCAAGTGGGTTCGAGAGCTTCAACAGAGTTTAGAGAAGCCATTTTAGGCCTTCAATTGATTTGAATCCCTCTAGCTTAGTCCACCTAACACACACACTTTTTGTCTCAGGAGGCGATGCCTGAGAACATATGAGAAGAGTCTTGAACCTAGTTTTGAGGTATGCATCAAACTCTTGAGGTGAAATTGAGTCGATCTATGACCTGAATTGGACTTAATAGGCCTTTGAACAGAAAGTCAACTCACGAGCATTTTAGGTCAAACTTGAGCCACAATCAAGGTCTAAATGTTTGAATCTCTGAACTAATGGGTTGATTACATTTCTGGAATAAATTAGAAATTAATTAGAGTGATTTAATTGTGTTGTATAGAGGATTAATTGATATTTGGTTCATTGCACAGTTTGGGTTGTTTTATTAATCCATAGCTGTTCTTGGAGTTTCTGTTAAGATTTGAACATAAATCCCATCCAGATTTGTCACATTCAACCTCTTGAATCGGTTCAGACCTCTTCCAAAGTGTTTTATCTCTCTGTTGGCCAAAATAGAACTCAAATTCGAGTTCTGAAGCTCATGAATGCAGCTTCTAATCTTTGAACCTCTCTGAAGTTTGTTCTGACCCTCTCTCTTCTTTAATTCGCGTGGAATACCTTACTGAAGGTATCTGAACTCTCAGTTGGGGGCATTTGCCCTTCTACAGATAGTAAGACCTAATGACTCTCTCTGCAGGCATGTTTTAAACATGGCGAGACAGCCCTGTTCCCAACTAGAATCGATGGATCAATCATGATCCATTGATTAAATTGATGTTAAAATTGGATATAGCACTTGAAGAGCTTTCCAACGAGCCCTTGATTGCTTGATTTGGAGCTCCGTGCTGCTGGGAATCTTCAAGTGAAGATTGGCTTGAATGTGGGAACAAAGTCCCACATCGAGAGTTTAGAGGTACACGCCTTAGTATATCATGAATTTGCGCTGATGCCTCTTCGATCGTCAGTGCAGGGCACAAAGAGAAAAGCTAGGGTGTGGGTGCGTGTCTGTGCACGTGCCTACGCGGGTGTACGTGTGCCCGTGGGCGTGTGTGCATGTAGGCTCGAGTGTGAGTGAGCTTGTTGGGCCCGTGATGGGCCTAAGACTGTGCATTGTGGAAAATCGATAAAAATAAACCTAATATGAACTAGGCCTGGGCTCAGTAGGGTCTGGTCCCACCCTATGGGATGCTGTGTATCCCCGAAAACCTTGGGTCGCCCATTAACAAATTTTTGTTAAATGGTTAAGTGGGTTCATGCATAGTAAAGGAATAAGAGCTAAAGTGCGAAATGAGTTAAATATAAAACAAGAGAAGAGACAAAGAAGGAAGATACAAAGTTAAAGAGAGAGAGAGAAAGAGCTCAAAGTTAAATAAAAAGAGAGGTTAAATTGAAAAGGAATGTGAAGGCTGAGAGAAGAAAAGAAGCTTGAGCTTAAAGAAGGCATTTGTTTTCATTGTAAACATTTTTTTTATGCCTTGTAATTTTGTAGAAAATTGTAATAATAATTTTGAAATTTATTACAAATCATTCATGTACATTTTCTTTTTTATATTGAATAATTGCATGCTTTAATTGTCTACTCTTTATGCATTATTCATGTGCTTACATATGTTGTAATTATATGTTGCTAATTATTGTAGTAATTAGTTAGCCATTAATTTAACTAATAAGAATTGGTGAATTTAATTTACTATTATGCCTCCCAGTGAACGACCTGGACTCAACCAGTTAAAAAAGAACTTCAAATCTAAAATGTAAGGTTAACTTGACCTTATACTACATTTCTGACATTAAATCAAGTTAACCGAAGTTACATTCTTATGTAATTAATTAAGTCTAATTAACTTAATTAGCTGTGTTGAGAATTAATACATCATTTTAATGGCGCCGTTGTCAGGGAGGTAACTGTAATTTATATTCACCATTATTTGTAAATAATTCTTTTTACTAATTATCTTTGCTTTGTTTTGTTTCTGTCTTCTTTCTAGGGATATCTCTGTAGGTATTCTCAGGAAAGGAGGTGGGTTTTTCTATTTCTGTTTTCGTATTTCCATTATACATACCCTTATGAGTATTTCTTTCTTAGTCATTAGTGTAGTTTGTATTGTTGCATTATTTAGAAAAATTAAAAAATACAAAAATATTCATTCTATCTAACTAGCAACAACATGTTAGGCATACACTCCTAGGAGTACATTTACCTACTAGTATTATACGTGATCTGACTCGGGATTTTCTACTTTGTTATTTAGCATCAGCGAGAAAACACGCGAAAAAAAAACCTGCATAGATCCCTGTCTTTGGAATTTAAGAAAGACCACATATTTTGATTGAAAAGATATAAAAAGCGGTCACATTTACTTCTTTCAACCATTTTTGTAAAAGGTTAACTAAAAAGAAGACTTTTAAAACTCGTGACATATATCTGTTTGCAGATTGCATGTGGGTTTTTATCGTACACGTTTGTTGCAAGCTATCGCATACACGGTGCAATCACTAGAGTTACACGAGTTTATATTTTCTACCTCTCCTCTTTGCACCTCTTAGGGCTTTGGTCAAAGATCAACAAGTCTGTCTTACTACTAGAGCCCCGGGGAGCAAGTAGTGTGCGGTCTCGATCCTAGACCTTAGACCTTTGAGCCTTAAGGATATGCACCTGCGTAGACACGATCTAGGATGCATATTTTGGATTGATACTGTATTTGTTTGCGTCAAATCTATTTTCTGCGCATTCTAGGATTCTTCTTTTCCTTTGAAAAGAAGAAAAACCTGCTTTTACATTGTTTTCTGGTTTTGCTTGCCACTATTTTTCTACAGTGGTGTGAGTGTGCCTTTGCACATTTTTTCTGGTTTATGCTTGAGAGGTGATCCCTGAAACCGCCTCTTGTATCTCCTTTGACAAGTCTACCTAGATCAGTTGCACTAAAGCAACCAATATATTCCCATTTGATACATCTACCTTTTTTGCATTTGATCCTATGAACCAAACGTAGAATCAGAATCCTGAGATCCCTTCTTCTTCTGGTCAAGGGGAGATGCTGCCTTTTGATATCCATGAGGCGCTCCTAAACCAGAATTTACAAATGCTCGAGCAGAACCATCAAATCAATTTGTTGACGGTTGCTCTGCAAATTTTGCAGAACCTATAAACCTGTCCTCCTCCTTGTAACGACCCGATTCCCGAGTCCCTACGAGACACGAGAACCGGACCGACTCGACTAATCCCAAGACCCAGTCGTCCAACGAGGAAGTAACCAAAAGACAGTAAAATAAACCACATTCAGCATGAATATAACTAACAGTAAGAAAGTACAGCAGTAAGGAAAGAAACTACTACAGTAGGCACCACCACAACAGTAAAACAACATTTATCATATAACAAAAACTGCAGGTAAAGAAAGTACAGCGGAAACAGAAACTACTCACTAGAACAGAAACAAAAAGGGGGTACAAAGCTGTGGTAACTCTACTGGACCCTACTCGGCCCAGCGTCCTCTGCAGCCGCCGACCCTGGCTGCTCAACACCTGGTCCTGGAAAAGGTAACGAGTGTAACACGTCAGCAAAACGCTGAGTAGAGTGGCAAACTAACTAAAGGCAACAGTAGAGTGTACAGTAGCTGTTATGTTCTATTACTTCCTTTATTTACATCTTTCAATTTTTCTCACTATTTCATTTACTTCTCAGATCCTTTACTTGATCTCGGATGTCCTCGTGGGACGATCTTGATTGCAGTCTTTTCCAAAAGTAGAAGTAGCACGTGGTGCTCTCCTGGCCGGGAGAGTCCCCCGTGGTGATCCTACCCTCAGTCAACCACCCCAAGGTCACTGACAGACGTAACGGTGACTACGGCACGCGCGATAAACGCACAGGTAGCTAGCCCGCACTGGCACGCGGTCAGTCGTTTCCGTTAACGGGTGCGCCCAAAGCACAGCACGGAACCAGGGCAGAGCCCTCTCAGTAACAGGGGTCCAACCCCTCCACAGTAACCAAACCGGGGCCTTGCCCCTCCACAGTCCGCGCACCCTCGCCTGACTACCCTGGTTTGCCCTAGTGGGCCTAACAAGTCGGTGAAGGAGGCTAGCAGAACCCCGGGGCCCGTGGGGTAGCTAGTACTCTCCTAACACTACTAGCTCTCCTCGGTACTACGTACACGAGGGCCAACAAGTCGGTACAGAGCGGCCAATCCTAACCCCGGGTCCCTGGGGCGGCTGGCCCCACTCTGCACTAAACAGGTACAGGTACTTCCCTTGGTACTGCGTACCCAAGAGACAGTACAAAGTACATCTCAGTTCCATTCCTTTTTCTTTCCAGGAGTTCCACTCCTAATTCCCCGTAGGGTTCCAGCTCTTTATCTCAGAACATCATATGTTTCACTTTCCAGATTCACATTCTCAAAATCCATGATCTCAAACATGTTTCTTTATTCGTAACAGGCAGCTGTTAATTAATTTTACAGGCAGCTTTATATATTCCTTTCCAATTTTCCAAGACTGCAGTAATATACATTCCACTAGTTTTTCCACCCTAGGATTCATGCCATATCCTAGGATCTATCATACAATCTAGTTTTCCGGCCCTAGGATTCATGCAACACCTAGGAGCTATCATTCCATATATTTCTCATTCCTAGGATTCATGCAATGCCCTAGGTTCTAGTTATGGTTCCATACTTTAACAGATTTTATTAATACTTAAAACCACTCTACCAGGTACAACGGGAGTAATGGGGGCGTGATCGGGAATCCCGCGCGCCTCTGCGACTCTCAAGACTGCAACCGAACGAGGTCCTATCACAAGGATCAAACACAAGGAGAGTCTCAAAACAGGGTATAGCTACTGTAGGCGGGTAGAGGAATTAATTCTGAAACGAACGCAACTCGAATCGCGGAAAACGGAGCCCAAACGGGCCCTAAACGGGTCGAGAAAGACAATACTGTGCAAAATCAGACGTCTGGAACTCCTTCCAAACGTCTTAAACGGTGGATCAGAGAATTACCTGTTCGGCTTGGTTCCCCGGACGTCCAGAAGTCTGTGGGGACGTCTTTCCTAGATCCCAGACGTCCGATGGTCACTCCGGACGTCTGGAGGTCACTCCCGCCGTCTGGTACAAATTCCAGACGTCTGATTCGCAAAGATGACGAATCAGAGAACCTGCGCACAGCCAACCCCCCTCCCTCAGTACGGTCAGTCGACAAAAACGAAGAAGAAAGCGGAAACTCACCTTTCAGACGTCTGTATGATCTCACAGACGTCGACCTTGCCGTCTGGATATCAATCCAGACGTCTGATTCTGGAAATTTTTCCAGAATCAGAGCCCTGCTCGGCCTCCGCTCGCGTCGCCGCCCGCGTCGCACCTCGCGCGTACGCTGCTCCACCCGCAGCAGGTCCCTCTCCGCGACGCTCTGCGTCCCCTGCGCCCTCCCCCGGCCGGCCAAGCCACTCCTGGCGAGCTCGCCCTCACGGCAGAGCCCCGCCCTCGCACGCCGCAGCTCCTCCGCGCTCACTGCGGCTGCCGCTGCCGCTGCGCCCTCGCGTCCGCTCGCTCTCGCGCACAGGCAGGAGAAGAAGGAGGAAGATGGTGGAGACGGGAGGGGAGGCGCGCCCCCCCCTTTTAACGCCGCGCGGAGAGGAGAGAGAAGGCGGTCGCAGCCGCCTGCAGCCGCAGAGAAAAAGGGCAGAATCGCAGGTCTGCGCGCACAGGCGCGCAGACGAATATCCCGTGCGAGCATAACTGTTCGCCAGACGTCTGTAAACTATCCCGGACGTCTGGTCAGACGTCTGGATGTGATCCCAGACGTCTTTACAGACGTCTGGGCCACCTCCCAGACGTCTTAAAAGGCGTCTGGGGCACGCGCTCGTTACACTCCTCGACCTGAGGCGGGTTTTGTTCCCCTTGATTTCCCGAATCCACCTCGTCCTAGGCCTCTACTTCGGGACTACTATAATCCTTCCAATGCACAAGTAGAGCCTAATGTTAGGATTCCCGTTGGGGAAAATGACCCAGAATTAAAGCTAAACATTATAAGTCTTATTCCACACTTTCACGGATTTGCATCTGAGGATCCATTCCAGCACATAGAAGATCTAAAAAATCTATCACAAACTCTTGGTCCTCGAAATCAAAACCACGAAATCCTACTTATGAAGATGTTCTCCTTTAGCCTTAAGGATAAGGCTGCCTACTAGTACAGAACGATCACATGACCTATATCTACTTGGAACGAACTCGAATCTGCATTTTTGAAGAAATTCTTCCCTATAGGTTGCACCAACGCATTAAGGCGAGCCATCACTACTTTTACTCAGAATTAAGGAGAACCAATTCATGAAGTGTGGGAACGCTTTCATGAACTACAAAGGAAATGCCCACATTACGACATCCCTCGCTGGCAACTCATGCATATCTTTTATTATGGATTACAAGAGGGCATTTGCAATCTGGTCGATGCCTCTTTTGGAGTGACTCTTCTGAATCATGATGCAGAATCCACCTCAAAAATGTTTGAAGGGATGGTGGAAAACTTGATCAATAACGCATCAATGTTGGAATTCACGAGAGGAAACCCGCATCAAAATTCACATCCAAACTCGCATCAGAAGGGCATTCACGAGATCGAAAATCCGTCTAGTTCTAAAGATTTAGAGATTATTGCAGAAAAACTGGACAAAGTTGATATCGTAGCGAAGCATCTCGATGAGGTCCAAAATACAATGAAGACTCTTACGTCTCTACTCGCTACGCAAAATCCCATGTGTTTACTTGTTTCAGAAATTCCTGCGGGGAGGGAATTTGTGAATAATTTGGATTCTAAAGATCCATCTTGGATTTTGTATCTACTCCTGTACCAAGCCAAAGAGGGACCTGTGTCCCACAATCTTTCCCACCTCTTTCCCCACTTCATGTTTTTGCAGAAAACATGCCATATCCTTATGATTTGAATGCCATCCAGGGATTTGCACCAAGATCAAACCCATATTCGAATACCTATAATCCTGGATGGCATAATCACCCTAATTTCTCTTGGTTTAACCATTGACAAAGACTATCATATCCAACTCAAACCAGGAAAAACCTGCCTACATTGCTGTTGCAGCAACCTAACGCGAGGCCATTTCACGTGGGTTCGCAAAACTACGTGGGGCTAAATAGAGACTCGCAGCTCGATCAGATTTTGTGAGCTGTGAATGAGAGCTAGCGACAGAATGCTGATGCTCTTGCTGAAGTTCAACGGTAACGTTCGGCAGAATTGGCTGACCTTAGGGGCCAAATCACGTAGTTAACTGAGTCTCGTCAGCTAGGGGCCCTTTCATCCCAGCTAGTTCCAAACCCTAGGAATATCCAGTAGAGATTTCAACCGGGAGGTCAAAATCTGAATAAGGGACAAGTCCATTTCCTTAACCAAATACCCCTGAATCAGAATCCAAATTAGAATCCACCCTTTGCACCTCTCGACTATGAGTATCTAAATTAGTAGCAATCTTTTTCGACTCAAGGTGACCGACCTTTAATCTCTATCCGTCTTTCCAGAATCAAGCATCTGCAACTTCACCAGCTTCTTCTTCACATGTGGGTATTAACTCTATTACAACCTGTCGTGGGGCTTCCATTAGGGATCCAGTAGATCCATGAAACCTATCCCAAGACCCTAGTACATCTAGAACTGCCCCTATTTCTACACCTCCAAGAGGTGACACACCTAATCCCGCGAATCTTGCTAATTCGCGAGATCAGGGTAATACCTTAGTAGAACGGGAAATCCAAGTCCCATTCCAAGAATCTTTAAAGAAATCTAGGAAACAAAAATAACATGTTACATTTGATGAAGACTTGATTAAAATTTTTGAACAGGTGCATATTAATATCCCACTCCTAGATGCTATCAAACACATTCCGACTTACGTGAGATTTCTCAAGGAGTTGTGTACTCCTAAGCGTAAGCCGAGGAAAGGAAGCACTGTAGTACTCTCTGAGCAAGTGAGCTCTATTATTTTGAGTACGCCTCCTTTGAAAAAGAAAGACCCAGGTTCTCCATTTATTTCCTGTATAATTGGGGACCAGTGCTTTGATAGAGCCCTCCTAGACTTAGGAGCATCCATCAATCTCATTCCTTCTTCTTTGGTAGAACATTTCCAAATAGAAAATCTTAAGTCTACCAATGTGACATTACAATTAGCTGATAGATCTATTAAGTCACCTAAAGGAATGTTGGAGGATGTAATTGTAAGAGTTCGGGACTTTTATTTTCTTGTGGATTTTATTGTACTTGATATGGAAGTACCTGAACGTATTAGAGATACCCTAATTATTCTAGGGGGACCCTTTTTGGCCACTACGAAGGCCAACATAGATTGTGAATCTAGAAAGATTGAGTTAAAATTTGGGGAGAAGACAATTAAATTGGACATATTTAGAGCTTCTCGAGGATTAGATTGCAAATGGATTGAGGAGATTAGATCTATTTCTATTCTTGAGGATGACCCTAGTTTTTTAGAACTAGAAAACACTTCTTTTGATATCCTGTACCCTCAAGACGAAAACCCGCTATCAAAATCTGCACTCGATCTTGAATCTAAATCACATGATTCATTTCAACCACTTTTTGCAATCGAAAATCCCGTCCCAAGAACTGCTGATCCGACTCCTGTTATCGAATTGAAGCCATTGCCTGATACTCTTAAATACGTCTATCTTGAACATAATCAAACATATCATGTAATCATCAATTCCTATCTATCTGAATCACAAGAATCAAAATTGGTTGAGGTTTTATGAGATCATAAGAAGGAAATTGGGTGGACTCCACACGACCTTACTGGGATTTGCCCCAATTACTATACTCATCACATCTATATAGAATATGGGGCATGACCTTCAAGAGAAGCTTAAAGATGACTAAATCTGAATTTAAAAGAGGTTGTAAAGAAAGAAATAATTAAATGGCTAGATGTTGACATTATATATCCTATATCCGATAGCCCTTGGGTGAGTCCAATTCAAGTGGTACTTAAAAAGGCAGGACTCACCATAATCAAGACCGAATCTGGAGAAACCATTCCCACATGAATTGTGAATTCATGGCGGGTTTGCATCGACTATCGTAAACTCAACACGGTTACAAAGAAGGATCATTTTCCTTCGCCATTCATCGATCGGATCCTTGAGAGACTAGCTAGTAACAGGTTCTTTTTCTTTTTGGATTGTTACTCTGGATACAATCAGGTCACAATCCATCCCAAAGATAAAGAGAAAACGACTTTCACCTGCCCCTTTAGAACTCTTGCTTTCCGAAGAATGCCATTTAGGCTTTGCAACGCACCCGCGACTTTTCAGCGTTGCATGTTAGCCATTTTTACCTAGATGGTAGGTGAATATATGGAGGTTTTTATGGATGATTTTTCATTCTTCGAGGAAACATTTGATATTTGTCAAGATAATTTGTCGAAGATTCTCAAAAGATGTATTGAAGTGAATCTTGTCCTCAGCTGGGAGATGAGCCATTTTATGGTTCCAGAGCGCATTGTACTTGGACATCTCATATCTGAGCAGATATCCAAGTAGATTAAGCCAACATCAATGAAATTTCAAATCTTCCAATTCCTGACTCGATCAAGGGCATCCAATCTTTTCTCGGGCATGTTGGTTTTTACAGAAGATTCATTCTCGACTTTTCAAAAATTGCCCGACCACTCACAAACCTCCTCACAAAGGATACGACTTTTGAGATGAGTGAGTGTATATCTACATTTGAGACATTGAGAGACAGGGTTACACAGGCTCCTATCCTGCAACCTCCTAATTGGAATTTACCGTTCAAAATCATGTGCGACGCATCTGATTACGCAGTTGGGGCTGTTTTGGGACAGAAAATTGAGAAAAATCTTGTAGTTATTTACTACGCTAGTAAAACCTTGAATGAAGTACAAAGGAATTATACAGTTACTGAGAAGGAATTGCTAGCGATAGTATTTGGATTAGAAAAGTTTAGATCATATATCCTTGGATCTTAAATTATCGTGTACGCTGACCACTCAGTGACGTGCGCATGCATGTGTGTTTAGAAGTGTCGTTATAGTTTGTACTTGCAACGTTGGTTTTAAAGTAAAGAAACTGATGTGAGTCCGAGTGTCGATCTCAGGGAGGCGTAAAAATAGGATTTTTCTTGTCACTTATTGTTACGAAAATCATGGAGTTTTGCTTGCAAAAAGGCGTGGGTGAAAAGCAAGAGAGAGAGAGATTAGGGTTAGAATCGTTTCATTCATAACATGCAACTTGAATAGAAAATAGAGCAAGCAACTGAATAGAAAACAACTTCATTAATCATGCAGCTTTAGTTCATAAATTACAACATTAGATACATGCTTTAACATAAGTAAAGTAAAGCTTAAAAGAAGGGAAGAAAGAGAGAGAGAGAGGGAGGGCAGCGAGGCAGCCACGGTGGTGGAGAGGGCTCCGTCGGCAGCTCGTCGTCTCTGCTGATTACAAAAGGGCTTAAAGGTATCTAGGAGGGGGGTAGAGTAGTTGCAAGTGGAGTGAATGCCTTGAATGGGTGGTTGGAAGGGGTTTAAATAGGGAGAAGGGCTTTCCAAATGAAGAAGGGGTTTTAGCAACGTCCGGGACGTTGCTAAAACCCTTCCCAAAATGTTGGTGAAGACCCCTGCCCGTCGGTCGCTCGCCCACAGCTGTTCTTCCTCGTGCTCGATCTGTGCGTACGAGCCACAAGCCGTCCGATCGAAGATCGGATGGCTGGGATCTCGCGCGAGGCGCTCGCCTGGATCACGCCCTTGCACCCGCGTCATCGCGCGTGACTGGCTAGGGCATATCTGCGGGTGCCATGTCTCACGATCTCTGCCGTCTGCTACTAATCGGGCGGCCCAATTTCGCTCGCGCGGGCCGTCGTCTCTTAATTTTCGCTCCGTGCGACTCAAACCTGCGTCGCGTGGGCACAAGCGTGCGCTCCAACCGCTGTGCTACGCCCGCTGCTTTGTCCCGGCGAGTGCGGGCGTGCGCGCGGTTCTTAGCCGTTCGATTGGAGATCGACGGCTGAGATCTATCCTCCAGGTGAAGGTAGTGATCTGGACGTGGTGAGCGAGTGCCACATGGCGTGTCATGGGCCATTGATCATCAGATCAATGGTCAGAACTTCTTGGGCCCATTGTGGGAGCTCCGGATGGCAGATTTAGCCAATTTTGAGTCCGTTGGACTCCGTTCGTCGTTCTGATTCCATTCGTGCGGTTCGATTACTCATCTGAGGCCTACTTTGACAAGTGCTCGTACAAATAGCCATTAATACTATTTTATAAGCAATCTTGACATATGATGCATGCAATTCTCCCATTCTACTTATGTTGTGTTATCTGTGCCTTTTATTCTTAAGATGGGTCCTATTTAACAGAATTATCACCCCAAGATGCAGTGTTATCATACCCTCATGCTTACTCCTTACTAATCCCTAGCAAGGTTTATTCTAGCCTTTATTTTCTGTCAGAATTTAAGAGGTAATTACTTAGACACTTCGTCACTTGTCAATAGGAGGAAATATACTAAGATCTTAATCTACAAAGACTAAGCCGTGCCCGGGTGTCTGCCAAAATACGAATCGCCTGAATCCTTGCTTTCATGTATGTAAATATACATATGTATATATATTTTTTAGATTTTTTTGGAATTCAGAGTGGGTTGGTAACTTTTTACGGCTACCCAACCCACCCAAAACTCGGACAAAACTCTAAGTGCTAAGCATCTTGGTGTGGAGATCGTGATAGACTCATTCAACGGTAATTCAGACAGACTCTGGGTTTCTACGCCCCTAGGTGACCGGAAGAGGAAGTATTTTTGCCTGAAGGTGTATTTGTTCGATTGGTAGCTTTCTCCCTACGTTTGTTTTAATTGGGGTCAACACAAGGATTTTTCCCGTGTATATCTCCCCGGCTTGTAGTACTTCCCCGCTTCTTCCTTAAATGTTTTGGTTCTTTTTGTGCAATTACTGAGCTGGGCTCTAGACAATCGACTAATGGGTTGTTACCCACGATCACTTGCCAGCCATACTCGTGCGGTAAAGTGTGGTTTATTTTGTTTTCTTCTCTCTCTCTGTTTTTTTTTTGTAGGTGGCTTCCCTAATCTCAAATGTACCTAGAAGCAATGAAGAAGAAGTGGTCCCGTGGCTGGGCTCTGGACAACCTGCTAATGGGCTGTTACCCACGACAACTTGCCAGCCATACCACCCTAGAGAGTTCATTAGCTACCCAATTTCTGTCAAAATCTCCGAGGAGTGAGTCTGTGCAAAAATGTGTGCAGATGCTTAGACTCAAAGTCCTTCTGAGTTAGAGGGTGAGTTGATAAGTCGTATACTTATCACCTTATTTAGTAGGTGGATTAGAGTAGCTTAAGGTTGCAAGGATTTGAAGCTAAATCCATATTTTAACGGACACCAGGGCTGATTAAGCCTGAAGGCCTGAAAAGTCTAAGTGTTCAAGTTCTTTTTGTATTATTTCCCACTATTGACAAGTTTCTAATGCCTAAGTTTCTTCCTAAATTCAATTTTTTTATTTTATTTTATTTTATTCAGACTGATTAAATGAGCTCAGGATCGTGTAATTTACCACCCCCCCATGCTTAAGTTGGACAATGTCCTCATTGACAAATACATGGATGCAACAGGGGTTTAAAAAGATATTACCTGAGTGACGTAAAATACAGGATCAGCCTGAATCCTCTGGGTTGCTGTAACGACCCGGTTCCCGAGTCCCTACGAGACACGAGAACCGGACCGACTCGACTAATCCCAAGACCTATTCATCCAACGAGGAAGTAACCAAAAGAGCAGTAAAATAAACCACATTCAGCATGAATATAACTAACAGTAAGAAAGTACAGCAGTAAAGAAAGAAACTACTACAGTATATACCACCACAACAGTAGAACAACATTTATCATATAACATGAACTGCAGGTAAAGAAAAGTACAACAGAAACAAGAACTACTCACTATTACGGAAACAAAGAGGTACAAAAGACAGTGGTAACTCTACTGGACCCTACTCGGCCCAGCGTCCTCTGCAGCCGCTGACCCTGGCTGCTCAACACCTGGTCCTGAAAAAGGTAACGAGTGTAACACGTCAGCAAAACGCTGAGTAGAGTGGCAACTAAAACTAAAGACAACAGTAGAGTGTACAGTAGCTGTTATGTTCTATTACTTTCTTTATTCACATCTTTCAATTGTCTCACTATTTCATTTATTCCTCAGATCTTTTACTTGATCTCGAATGTTCCTCGTGGGAACGATCTTGATTGCAGTCTTTTCCAAAAAGTAGAAGTAGCACGTGGTGCTCTCCTGGCTGGGAGAGTCCCCCGTGGTGATCCTACCCTCAGTCAACCACCCCAAGGTCACTGGCAGACATAACGGTGACTACGGCATGCGCAATAAACGCACAGGTAGCTAACCCGTACTGGCACGCGGTCAGTCGTTTCCGTTAACGGGTGCGCCCAAAGCATAGCACGGAACCAGTCCAGGGCAGAGCATTCTCAGTAACAGGGGTCCAACCCCTCCACAGTAACCAAACCGGGGCCTTGCCCCTCCACAGTCCGCGCACCCTCGCCTGACTACCCTGGTTTGCCCCAGCGGGCTTAACAAGTCGGTGTGGGAGGCTAGCAGAACCCTGGGGCTCGTGGGGTAGCTAGTACCTCCCTACACTAGTAGCTCTCCCTGGTACTACGTACGCGAGGGCCAGCAAGTCGGTACAGAGTGGCCAGTCCTAACCCCGGGTCCCTGGGGCGGCTGGCTCCGCTCTGCACTAAACAGGGGGACAGTCGCTCTCCTTGGTACTCCGTACTCAAGGGCCAGCTCACTTCCCCAATACTATTCCATTCACTTTCCAGGAGTTCTACTCCTACTTCCCCGTAGGGTTCCATCCTTTTTACTCAAACATCCAGGTTTCACTTTCCAGTTTCACATTCTTACAATCCATGTTCTCAACCACGTTATTTATTCACAACAGGCAGCTGTTAATTCAAATTACAGGCAGCTCTATATCTCTTTCCATTTTCCAAGACTGCAGTATTATACATTCCACTAGTTTTCCCATCCTAGGATTCATGCCATATCCTAAGATCTATCATACAATCTAGTTTTCCAGCCCTAGGATTCATGCAACACCTAGGAGTTATCATTCCATCTATTTCTCATTCCTAGGATTCATGCAATGTCCTAGGTTCTATTTATGGTTCCATAATTTAACAGATTTTATTAATAACTTAAAGCCACTCTACCAGGTACAACGGGAGTAATGGGGGCGTGATCGGGAATCCCGCGTGCCTCCGCGACTCCCAAGACTGCAACTGAACGAGGTCCTATCACAAGGATCAAACACAAGGAGTGTCTCAAAACAGTGTATAGCTACTGTAGACGGGTAGAGGAATTAATTCTGAAAAGAACGCAACTCGAATCGCGGAAAACGGAACCCGAACAGGCCCTAAACGGGTCGAAAAGACGACACTGTGTAAAATCAGACGTCTGGAACTTCTTCCAGACGTCTTAAAAAGTGGATCAGAGAATTACCTGTTCAGCGTGGTTTCCCAGACGTCCAGAAGTCTGCGGGGACGTCTGGCCTAGCTCCCAGACGTCCGATGGTCACCCCGGACGTCTGGAGGTCGCTCCTGCCGTCTGGTACAACAGCCAGACGTCTGATTCGCGTTGGATGGCGAATCACCGAGCCTGCGCACACCCATCTCCCTCCCTCAGTACGGTCAGTCGACAGGAAGGAAGAAGAAGACGGAAAACTCACCTTTCAGACGTCTGGAAGGTCTTCCAGACGTCGCCCTCGCCGTCTGGCTATCAACCCAGACGTCTGATTCTGAAAATTTTTCCAGAATCAGGGCGCCACCCGGCCTCCGCTCGCAACGCCGCCCGCGTCGCACCTCGCGCGCCTGCTGCTCAGACCGCAGCAATCCCCCCTCCGCGTCGCTCCGTGCCCCCTGCGCCCTCCGCCGGCCGGCCCTAGCCGCCCCGGTGAGCTCGCCCTCACGGCAGAGCTTCGATCTCGCACGCAGCACCTCCTTCGTGCTCACTGCGGCCGCCGCTGCCGCCCTCGCGCTCGCGCTCACGCTCACTGGCTGAAGGAGAAGAGGGAGGAGATGGTGGAGACGACGGGAGGGAGCGCGCGGCCTTTTAAGGCCGCGCGAGGAGGAGAGAGAGGACGCGGCAGGTGTCTGCAGCCGCAGAGAAAGAGGGAATAAGCGAATATCCGGTCTGCGCGCTCAGGAGCGCAGACGACCCGCGAGTGTCGAAATTAACGGATTTCTAGACGTCTGGAAACGATCTCAGACGTCTGGTCAGACGTCTGGATGTGATCACAGACGTCTGGTCCGACGTCTGGGCCACCTCCCAGACGTCTGGGGCACGCGTTCGTTACAGTTGCCTCCCAGGAAGCGCTGAGTTTAACGCCTCTAGCTGGGCGGTGCTTCGTGTCATCCTTCAATGAGGGTGACACTCTCCTTTGGGGGAACCTGGGCTAGGAAATGTTTCAATCTTTGACCGTTAACTGTAAAAGTGTGCCCAGTGTTTGGATTAGTGATTTCAACTGCTCCATTAGAGTGAGGCTTAACCACCCGAAATGGTCCTGTCCATTTGGACCTGAGTTTCCCCAGAAAGAGTTTTAGGCGGCATCGAACAGCCAGACTTGCTGGTTAGGCTCAAAGGTCTTTCTATGGATGAGTCGGTCGTGGATGGCTTTCATTTTCTCCTTATACAGTCGACTATTCTTAAAGGCGTCCCGACGAATTTCTTCAAGCTCAGAGAGTTGGAGCGTCCTCTGCATATCGGCTAACTGGGAATCCATGTTACATTGCTTGACAGCCTAGTAAGCTCGGTGTTCCAATTCAACAGGAAGATGGCAGGCTTTGCCAAAGACCAGGCGATAAGGCGACATGCCTATCAGGGTCTTGAAAGCGATCTTGTATGCCCACAGGGCATCATCTAGTCGTGTGGACCAGTCTTTCCTGTCAGGTCTCACAGTCTTTTGTAAAATGTTCATGATTTATCTATTTGAGACCTTGGTCTGCTGTTTGCACCTCAAAACACGCTTGTAATAACGCCTTCTTGTGCTATTTTCTAGCATTAACATTGCATAATAGGATCCTGTAATTGCATTTGTAAAAACACTTGCATGCATGCATTTAATCAAGAGAGGAAGAGGAGTGAAACAATCGCCTGCATAGTTATATTTTTCTTCAAGTGCCTCCTTGCAAAATCACCCTCTTTTTATTTTTCCTCTTGATTTCTTCTTTTCTCTCCTTCCCGCGGCTGCACTCTTCCCGCAGCTGCATGCAGCAGCCACGCAGCACTTCTTCCCGTCACTTCTCCCTGCCAACGCCGCTCCCTATAGCTGCAACTCGCACACCCTCTCCCTGCTGCAGCCGGCACGCCACTCTCTCCTCCTCTATAAGTAGCTGCAGCTTCATCCTCGCAAGAGAGGTTGCTGCAGCAACAAAAACCCGCAGCCATCTTCTCCACCACTTTCCCCTCCCATACGTCGGCCCTCCGTCGAGGAGGCACCCGGCGAGCAGGAGAACCCACTGTGGTGCACACCACCACAGTGGGAGCACCACCGCTCAGCTCTTCGACGAGCCGGTGGGCGTGGTGCATTCCCTCGCTTCGTTTTTTTCTCTTTAACGCCATTGCCGCCGCTCCAAGCTTCGAAGCTTGAAGCCACGGCAGCAGCAGCAGCAGGTCCTCCCGCTCCTCCGCGACCGTCCCCGCAGTCGCTCACCGCCTCCGCGCGCGTCTGCAGGGTGTTCCCCGCCTCCGTCTCCGTTCTGTCCGCCTCGCAGTTGCACCTGTAGCCGTCCGCCGCGCGCACTGCAGCGGCCGGCTACGGCCTCGCGCCGCCCCCTGCCCTCCTCCGCGACCCTCCGCGACCACCTGCAGACCTCCTCCACGCTCGCACCTCCACGCCTTCGCCCGCCCGTCGCCTTCGCGCACGCTTGCAGGAACCCTACGCGAAGCCGCGCCCGCACCCGCCGTCTGCAGACGTCTGCCTCCGCCTTCAGACGACGCGGCGTCAGACGTCCGCCGGAGGCGGCAGATGTCTTAACTCGCGCATCCGCGATCTTTCGCTCGCCTGCTCTCTCTCTCTCGCCCGCTCTCTCTCTCTCTGCTGATCTCTCCCGCCCGCTCCCGCTCTCCCTCACGTATTCTCTCTCTCTCTCTCTTTTTTACTCACTAACAGACACACACTCACAGCAACGCACACACACACACATTCACCAACGCACACACACCTATACCAACACATACACACACACTCACACACTTATAGTAACATATATATAAATATATATATACATACATACATACATACATATATATATATATATATATATATACATAGTATATCTATATAGTTATGTATACATACACATATATATAATATATATACATATATATATAATATATATATATATATATATATATATATATATATATATATATCTACTTATATATACATCTATATACTTATACATATACTTATATATATATAGACATATATACTTATATACATATATATATATATATACATATCTATATACATATATATATACATATATATAGTAATATATATATATATACTTATATACATATATATACACATATATATCTATATATATATATCTATACATATATAACTATACATTTATATATATATATAGATATATTTACTTATATACATACATATGTACATATATTTTCATGTTATTTATTATACGCTGTATCGCGGGAATATCTGCACCAGTTGCTGATATTCCCTGATACACGCGTACAAAAAAAGCGTGGTCCCATACATCATCCATCCTCCATCCACACTCCACGCGGCACCTAGTCGTGTTGGTTGCGTCTCTCTAGACGTCGACTGACTCGACATAGTGCTACACTCCATTGCCACCTCCACCCCCACCCCTTTATATATATATTACATATATATATATATACATACTATATTTACTTTCTGTCTATTTGCTTTTCTGTTAGTAAAAAGATAAAAAAAATACATAAAAAAGAAAAGATAATCTTTGACTTGCAGGTACCTCGTCTTGCGAGTAGCAAGACTTGTTTTGGGACTCTGTTTGGCTAAAAGCCAAGGACACAATTTTGAGGGTGTGCCTCAAGAACAAGGATTACCATAAAAAACCTAAATAAGAAAAACACCAAAAACACAATAAACGAACGGAAGAGACGCATTTTAAGGAAAACGTAGAAACTCGACTTTAACCCCACTTCCCTGTGTTCGACCCTGGGCCTAAAAGTGACAAGATAAAATCAATTAGGCCAGGTTAAAAATTTTGTAAAGAGATGGTTAGGTCTGAATTAGGTTAACCACTATACACATTTCAACGATAAAAATATCATATTAACAACCTATCCGGGCCGACCCATCATCTGCCCATTTGTTTGCGGATGATACGGGGTAGCAATGTGGTGGTTAATCCCGTATTTTCTAAGTAGGGCACGGAATTGGGAGTGAATAAAATGACTTCCACCATCACTGATCATGGCCTTTGGTATTCCAAATTGGGACAAGATGTTCTGCTTAACAAAGTCCATGACAGTCCTGTGATCGCATTGGCGGGTGGCAACAGCTTCAATCCATTTAGAGACATAGTCTACCGAGACTAAGATGTACTCGAAGCCGTTGGATGGTGGAAAGGGGCCCATAAATTCGATACCCCAAACGTTGAAGATTTCGACAATCAAGATGGGTTGGAGGGGCATCATATCTTTTCTGGTCATGGTCCCTAGCATTTGGCAGCGTGAGCAAGTCTTGGCAAAGTTGTGTGCATCCTTAAACAGGGAAGGCCAGTAAAATCCAGACTGTAGAACCTTTGCAGCCGTTTTCTTTCCAGAGAAGTGGCCACCACAAGCCTGGTTATGACAGAAAGAAAGCACACTCTGAACTTCGTTCTCGGGGATACACCTCCTGATGATCTGGTTGGCATAGAGGTGAAATAGCATGGGATCATCCCAGAAATAGTGCTTGGCCTCAGCCAAGAACCTGTCCCGTTGCTGTCTGGACCAGCTGTGCGGGGTTTCTCCTACAACTAGGTAGTTGACATAGTCAGCATACCAAGGCTGTCTCTTGTCTTGCACAGCCAGAATGTGTTCATCGAGGAAGGTGTCAGATAAAGGCAGGGAGGGTCCAATGTGATCTGGGTGAAGTCTAGACAAGTGGTCAGTCGCCACATTCTTTGATCCGGCTTTGTCGCGGATTTTCAGGTCAAATTCCTGCAAGAGCAGGATCCATCTAATGAGCCTGGGTTTCGTGTCCTTTTTCGCCAACAGGTGCCGGATGGCTGAATGGTCAGTATAGATGGTCACGTGGGATCCCAGCAAGTAAGGTTGGAACTTCTCAAGTCTGAAGACTACAGCGAGCAATTCTTTCTCTGTGACCGTATAATTTCGTTGGGCCTCGTCCAATGTTTTGCTCGCGTAGTAGATCACCACGAGTTTCTTGTCTTGTCTTTGTCCCAAGACAGTGCCTATGGCAAGATCTGATTCATCACACATAATCTCAAAGTCCTGGGACCAATCCGGGGGTTGAAGTACAGGTGCTGTGGAGACTAAGTCCCGGAGGGTGTGATAAGCCTGGATGCAATCAGAGGACATGTGGAATATGGTGTCGTTGGCCAGAAGATCGATTAAGGGTTTGGAAAGCTTGGAGAAGTCTTTAATGAACCTTCGGTAGAAGCCAACGTGTCCCAGGAATGAGTGAATCTGCCGGACCGATCTAGGTGGAGGAAGTTTGGAAATCAAATCAACCTTAGCCCGATCTACCTCAATGCCCCTATGCGATATGATGTGACCGAGGAAAATTCCTTCTTGAACCATAAAATGGCTCTTTTCCCAATTTAACACTAGATTAACCTCGATACATTGTTTCAGGATTTTCTCCAAGTTGCTTAGACAGTGGTCGAATGAATTCCCAAATACAGAGAAATCATCCATAAAGACCTCCAAGTATTCACCCACAATTTTGGAAAAAATGGCTAGCATGCAACGTTGGAAGGTAGCAGGTGCGTTGCATAACCCGAACGGCATTCGACGGAATGCAAACATGCCGTACGGGCAAGTGAATGTGGTCTTTTCTTGATCTTCCAAAGCAATTGCGACTTGGTTATATCCTGAATATCCATCCAGGAAGCAAAAATACTTTTGCCCTGCCAATTTTTCAAGGATCTAGTCAATGAATGGCAAGGGGAAATGATCCTTTTTAGTGGCTTCATTGAGCTTCCTATAATCAATACACACCCTCCATGCAGTGGTGGTGCGGGTGGGGATGGATTTTCCATGCTCGTTGGTGACAACAGTGAGGCCGGCTTTCTTTGGAATCACTTGAGTGGGGCTCACCCAGGGGCTATCAGAGATATGATAGATGATGTCGACATCTAGCCACTTGATAATTTCTTTCTTAACAACCTCTTGCATGTTTGGGTTTAATTGTCTCTGCATCTGGCAGGAGGGTCGTGCCCCGTCTTCCAGGTAAATCTTATGGGTGCAATAGGCGGGGCTAATTCCTCTCAAGTCCAAAATGGTCCAACCAATGGCGGCCCGATGTTCTGAAAGGGTCGCGGTCAACTTAAGTTCCTGATCCTTGGTTAGATGAGAATTAATAATCACAGGGAAGGTCTGGTCAGGTCCTAGGAAGACATACTTGAGATTCTCGAGGAGTGGCTTAAGTTCAGGTGTGGGTGGAACAACGGTCGACGGAAAAGGGAAAGGTGGGAGTTGATCAACATCGATCTCCTCAAATGGTGTTGTTTGATGGTAATCAGCCTTACAGAGGTCCACGAGTAGCGATGGTGACGGGTTAGAACAGTCGTTACAGGCTTGGTGGTTTGAGACAGAACTAAGGGTGAGGCATTCCTTGACCAGAGTTTCCACGGGATCATGTTCCTCAACACAATCGCAATCAAAAGGCTTTTTCGCCTGGAAGATATCCAATTGCATTTTCTTGTCTCCGAAGGCGATTTCCATACATCCCGTGTCACAATCAATGTTTGCCTTAGCCGTAGCTAAGAAAGGTTTTCCTAAGATTATGGGTGTGTTCTGTAATTTTTCAGGGACTTCCATGTCGAGCACCAAGAAGTCAACCGGGAATAGAAGTCCTTGACCCGCACAATCACGTCCTCGACAACCCCCTTCGGGATCTTCACAAATCTATCAACTAGCCGGATGGTGACAGGTGTGGGTGTCAACTCTCCAAAACCAAATTGGTGGTACAGGGTTGTTGGAATCAGATTGATAGAAGCACCTAAGTCCAGGAGCGCTCTATCAAATGTCATGTCCCCGATATTACAGGAAATCAGGGGTGCTCTTAGGTCAGTTCGCTTGAGCGGAAGGTTGCCTGATATTACCGAACTTGCTTGTTCAGAGAGCACAACCTTCCTAGGTGCTTGAGGTCTTGGCTTACGTTTGGGTGTACAAGCATCATTTAAAAACTTGGCGTAAGCCGGGATGTGCTTAACGGCTTCGAGGAGTGGAATATTAATCTATACTTGCTTAAAGATCTCCAAAAGCTCCTTAGTTTCCACAACATTTTTCTTTTTGATTGTCTCTAAGGCCTCAGGGTAGGGTGTCTGAACATGGATCGGGTCTATTTCTGGGTCCGCTGGTGAAGTCGCGGGGAGAGTCGGCCATTTGGGATCCTGGGTTTTGGTGCCACTTCTCAAGGTTACCGCATTCGTAGAGGCATTGGGACCATGGGTTGATCCTTGAGAAGGAGAGGATGAAGAAGCACTAAACCCAGGGGATGTTTATAGGGCTGGCTAGACCATGTGAGCCTGCCCGGGATTGCCCTAGAACCCTTGCGAATTGGGGCCTCTGTTAATTATATTTCGCGGATTCGATTGTGGCTGGGAAGGTAGGGATCCTTGTTGTTTACAATCCAAAAGTTGACATAACTGTCCCTTTACTAAGCCATTTCCTCTTGATGTTTCTGGTTCATTTCAGCCATCATTTTTATCAGGGTGTCCATTTGGTTCTGTGGGGGAAGGGCTGCCCTATTTTGATTATATGGGGGTCTAACTGGTGGTCCTTGTTGATAGGGGGCAAGTTTGGCTGCTGATTTGGCCTAGGTTGGTTTTGGAATTGCATTGGTTTCTGGTTCGTCCAACCAAAGTTGAGGTGATTACGCTAGCCAGTGTTGTAAGTGTTGGAGAAAGGGTAAGGTTTAGCATAACCTTGGAAAGCTTTCACATCTTCAAGGATAGCAGATGTCGATGGGGAGGGAAGAGAGTAATCAAGGGTTAAGGGAGCAAAGGTCCCTCCCTGGAACGTGGTCAGGGGTTGTTCCAGGTTCAGTTGGCTTGAGGGCTGGACTAGGTCAACATTATGTGCTCCCTTTGATAGGGAGAAGGTCTGTAACGGATTCCTGGTCTGGTTCAGTAACTCATCAATTTTGTTGTCCACCAATTCCACTCGATCTAGTTTTTTGGCAATGATGTCCATTCAACTATTCCAGATTTGCTTGTACCTCATAAATCCCACCACAGGGTTGACTGGATCGGTTAAACAGGGTCATGGAGGCATTGTTGAGCGAATTTTCGCTCATAGACTCAAAGAGCTCAAACTCACTCTCCTCGTCCTTGTTCAGGAAGTTCCCCCCGCATGAGGCATCGACGAAGTTCCATAGGTTGTTGTCCAGATCATGGTAGAAAATATGGGTCAATTGTCACCTTGGTACTTCGTGGTGTGGGCATTTCCTCAAGAGTTCATTAAATCTTTCCCACGCCTCATGGAACTATTCCCCACCCTGGAGTGTAAAGGTAGTAATAGCTCTTCTGAGGGCATTGGTCTTTCCTATGGGGAAGAATTTCTTTAGAAATGCATGCCTTAGTTCTTCCCAGGCGGTGATGGGTCTACCTAGGGTTCTAAGCTAGTGAGAAGCCTTGTCTTTCAACGAGAAGGGGAACATCTTAATTAGAACAATGTCAAGGCTAATGTTCTTAGGTTTCACAGTTCGTGCTATCCGGTCAAGATCCTCTAGGTGCTGGAAGGGGTCTTCATTTGAGCTTCCATGGAAGTGGCTCTAGATCAGACTTAAGACATTTGGTTTTAGCTCAAAATCATCTCCCCCTTCGGGGATCCTAAGGTGTGGCTAGACTCTAATAGCGGAGGGATTGTAGAAATCGCGGAGGAGCCTCGGTTGATCCTGGAATGGTGGTAAATCAGGTGGCGGTTGCCCTTGTGGGCCTTGGAAAGGTGGTGGTGGTTGCCCTCGTGGGTTCTGTAACCGGTGTATGGCTTGCATGATGGTGTGGATCTGTTGTTGCTGAAGCTGGTGGTTTGCATTAATCTGGGCTTGGATGATGGCCATTGTATCCGGTGGGGGTTGGTCCTCAACCTCATCTACCCTAGGTTCAGCCATGTTTCTAGCAGGATCAAGTCGCCTGGATTCCCGTCCCAAAATAAACAACTCAGGATGCAGTGAGCGTCTCTCGTGCATACACTAGAGAAGAACAGGAGGGGATGCGGAGAGCGACAGGTGCGAGAAGTGTGTGTATTTCCTTAGGAGACCTAGAAATCTCAAAAAGGGTGATTAAGTCCGTAAGCACTGGACTCCCCTTCCCAAAGCTAATCTGGCCAGGTTGATTATGAGGGGATTGCAGGGAAGGTTCTTCCTTTGGCTTGCGCCGCCGGTTCCATAGACCCCACAACCGCAGTCATTTGACACTACCCCACAGCCTAGTCACCAGATTCTACCAAGGGAATGAAAGCCAAGTGCTCAGCGAACAAAACCTCACCTCTCGAGACTTAACTCAGTCCTGCCTAGGGCACGTCTACTTAGTTTTAAAAGGGCTAGGATAGTGCTTGTGCTAGGGTTATGTGATGAGGCGTTGATTGGGGTGGTGCCTCTTAGTTTTCCACTTTCAGTGTGTGTGCTTCTATCAAAGCATGGTTTTCAAGCAAGAATTTTTTTCAAGATGTGGTGTCTTTTAGTGTTTCATCCTTACTTTAGTGTCTTTTAGGGTTGACGTGTCTTAATGTTTTCAGACAAGTTTCATTGGACACGTCAAGTTTTGCACACAATTTAGTGAAAGTAGATTTCCTTTTATTGTGTAGAGGCTCTAAAACCCTAATGTACTCATCCTAATGATCATGCAGCTTCTATTAGATGAGTCATTTTTAGGGTTGAGTGGTGCGGCCCAAGTCAATCCAAGGTGGCTTCGCAAACACCACTCAAAAAGAGAAAAGAACACTCCAAGAATTTATTCAGAATGTTAGAGTGTACATTTTTTTGTTGGGTGATGTGTTAAGGATGTGGGTTAGGTAATCATACACCACACCAATTTTTTTTTTTCAATTTTACAATTTTTTTTAGTTTTTCAAGAAAGCAAACAATCATGAGTGAAGAACTACTCACTACTAGTCCTTGTTGTGCCTACTCCCCTGTTACTGTCATGGGTTGCGCTGCTTCGCCGTCCAAGCATTGAATTCCTGCAACCATCAAGTAAAAGGAGAAAAGGCGTTAGACGATGTGAGAATGGATGTAAAATGGAAGTGACAAAACAAATCCGTTGCCTCCTCGGCAACGGCACCAAAAACTGACGTGCGCGTGCGTGTGTGTTTAGAAGTGTCGTTATAGTTTGCACTTGCAACGTTGGTTTTAAAGTAAAGAAATGGATGTGAGTACGAGTGTCGGTCTCAGGGAGGCGTAAAAACTAGATTTTTCTTGTCACTTATTGTCACGAAAATCGTGGAGTTTTGCTTGCGAAAAGGCGCAGGTGAAAAGCGAGAGAGAGAGAGAGATTAGGGTTAGAATGATTCATTCATAACATGCAACTTGAATAGAAAATAGAGCAAGCAACTGAATAGAAAACAACTTCATTAATCATGTAGCTTTAGTTCATAAATTACAACATTAGATATATGCTTAAACATAAGTAAAGTAAATCTTAAAAGAAGGGAAGAAAGAGAGAGAGGGAGGGTGGCGAGGCAGCCACGGTGGTGGAGAGGGCTCCGTCTGCGGCTCGTCGTCTCCGACGATTACAAAAGGGCTAAAGGTAGCTAGGAGGGGGTAGAGTAGTTGCAAGTGAAGTGAATGCCTTGGATGGGTGGTTGGAAGGGGTTTAAATAGGGAGAAGGGCTTTCCAAATGAAGAAGGGGTTTAGCGACATCCGGGACGTCGCTAAAACCCTTCCCAAAATGTCGGTGAAGACCCCTCCCCGCCGGTCGCTTGCCCGCAGTCGTTCTTCCTCGCGCCCGATCCGTGTGCACGCGCCACAAGCCGTCCGATCGAAGATCAGATGGCTGGGATCTCACGCGAGGCGCTCGCCTGGATTGCGCCCTTGCGCCCACGTCATTGTGCGCGTCTGGCCAGGGCGCATCTGCGGGCACCACGTCTCGCGATCTCTACCATCTGCTGCTGATCGGGTGGCCCAATTTCATCCGCGCACGTCGTCATCTTTGAATTTTCGCTCCACGCGACTCAAACCCGCATCGCGTGAGCACGGGTGTGCGCTCCAACCGTTGCGCTACGCCTGCTGCTTTGTCGCGGTGAGTGTGGGCATGCGCGCGGTTCTCAGTCGTTCGATCGGAGATCGACGGCTGAGATCTGTCCTCCGGGTGAAGGTCGCGATCTAGACATGGTGAGCGGGCACCACGTGGCATGTCATGGGCCGTTGATCATCAGATCAACGGTCAGAACTTCTTGGGCCCATTGTGGGAGCTCCGAATGTTGGATTTGGCCGATTTCGAGGCCGTTGGACTCCGTTCATCATTCTGATTCCATCTGTGCAGTTCGATTGCTCATCTGAGGCCTACTTTGACAAGTGCTCATACAAATGGCCATTAATATTATTTTATAAGCAATCTTGACATATGATGCATGCAATGCTCCCATTCTACTTATGTTGTGTTATCTGTGCTTTTTATTCTTAAGATGGGCCTTATTTAACAGAATTATCACCTCAAGATGCAGTGTTATCACTCAGCAATCAAACACCTTTCTAAAAAGGACACGAAACCTAGGTTGATCAGATGGATCTTGCTTTTGCAAGAATTAGACCTAGAAATTCATGATAAGGCGGGATGACAGAATGTCATTGTCGACCATCTTTCCCGCCTTCCTTCTGAGAATATTGAATCATCTCCTCCAATCACAGAACATTTCCCTGATGAACATCTTTTGACTGTATCATCTGATCTTCCTTGGTATGCAGACATCGTCAATTATTTGGTTACACATCAATTCCCGCCTGATCGGGATGGGAATCTCAAATCATGACTCAGATCAAAAGCCAAATACTATTTTTGGGAAGATCTGTATCGTTTTTGACTCTGCAATGATCAAATCATCAGGCGTTGTGTTTCCTCTTTTGAGATTGATTCTATTCTATCCTTTTTTCATGACCAGGCTTGTGGCAGTCATTTTCTGGTCGTAAGACTGCTACAAAAGTTTTGCAGTGCGGGTTTTATTGGCCCACTTTATTTGCAGATTTATAGACGTATTGTAAGGCATGTAGTTGCTACCAAACTCTTGGTAGCATGTCACGTAAAGACATGATTCCTCTAAACCCGATTGTCATCTGTGAAATCCTTGATATTTGGGACATAGATTTCATGGGTCCATTCCCATCCTCTTCTGGCTTCGAGTATATTTTACTTGCAGTTGATTATGTATCTCGTTGGATCGAAGCTGTACCCACACGCACAAATGATCGCAGAGTTGTCATTCCTTTCATACAGAGTCATATTATCACTTATTTTGGGGTACCACGTGCCATCATTTTTTACGGAGGATCCCATCTCAACAACGCCCAGTTTAGGAACTTACTTAGAAAGTATGGGGTTACACATCATATTGCTACACCTTGTCATCCCCAAACCAATGGGAAAATCGAGGTCTCTAATCGGGAGATCAAAAATATCCTTCAAATGACAATTCGACCCGATAGGAAGGATTGGTCTTCTCGTTTAGATGAGGCTTTGTGGGCTTATAAGATTGCCCACAAAACACCAATAGGCATGTCACCATACAGACCTATTTACGGGAAACCCTGCCATCTTCCTGTAGAAATTGAACACAAGGCTTATTGGGCAATTAAAGCCTATAATATTGACCTCGCAAAGCCTGGTGATCACCGAAGGTTGCAGCTTAGTAAACTTGAGGAACTCCGATATGATTCCTATGAGAGTTCAAAGCTGTATAAGGAAAAACTAAAAGCCTTCCATGATAGATACATTTCTCGCAAGTTTTTCGCACCTGGTCAGAAGGTGTTGCTCTTTGATGCCCATCTTAAGCTCTTCCCTGGTAAACTTAGATCTAAATGGACAGGCCCATTTATAGTTGTTAGATTCTTCGATAACAGAGCTGTCGAAATCATTGAACCCAACAAGGATCAACCCTTCAAAGTCAACGGTCAACATCTTAAACCTTTCTTAGAAACTCATGTTTTGGGTCTTGTTGGAGATTGCTACATGCTCCAGTAATCCACTAGGGTTTACGCCTAGCTGAAGGCGTAAAACTTAGCATCCACCCATACACATTCTATATATATCTGTTTCTTGCTTTCCACACTTTTCTCTACCTATACACTTGAGTCTATACTTGATTGTCATTCTTTATTTGTCTTACCCTTCACCAAGTCCGACTGACCACTCTGACTTAGGTTAGAATAGAAGTCATCTGCACAAAGATCTTTGATCTCCTTTATCCGACTCCTTCCGTTACCCTACACTAAGTGAAGTGTAAATCTTTTTCCACCCTTCTTACAATGAGGACATTGTAATATTCTGGTTTGGGGGGGTGTGAAGTGAAAATTTTACTTTAAGTGTATTGGTAGATAAAAGTAAAAATAAAAAAATAAAAAATAGAAAAGTTAAAAATACCCTAAAAATTTGAAAATTTTTGAAAAATTCATAAAAATATAAAATTTTATAAAAAGACAAAAATATATAAATACAAAAATTTAAAATACATAAAACTATAAAAAATAATAGGGGTAAAATTATTCTTAAAAAGAAAAAGAAGACACAAAAACATATATATACTTATTTATATTAGTAATTAAAAGCTTAATTTTTCTTTTAGGTCAGAAATAAAAAAAAAAAATCGTAAATAGTATTTTATAAGAGCATTGAATCCTCACTTGGACTTTTACTTAAATACCCTTTTCAAAACACATATTTATTTTTAGAAATTTTGAATGACATTTCTTTGAGTTAGAGGCTAAAACCTTAAGGATTTGTTTTTTCCGCTCTTAACCTTGAAACAAAGTAACTAAGATGTATTAAGTTTTTAAGACTTAAATTTTGGAATTAAATTGTAACTTTCTTGGTCAACTAGACTAACTTAATCCTTTTGCTTTTTGAACATCTGTTTTTACCACCAAGTTGGGTGAAAAGGCTAGATACTTAGAGTTAATTAAGTAAAGAGTTGGTAGAATTCTTAGCCATAAGGTCTATCAGGCTATAGGTAGCTTAATCAACCAGGGACATTCAGCAAGACTTGGCAAGTTGCATCTTGACAGATCCTGCAGGAGGACACTAACGGTTTAAGGGACCTGAGAGTGAATGGCTTTACTATCCAAACTCTGATTTGAGAGCTAAGTAACCTAAGCATCCAAAATTCACACACATAGAGTTGTCTTGTTGGCATCTGAGACCACGAAAACACAGAGGTTAAGAGATCGATTCTAAATCCCCTTTAGTCTAAGGATTTTCGGGGGGTGGCTCTTGAAAGGGTGAAGGATGTGCCACTCACCTAGAAAAAGGATATGGAGTATTATATTAGTAAGAAAAATGAGAAGGAGGAGAAAAATAATAATAAAAAAGAATAAATAATACACCTTATAGTTAAGCATCTCGGTGCAAATGGGTGCTTATGCAGTTTTATCCACCAAATAAAGCATCTCGGTACAAATGGATGCTATCCTTTTCCTCCATCAAATAAAAGAACACCTCAGTATATATGGGTGTTTTATCCTATAGAAAAGAGTTGAAAAAAATATAGAGATAAAAATTAGGAATAAGAAACCCAGTGATCCATCGGGGAGATATACACAAAAAGTGTTGACCTTGGGATAAAAAACTGGTGAGGAGAAAGCAACCAAATCTAAGTAAGGCCAAGCTAAAGGCTTGAATTGGAATAACCTGGATTGGAAATGGATGTCTTAAGATTTGAATTTTTGCAACTTTAGATGCCTTTAGGACAATTCTACTCACGAGCACGGATGCTTTAAAATCATAGCTACTGAACCTTGGCTTTGGGTAGTGAAGCCTAAGAAATCGGATTTTGAGGATTAACAGTTGAGGCCTAAAGGAGATAGATTGACAAAGTCCTAGGTCTAGAAGTCTGTCCTTGGAACTATGGGCTGGCTGGTTAGGGATTTTACCAACTTTGAGTTTGGTTAATAATGGGTATCTAGTTAATTTGCAAAAACTAAGGCTGATAAAAATCATATTTCACAAACCTAAGGATTAATTTAAGTCTGTTAAATTTTCACTACTAGAAAATTCAGGTTTAGTCACGGTTATTTGGTCATGGGTTTATTACCAAAAGTAACTTATGGTCACGGTTCCACCTAAAACCGTGACAATTGTGGGAGAGTAAGATTTGTTTCCCATTACAACCTTTTGTTAAGGCGATGAGAATCGTGACAAAAGGCTTTGGTGACAGTTCCAAGTGGGACAGTGACAATAGCCTTCCTTTGGTCACGGTTCCAAGTGGGATTGTGACCATAGCCTGTCCTTTGACCATAACCTTTCCTAAAAAAATTTTCCCTCTCGCCCTCTCCCAAATCTTCGACAACACGACCTTCCCCTTCCCTCTCTGGACTCCCCCAATCTCTAACGGCATCACCTCCCCCCGCACACCTCCTTCCTCCCCAAGCTCAGCCAGTCTGTCCGTCATCTCCCCCACCCTCTAAAGCAGAGAGAGCTCCAACTCCAACCCCCTCCCCCTCCCCTTCCCCCTCAACAAAAGCCCTACTAGAGAGGTAGAGAGAGAGAGTGAGAGACCCAGAAGAGAAGGATCTCACGTTGGTGACATTGCTTGGGGTGGCTATGATATGATTGGCTTTGGTGACATTCTTTTTCCTGGTCTACTTGTTGCCTTTTGCTTTAGGTGCTTGACATCACATATGCTTATTCTTTCAGTTTAAATGGTCTATGTCATTGTCATCATTGATTAGAAGAGATCAATGGCCTCTTTTTGGCCATATGTTGCCTAATCAAAACTAATACCAAATTGCAATCTTGGGGATGGATTTGCCCCTCTTTCTCATGGTGGAATTTAAGGAAGCCTATTGATTTCTCTCTCTATCTCTCTGTGTTTTTTTAATTATTTTTTTACTTTCATTCGAAATAACATGCTTTCTAATGCAGAAATGACAAAGTACACAAGAGGACTCTTTTGAATGGATATTTCCTTTGGGCGACAATTGGATATGCATTTGGTATGTTTTATAAAATTCCATTCTTTGTAATTTCTTGTTGATACCAAATCTTGGTTTCATGATGGCAAATGCTCATAAGTGGTTTTTGGGGCTATTACATTGCACTTCAAAGAACTAGACAAATAGTACAAGACTTCTAAATTTCTATTTCCCAGAGATTAATACCTTATATAATGAGAAATTGATTAGTGGTATATATGAGCTGTTGGTCCTCTCCACTCAATCCAATTGATTTTGAGTTTCATACACCCACATGCTGAGGAGAAATGGTATTAAATAATAGTTGACCTTTCTACTCAAGCAAGTTGATTTGAAGTTGGATGCTACATTGGTCTAATGGAGTATATTAAACTCTATGTGACATACGACTTGTGAGCCTCAAAAAAGGCCATTCATGAGGGGGCATGTGGAGAAACTATCTAAAGATGAAGAAATGGATAAGTAGCAGTGGTTGAGACTTTTCTCTACTCAAGTTGAGAATCCCATCATTAATGTATGTCACCTGTAAATTTTCATGTCATTGGGGCTATGATGGGCTATGATTTTGTTGTTTGTGCTAGTGGATGGGTTGTTGCTTGTTTGGGTTATTTCTATTTAGGGGTACAAGTCTCTGCTGGTTTATGTTTTGGTCAAGCATTGGGGGTGGGCATTTACTTCAACATATATGAAAATTTCATTTTCATTGTGGTTTGGGAAAAGTTTGGTTTATGTTTTGGTCAAGCATGGGGGTTGGGCATTTATTTCAACATATATGAAAATTTCATTTTCATTGTGGTTTGGGAAAAGTTTCCTTTTGTGGTTTTTACCAGCTTTCGCTGTCAATATTGATCCTTTGATGATTTTTGTGGAGTGATGGTTGAACTCATTTTGAAAACTTAAATTGATAGCATAGCTGACTTTTTTTTTTATTCTTGATCTATAATGTACAGAAACTTCTGGCATGATGCAAAAGCTTTCTTTTGGATTCACAGACAAAGAGCAATGATGCTCTAGATGATACAAAGGTGTGTCTCTGTTTATGTATGTGCTTGTATAATTTGAAATTGGTTTTGCTATTTGTTAATGAAAATTGAAAAGCATTTTGAATTGCATATATTGGTAAATGTTGAGCCATCGCTTTAACATGTTATTCAGGCTTCTGGTGCTCAACATGAACCAGATGTTCCGAGCTGGCAGCCTTCTTCTGAGCGGTCTGCCACACCAGTGATGCCAGGTTTCTTGGATCCAAGCATGTGCTATGCTAATGGACATGTTGCTCCAGCTTATTATTATGGAGGTTTGTATTGCCAATTCTTTCATATAATTTGGTGCATATATAGAGCAAGTATTGGGTAATTCCATATGTCGATCTTTCTATGGGTGCTCTTCAGTAATCAATACAACACTCCTAAATAACAAGAACACATTACAAGATCATGACTTCTTAAGGTGAAGAATGATTGAAATTACCCCTCCTAAATGACAATGTATGGGAGAATCATTCACATTTTGATGTAAAGAAATATTGGAAGTTCATATAGTATACATGCTTACATTTGATTCTTGGCATTTCATTGAGCTATCTATCTTTGCTTTTATTTTTTGATCCTGTACTGCTTTATACATTCTATTTCCCAAACCAGAAGAGTCCGGGTCCTTAATATAGGTAATTCATATGGAAACTCTGAGATTAGGTTCTCGATTAGTATCTCAACCAACATAACTCAAAAGAGAAATAGGCTAATTCATATGGTTTTCTTAAGAATATTTAGATAAAGATGGAAGCAAAATTCATCTAGTATCTTTTCCCTTTGAAGTTGTGTTTTTAGATGGAGATTTTTATTTAATTTATTCACTTCAAGGCCATCCATCCTAGCTATGGTTTCTTGTCAGAAAGTGCTGACTTTGCTGAACTTTGTGAAGAAAAAGGGCTGACATTTGTGGAACCTCTTGCATCTGCCATTCATGACATAGGTGACAAAAGGAATGGTATTCTACTTTGATAGCTCTAAAATTTGTCCAAACCCATGGAAGATCTTCTCTTCCCTTTTGGCTTTTTATTTCTTGTTGCAACACTTTCCACTTGAAACTTTATATAAATGCAGATGATAGAATCAAAATTCCTTCTCTTTGTGTTTCTGGTAGTGCCTCCAAGAGGATAATGGGTGCTGTAGGGGTTCCATTTGTGCCCAGCTACCATGGTGAAGAACAAGATATTGAATTATCGAAGCTAGAAGCCAACAAAATTGGATATCCTATCCTAATCAAGCCTACACATGGTGGTGGTGGGAAGGTACTTCTACCTGTAGCTCATTTTGGTTTTCTTGATGCTTAATGTATCATTTGTACATCATATACCCCATCACATGGATAATAAAATATATAACATTGTTTTTCCCTCTCCAAAAATTGTTTCTCTCCCAGTGTATTTACTGGATGTCTTAGTTATGCAACTATGCACCTTTAGATATTACAGCTTTATGAAGAGGGCAATTACAAATATGACTGCTTTTTGAAATTTATTTGAGTTCCAAGTATCTAACAAGGTACTTGTAAAATGTAAATACTCAACTTCCATTTTTAAAATTAAACATTCTTAAGCAACTCTAAGAGGGGAGAATCCAATCTTTCTGCCATGTGTTGTTGCTGATTTTCAACCTTTTCTTGATGCTGCTATCTTTTTTGTAGGGAATGCGGATTGTTTTTGATCCAGATAGTTTTGTTGATTCAATATTGAGTGCCCAACGTGAAGAGGCAACTTCTTTTGGCGTAAATACATTATTACTAGAAAAGTACATAACTCAACCTTGACACATAGAAGTCTAGGTACAACTTGTACAATACCGAACTCACTCACTGCTCTGGCAGTTGAAGCAGTGTAAATCAATCAAATTATCTTTGCTATGTTGAAAGTTGAAATTGAAGTTCATGAGTAACCACATAGAGTATTGTGTGGTTCAACTATTGGCTGGCTAGATTTTTTTCCATGGATAATGCATGCTACACATATCACCAAAATCCAAGCAAAAGTGAGATGATTATTCTTCTTACAGCCTTATTGAGATTGAAGAACATTACTTGGCTCATTACCTTTAGAAGGTATACAGAGCTCACTACCTTCCTAACCAAAATAATGTCTACCATTTATTTTCTTTTTCCACTGTTACACATCACTGAAGCAATCATTTAGATATTGGAATTCAAGTTCTCTAAAATATGACATCATGTTAAATTTTTGATAAGGTCAATCGGGCTTCTATGTGTAAGCACTACCATCCTTTTCTAATCTAAGAAATAGATGTAGTGAAGGAAATAATACATCTTATGAATTGAGTAACAAAGTCTGGAAATAAAAAAAATAATGTCTGAGTTTTCTCATGATGCAGGACGATACAGTTCTCATGAAGGCAATGAACTTCGTTGCTTATAAGTTCTCAATTTCTTGGTCTCGCATTTTTCCAAGTAAACATCTCAGTTCTCTCTCTTTTGATTCATTCTCTCTAGAAGATGCATACTGCCATGATATTTATTTGAGTCAATTTTTGTACTAACTACTTTACAATTTGAATCATCTTTGTTAGTGCTGCTCTCCCTATCATGACCTGTCATTGCTTTTTTGGTAATAATATTATGACAAGAGCAACCCCTATTAGTGTTTAATTATTCTTTTCAATTTCCCAACATGGGCCCAAGCTTTATACATTAGAATAACAAACATTATTTAATTTCCTCATCTTGTGGTGCATTGCATTGTTGTACCGGAATTGGTGGTGGTTGAGGTTGCAGGAGGGCTTCAAAACCCATTCCATCATGGTAAAGAGGGCAAGCCAAAAACCAACTTCCTGTTGAAGTGGCATGAACTAACATAATCCTCACCGAGTTATTTTGGCTAAAAGAATGTTCCTCCAGATCTGATAAGTAACTTAGGAAATTTGATTCGATTCCACACAAATGAACCTTTTTCCCTCTGTTATCTGAAGAAATCTCTTGAATGATGCAATTATAGGAAGCAACATCTCTGAATTTTGGACTTGAACTAATAACCTCTAGGAGAGAAGATCCATATGCGTTAACAAATCAGATCAGCCTACTTGTGTTGTAGTTAATCCTCTTGGGCCTCTTAGATAGTTGAATTTTTTATTATTCTCTGTAAATTGCTTATTAAAACAATTTTATTCTTTATAGTTATTAACTACTATTAACTTGGTTTGCCGTGTAGTAAAGTTGCAGCCATGCACTTTTCTTAGTTTATGTCCATGCACTTTTCTTGTTGTGAAATGTAAGTTTGAAGTGTAACATGAAATGCACTTGAATAGTAGTAGTTACTGCTAGGTAGTTAGACCTCTTGAACACATATTTATATTTATTTATTTTTTATTTTAAGAGATCTTTGGTCACGATTTATAAATTGTGACTAAAGGGAATCTTGGTGATGGTAAGGTAATGATAAGGGATTTGGTCACGGTTTTAGGTGGAACCATGACCAAAGCACCCTAGCTTTGGTGACAGTTTTAGCTGGAATCGTCACCAAAGCCCTGCCGCTTCGGTGATGGTTCCACCTAAAATAGTCACCAAAACCTTAAGGCTTTGGTGACGGTTTTTGGTAGAACTGTCACCAAAGCCTTTGGTGGCGGTTTGGGTATTACCATCACAAAAGACCCTTCCGCAATGCAACTTTTGCTGTCACTAATTAGTGACAGTTATAAGTCATTTGGTCACGGTTATTAACCGTGACCAAAACCCTAATTTGTTGTAGTGTTTTGAGTTAAAATTTAAATTCCAATCTTAAAGTCTTGTTTTCTTAAAACATCTTGACCTCTTAGTTTTTAGGGTTGAGAACAAATACAGAGAATAAGCGAGTTTCATGAATTCTAATCTTAAGGAAATTCCCATCAAAGATTCTGCTTTTAACGAATACGTATTTTGAGAAGTGTTTAAGTTGTTGAGTCTTAAGTAAAGAAATTCCTGCAAATGCTCCTCATATTTATGGATATTTACTTAAAATTTGTTTTGAATATTAAAAAAAGTTCTGACCTAAGCATTCCTCTATTTAGAGTTATTTATAATTATTTAAACACCCTGGTGCTTAAATAATCATATTTCTTGGTTAATTTTGCTAAGAACTAGCAAAACTTTGGCTTGGGAGTATGATGAGAGACTCATCATGGCTCTTAAGTATCCCTAATTAACTTGTTTCCCTAGTTAATTAGCTAAGAATATGTCTATTTAGGGTTTAATTATAATATAAGGGACAATATATTAAAGGACCATAAAATAAGTTAATAATACTAAATTAAATATCAATTAATGTTATTAATAATTTAAATAATAATTTGGACACAAATTATAAATATTTAGCTACCTAATTAATATTTAATTTAACATTATAAATATTTAACCCTAAGTATGTAATAACTTAAGTAACTTAATCAATTAAATAAATAAAGACAAAAAGGTCAAAAACGTAAATTCAAGACATATATATATAATATTTATCTAATTTATGATCATATATAAAAAGTTAAAAATGAATTAAATTAAAATAAGCCTTGAAAACCTCAGTTTACGTTTTAGTCCTTAGGTTTCTATTTCCATTGAGGTCTTTTATTTAGTTTAGGTCCTTAAGTTCTCTTGCATATAGGTCCTTGTGAGCACAGTGCCTTCTTCCTCCTTTCTTCTCCATCTTCATCTGCACGAACGGCTCCTGTACGTCGGTGACAACACCACTCGATCACCCGTTATCATGCGCCTGACAGCCATCACCACTGTCGCCATTGCTCTGCTCACCACCTTCTTGTCATCTGATGGTTCAGATGAACCTTAAATCCTATTTAGGTCTAGGAGTTAAGCTCATTGGCATCGGAGACGACGACGCTGATGGTTACCTTGCACCTAGACTCTTTCCCGTCCAGATACATCCCCCTCTACCTTCACCATCACCTATAAATAGCTATCCATCCCTCTGATTTGAGTAGTTAGATCCCTACCTCCTTCCCCCAATTGTAGCTAACTAATAAGCTATTCTCTCCTACTCCGGTGACCTATCCCCACTTCCACGCACTTCCTCCGATCATTTCCACCATCTGCTGAGCTCTGTTGTCCTCCACCGCACCTCTGGAAGAGGTGACAACTCCGGACTCTGCTTCCACTTCACAACTCCGCCCACCAGACTTCTTCCCCTACCCCTCTATTTCCTCCTCCGTTACGACCTTCGACGGAGTTCCTTTTGCCCCCTTCGTCTAGGTAACAGTAGGTTAGGTAAGTTAGAGTAGGTTAGTGTAGGTAATTAGGTAAGTAGTTAATTATAATGCTAGCTTTTCTACTGTTGTCTTCAGCTCTGATGAGTTCTTTGAGCTCCTCTAGAGCATCATTTAAACTTTTTAATTCACTGAACATTATTCTCAACCTCTCATGACTTCATCTTCCACTTTTATCAGCTGATTCGCCTAAACCATTTCACCTTCATTGGCGATCTCCGCTGTCCACGGTGGAGGTCTCCGGGCTAGAACACCTCCATTTGGGGCCCTTCGTTACCTTGTCATCATCTAAGGGCCTCGATCATTGCATTAATTTGATAAATAACATACTACATAGTAAATGCCCAATTTCATCCAACCTCCTAAGCTTGCTGTCAACGGCAGCTCAGGAGGAGTTAAATCACCTAATTATCTACTCGCAGAGCACCGCTAGGCTCTTATGAGCCTTAACCCTCACTCAATTGAGTGAGAGGATCGTCTCTGAGTTCAAGCGAACTCAGATTATGCTTTTACTGAATTTGAAGCATATCTTCTGAATTAATTGCCAATTGCTTTAATTGTTGTACTCCTGAGGTTCCTTGTGACCTCAGGAGTCTTTCAAGACTATTCCAGATCAGCTTAATGGAGTTTTGAACTCCAGGTGATCATTTCTGAGTTCATCGGAGCTCCGACGAGTTAAATTTGAGTTTCAACCCTTGGAACTTCTTGAGAAGCTCTAGATCATATCCTTTACATCTTAGGATCAAGAATTAATGTTCTTTATTATGTTTGGATGATCTGAGCTTCTTACTGGTTTCTGTCTTCTCCAACTCCAGTGGAGTTGGAGAGGAGAATCTGTTAAGGAAGAGACCTTGCAAGTGGGCTTGAGAGCTTCAACAGAGTTTAGAGAAGCCATTTTAGGCCTTCAATTGATTTGAATCCCTCTAGGTTAGTCCACCGAACACACACACTTTTTGTCTCAGGAGAGAACTTTTTGTCTTAGGTTAGTATATCATGAATTTGCACTGACGCCTCTTCGATCGTCAACGCAGGGAACAAAGAGAAAAGCTAGGGTACGGGCGCGTGTGTGTGCACGTGCCTATGCGGGTGTACGTGCGCCTGTGGGTGTGTGTGCATGTAGGCTCGAGTGTGAGTGAGCTTGTTGGGCCTGTGATGGGCCTGAGACTGTGCATTGTGGAAAATCGATAAAAATAAACCTAATATGAACTAGGCCGGGGCTTAGTAGGGTTTGGTCCCACCCTACAGGATGTTGTGTATCCCTGAAAAGCTTGGGCCGCCCATTAACAAATTTTTGTTAAATGGTTAAGTGGGTTCGTGCACAGTAAAGGAATAAGAGCTGAAGTGTGAAACAAGTTAAATATAGAATAAGAGAAGAGACAGAGAAGGAAGATACGAAGTTACAAAGAGAGAGAAAGAGCTCAAAGTTAAATAAAAAGAGGTTAAATTGAAAAGGAATGTGAAGGCTGAGAGAGAAGAAGTTTGAGCTTAAAGAAGGCATTTGTTTTCATTGTAAACATTTTTATGCCTTGTAATTTTGTAGAAAATTGTAATAACATTTTTGGAATTTATTGCAAATCATTCATGTACATTTTATCTTTTATATGGAATAATTGCATGCTTTAATTGTCTACTCTTTGTGCATTATTCATGTGCTTACATATGTTGTAATTATATGTTATTAATTATTGTAGTAATTAGTTAGCCATTAATTTAACTAATAAGAATTAGTGAATTTAATTTACTATTATCCTTCCAGTGAATGACTTGGACTCAACCATTTAAAAAAGAACTTCAAATTTAAAATGTTAGGTTAACTTGACCCTATACTACATTTTGGACATTAAATCAAGTTACCTAAGTTACATTCTTATGCAATTAATTAAGTCTAATTAACTTAATTAGCTATGTTGAGAATTAATACATCAGTTCTCCTACTAGAAGGAGCACCTCTGAGATTTTTCTCAAAATTTTTAGAGGTGTTTAGGGTCCTTACATTGTGTCCTCAACCCGAATCCAGAAAATCATATTGCGAAATTAACGGGTTGCGGACTTAGTGATGGTGTTTTTCTTCGATAAACAAAAGAGGGTTTTTTTTATAAAACTCCATTTTTTCTTGGTCTAAGGATGGGAAGTTACCTTTGGATCGTGGAAAGACAAGATCAAGCCTTCAGGTCGATGGCTTTCGTCTTCTTGTGCTTCCTTTTGATCCAACCTAACTTGTTCTCCTCCTGTTGCCGATGCACAAGGTTCCTGCAACCACAAGAAGAGAGAAAAGAGCAAGTTAAATGACACAAGTATACTTGATGACCAAGAAAATGAAAGCGAATAAGAGATCTATTGCCTCCCCGGCAACCGCAGCAAAAACTGACGTTCGATGATGCGTTTGCGTAAAACGTTCATTGTAGTGCGCTTACGACGTCAATTTTAAATAAAAAATCGAATGTGAGTCTGAGTGTCGAATACAGGGAGATAATAATTAGATCAAATACTCGCTTTTTTATCACATAAATATGTCATTTGTTCGCTTGAAAATTGATTTGAGAAAAAGAGAGAGAAAGAGAGAGATAGATAGAGAGAAAGAGAAAAGGGTTAGAGAACCAGGCTCAAAATATCATAAGATCAATGTATCAACAGTCTCTTATCAAATGTGTAATCAAGATAATGTAGATGAATGTTTAACAAAATAGGTGAACTATACTATAAACTAAAATAAAAATAAGAACAAGGATGAAGAACGCATCGAGGCAGCTACGGCGGTGGGGGGCTTCCGTCGGCGGCTTGGCAGCTTCGAGACCTTTCTTGGAGCTCTAGAAGGTGGTGGTATCTCGTGGGTATATGCCTCTTGCAAATGGGAGGGGTAGGACCCTTTTTATAGTTGAAGAAAGGGTTCAAATTCGTAACTGGGTTAATAGCGACATTTAATTCGTCACTAAAGACCCATCGCATCCATTGCCCTTGCCCCCACCCTCGCTCCTTTAACTCTCTATGTTGTGTCGCATGTCCTGCGTGCATGCTGGCGCACGCTGGTCTCTGTATTACTGTTGCCCCACGTGCACATGCGTACGTTGCTTGCCGCGCTGTGCCCTACGCACTATGTGCTGCTACGTCACGCCTCAATTGTGAAATTGGGGCGCAACAGGAATTGAACCCGCGTCGTGTGGTGGAGTGAAGTCTTGACCAATGCACTGAGGTCGTTCATTGGTCTTGCCTTTGCATCTGGTGCCCGCGCACCTCAGCCGTCCAATCATAGATTGGATGGCTTAGGTTGGTTGATGAAGGAGTACTAGAGATGGAAGGGTGCTAGCCAATGTTGGGAGGCCAAGATGGTGCCAAGTGGTACCATCTGGGTCATCCATCTTCTTTTTGTTGTAGGAGATGCCACAATGCTCAGATCACAATGATTTCCACGTTACCAGACTGCGATCATCGCTCTGGATCCATCCGTACGGTTGGATTTTTCATCCAAGGCCTGTAAGGATGTTGTCGCATTGCCCCCTGGTCATTGATCTTTCTCTGGCTTGTTGTGGGAGCTACGGAGGTTAGATCGAAGTGATTTCGAGTTCATTGGACTCCATTCGTTGATCCGGATCCATTCATACAGTCCAATCGCTCATCTTAGACCTGTTTCAAAATGGTGTTGTGCACATGGTCATTAACAATTTATTCTAAGCGATTAAAATGTAAAGATCATGCAATATGCATGCAATGCTCCCAAGCTCATTATAAAATGTCATTCTTGCACAAGTACCCTCAAAATTGGCTCTAATTGATAGTATTAACACCAAACATTGTAGAGTCATCATAGGGTTTACGTAGGGTTTTGGTAGGTTAATTAAGGCCCTATTATGTGGAAAACCCACTATAGGTTAATTCTGTCATAGCGCAAGAATATGCAATCACTCAAATCAAAATTCTGAACTCGTAACGGAATAAAATCGTAATAAATGGGAGTCCAAGTCATATCTCAGGGAGGCTTTTGGTTGGGTCACTTCCTAATTAGAAGTGTGAAATAGTCGAAGTAAATTTTGAAAAGTGATTGTGAATCTATGAAAATGCAAAAATTGTGGATTGTGCAAATCACAACACACACACAAACACACACACTAATTTTTTGGATTTTTGAGATAAGAAAGCAATTAAACAACTAACTAGCAAGCAAATAGAGTAGAAAGATATGAAAACATAAACATAAATATGTTGCTACCAATCAAAGAGTTCACAACTACAACTAAGAAGAAGGAAGAAGAAGTAGAGAAAGAAAGAGAAGAAAGAGAGAGAGTAGACAAGAAGTAATAGCTATAGAGATGTCGAAGATGAAGAAGCCTAACATGGTTGAAGAAGAGTGCCGCCTCATGCCCTTGGAAGTAGAGGAAAGCTTCAAGAAGTAGTCCGAAGAGATGTCAAGGAAGAAGTTGAAGAAGATCCCGGAGAAGAACTTGAGGTGGAAGGAGGAGATGATGGAGAATCTAAGTAGCTAAGGAATTACCTAATAATTTAAGGGACCTAAGGAGGTTTTTGGAAGGTGGAAGAAGATGGAGGAAGGTGGAGGACCTAGGAAGAAGAAGGAGGAGGTGTAGGTAGGAAGAAGCTATGGAGGAGGAAGAGGCTAAGCAGGTAGAAGAAGACCTAAAGAGGAAGGAGCAAGGAGGAGAGTTGTATGCAACTAATGGAGGCTATTTGGTGTTTATATAGGGACAAGGGGACGGGGTGGACGTTCATAAGTGTCTTGGTGGCCAAGGAATAAGTCTAGGCTTTGGAAATTATGTTTAGGATTGGGTTTATATATCTAAATAGGAAAGTAGAAATCCCTAATTGTCTTCAATTTTTGGGCTCTCTATGTTCCGAATTTGAAGTTTTACATAGAAAAAAAGTTGTTAATCTTGAAAGCAACTTTCAAATGCAACTTGAATCACTCAATTTGGATTTAAAATGAGAAAGTTATGACCAAAATATTGAAGATGTGATAGGCTATCATGAATTTCATGATTTAGATTAGGATTTAGATCTTGGTTGGCTAAAATCATGGCATGTGATTGAAACCTAATTAAATTGATTACCACATTTTATCAATTAATTTCAAAGAATATTTTTGGCAATTTATTGTAGAAAAATTATGTGGCACATGTGGATAAGTTAGAGGGTTTTAGAAAATATGATTAGGACTAGGATTGAGCTAGTGTCACTAAAGTGTGAGTTAGGTTTTTAGTACTAGGTTTAGGATGAAGGCTAGGGTTAGGGCAAGGGATTAGGGACCTAAATGGAGATAGTTTAGGATTAATGTTAGGTATTAGGATTAAGGTTTTGGGTGAGGCTAAAATAAGCAAGTTATGACTAGGGTTAAGGTTAGGGTTTTTATGGCTAAAATTGATTCTTCTCCTCTCAATTTGAGCTTTGATGAGGTGTGGCTCATCATAACTAAAATGCCAAAGTTAAGCTAGAAATTAGGTTAAACACTATTAAATTAACACAATAAAATGGTTAACTGTGGGAATTAAGGAAAATGACCTAAAACATCAATTTTATGCTAAAAATACATAATTAAGTTACGTTTGAGAGATTCTATATCAAATATGTAAATGAATGATTCAAATGCCAAATTGAACACAAATTGAGCTTGAATGAACAAATCATTGGTTGGAATAACTTCTAATATGTTTAATAAGGTCTCATTGCATTTTGACCTTATTGGAGCCTTGGAATTAGTGTTTCTCATTTAGGTCCTTCTATTTCAAGGCCTTCACATTTTCTTCATCCAAAACTCACTGAGGACCTATTTGCAAGCATTCAGGGACCCATTCGTCACATTTCTTTTCACCTATGGGCTTCTGCACTATCTTTACACTATTTCACCATGAGGGCTTGTGGTGTAAATATACCAACAGACCTTGGGCTATTCCTCTAAGAACACGATGAACACAAGCTATAGCCACCATCCATTCTATTCATCACTTGATCGACGGTTGATCTTGATCTAACCTCTTACAGCCAGTTTCCAGTGTTTCATGCCTAAAAGTAGATCTCATTTAATGGTGTTCTTTCATTCTAGCTCTTCCCATGTGCCTCAAACCTATTGAGGATTGCTAATGCCCATAGTCCTTTACCCACTGATTCCGGTCACTCTAGCCCCTCAGTGCCTATATAAACACCTCCCAATCAAGCTGTGATGCTTTACCAGCTCCCTCCTCCCTAATTTGGTTGTCATCCAACCCTTTAGTTCCTCTACCCTTTTCTCAGTGGATGGTGACAGCAGTAACATTTCCCAGCCCAATTCCTCCACGTTGAGCTAAATTACGTAACCCCAGGTGACGTCCCAAAGCTCCTTCTATAATCTTTCAATTGCTGGAGGTCTCTCCCCTTTCTTCTCCATTAGCCACCAGCTACGGTTTCTCTCCAGGTCCCATTCATCCATTAGATTAGAATTTATTGCTTTCTTAGAATATATTTAAATGCTTTCTAGATTAGTTTAGATAGTTTAGATGATAGTTTCACTGTTTGATTGCTTTCAATTGGGAGTAGATTAGTATAATTGGTTCTCTGTCACAATCCACCCTCTCTGATTAATTCTGATAAGAGAGGAAGATCCACTTGTTCATTTCGATTCATTGATCTTCCCCTTCATCCCCATAATTGCCTTTTATTGTTTCCTCAAAGTTTTAATCCATTGATCATCCCATCCACCTGAGCATCCATTATATCTAAAGCTTAGTAGCTCTCAGATCTAATGGATCACTAAATTCATTTGAGGGTCTTCTCATACATTGCACAGATCATAAAGGCCCTCCCTCTGAGCTGAATTGGTTTAATTCAATTGATTAAATGGATTTTGGTTATCATATTTGATCAAAGGATTAAAGAGTCAAATTGGATTTTATTGAATTCAATTGATCGAATTAAGTTGATAATTGTTTAATTGGATTGATTGTGATGGGTTTGAGCCAATTGAATTTGATTTTTATTGCCCATTGAGCTCATGCCCAATTTCTAAGCTTGATACTGTGTTGTGTTCTTCACTGGTAACAAGGGCTAATGAATTCGATGCACTGGACAGAGGCCCTTGCATTGATCTAAATGGTTCAATAAAATTGCTTAATCATCTTGAGCATCAACCAATGGTGTTCAGGTTGATAGAGTGATCAAATCACTCAGGCGAATGTAGATCAAATGCCTAAATAGGCAACAACTTAATGTGATCTTTAAGTGTTTTTGATGGGAACACCATCATAGGCCATAACTGGCCACTTTTAGTTAGGTTTAAAAGATAAAATGCTTCTACATAACCATATGAGGTTATAACTCCACTTCAGGCTGTTTTGAGAAGAGAACAGGAAACTAGGGTTAATTATGTAATTTTAATAACATATCTTGAACACAGAATAACCAAGGGGTTTGCTAGGGATAAAATAAAGGTCAAATGAGCATTAAAGGCTAATAAGTGGGTCTATATAGATTGAAACAAGGTTTCGCGGATTTCAAGAATCAATATAGCACCCAAAACCTTAATTTCAGACCCACTTAAATTACTGAGTTTTTGGTTAGGATAAAACCCATATAAACCTTTTAAAATTCATAGAAAAATATTCCATAAGGTTTGGTGCCCTTATGTTGACCATTGGAACCTATTTCGATCTTAAATAGAGTCGTAGACACAGTTTTGCCCTAATTTGGGTTTCTACGCAAATTGCCTAGTCAAACTTGGTCAAAACTCAAATCCAACTTCACCATCAGATTCCTTGAGTCCAAATTAAGTTTGTATCTGTAATGACCCGTTACACTTTTAGCCATTTAAGACATCTGGAGTTTCAGTTAGACGTCTGGACCCATTCCCGGATGTCTGAAAGTGAAATTTTTGTACTGCGCACTGCACTCTGCGCGCGAACGACGCACAGAGACCGTTCCTTCCTCTCTCTCTTCCTCATCTCCCCCGAACCCTAAACCCCACACCCTCCTATTTATACCCCTTTTCCCCTTCCTCCTCTCCTCACACCACCAGCCACCGCCACCTTCAGATCTCCAGTGAGGCGAGTGGAGGGTGAATGAGGGAGAGCGAGAGGGAGGAAGGAGGAGAGCGTGGGAGGAGGAGGAGGCTCAAGGTCGGTGGACCTTTGCTAGAGCTTCGGCGTAAGCTCGATGGAGCTTCGGTGAAGTCTCGACGGGACTAGGAGGGGCTCGGGGAGGCAGCTTCCGACTCTCTACAGCTGCGGGAGGGACTGCGGAAGCTCCTACAGGCGAGCTCTCAAAGGAGGCAGCCTACGGGAGAGGTTCTGATACGGGGTTTTTTCCAGTATCAGACGTCTGGAGAGTCGACCCGATGACAGTGGTGGTAGCTGGACATCCGAGTCTGGGGCTAGACGTCAGAAAGTACGTTCAGTGCTGAGGTACATGCTTTTTTGTGGTTACAGCCATGCAGGCCTCATCACAGAAGCTTGGTTTGGCCTGATTTGGACCTGTGATTTTTGTACGCAGGTAAAGGTCCTTGGGAAGGTGCGTGAAACGCTTTCCCATGTGTTTTTGGACGTCTGATCACATCACCAGACGTCCGAAGGTGCGTCTAGACGACCGGAGACATTGTCCGACGTCTGGAACTGTCTTCAGATGATTGTACAGAAGGTCTGGATGTCTGAGGATACCGCAGGAACATAAGGTAAGATTTTACACCTTTTAAGACGTCTGGGATTATTCCCAGACGTCTGATTTTGAACAGTAGGCACGTTTTTGACCTGTTTAGGGTCCGATCAGGGTCTGCTTTACGCAAACGAAATATCTGCACTTTCCTCTCGAGTTCCTCTACGTACTAGAGTCTGTTATACACTGTTCTGAGCTCCCCTTTTGTGATGTATTCTCTGGTATAGGGTTTCATCCTACTTTGCATTTGGGGCTCACAGAGACGTCTGGGTTTGCGGTGCAAGCCCCCATTACTCCCGTGTTTCCTGGTAGAGTGGTTTAATTTCGTTAATAATATTTAAATAAGAATGTGCTTGTGGAAATAGCCGAATGGAACCCTAGGATGTGGCATGAACCCTAGGGTAGAGAATGAATGAACCTGTTTGTATTGTATGGTTTACTTGCATGCGTGATTAAGATAAATTGTTAGCAAATACCTGTATTATAATTACGAGTTGCCTGCTAAAATAGGAGCTTCCTGTATTTAATGAACAATTACTTGTGAAATCCCAGCTGCATGTTATTGAGAATTGAATTATGAAAACACGAGCTGCTTGAATATGGATGAGAAATGAATTTTGAAAGATGTGATCTGGATATGGATAAATGAGGAGAACATGAGCATGAACTCTACGGGGAATTAGGAGTAGAATTCCTATGGATAGACAAAAATATGAAATATAGACTGGAAGTGTGCTGGCCCTTGAGTGTAGAGTGGAGCTAGCCTCCCTTGGGTTGAGACCCGGGGTTAGGATTGACCACTCTACACCGACTCCTGTTGGCCCTTGCGTACGTGGTATTGAGGTGAGCTACTAGTGTAGGGAGGGAGCTAGCCACCCCATGGGGCCCAGGGTTCAGCTAGCCACCCTACACTGACTTGTTAGGCTCTCTAGGCAAACCAGGGTAGTCAAACGAGGGTGCGTGGACTGTGGAGGGGCGAGACCCCTATTTGGTTCTGTGGGGCGAGTCCCCTATTCTGAGAGGGCAAGGCCCTATACTGTTCCGTGCTGTACTTTTGGTGTACCTGCTAGCGGAAATGACTGACCGCGTGTCAGTGTGGGGTAGTTACTCGTGCACTTATCACACGTGCCGTAGTCACCGCTAAGTCTTGATAGTGGTCTTGGGGTGGTTGACTGGGTGTAGGACTACCACAGGGGACTCTCCCAACTAGGAGAGCACCACGTGTACCTTCTACTCTACGGAAAAGACTGCAATCAAGATCATTCCCACGAGGAACATGCAAGATCAAGAAATATCTGGATACTTTGAGAAATGGGTGAAATGGAAGCATGTAAAATAGATAAATGGAAATAGGAATTAAACTTGTTATTTTTATTATTTTGTACTTAGATAATATAAATACCACTCTACTCAGCGTTTGCTGACTTTGTCTTTTCATAATACTGTTCAGGACTAAGAGTTGAGCAGCCCGAGCTTCCTGCTGTAGAGGGTGCTAGGCTCAGTGGAGTCCAGCCGTAGTTTTCTTCAGTACTTTCTTTTTTCTCTACTGTTGTAGTAAGTAATGGACTCTTAGTTACTGTTTTGCTACTTTTGTTCCATTTTCACTTTCCGCCGTTGTTGTTGTTGTGGTGGTATGTATTGAGACAGCTATTCTATTTCCTTTACTGCTTTGTACGTTTCTTTTTCTTAGTTATATCACATGTGTGAATATGATTTATTTTCCTGCTTTTGGTTATTTCCTGTTGGATGACTAGGTCTTGGGATTAGTTGAGACGAGTCGGTCTCGGGTCTTGTAGGGATCCGGGAACCGGGTCGTAACAAGATGGTATCAGAGCAAGGTCGTCCCAAGAAATGAACCAATTGGCTTCAAAATAACCATTCACATGCATATAACTAGGGTAGCCAACACAATGTATCATTTGATATTCGTTCTGAGTCTTTTCTCGAAGTAATTCGGTATCGTTGACCCTCTTGTTCTATCTTTCGCGTCTCTTTGCAGGAGATGCCTCGTGGGGGGTTCTCGAGGTAGGCCGTGGTTGCAGCCGTGGATGAGGTTGGAGGGGCGGACGTGCTAGGCCTGAGGTATCAGTTGACCCACCTCTTCTCCTGGGCATTCAAGCCCAGGATCTTGCCTAACTGATCAGAGATATCATGCGAGAGGAGCTCCACTAGCCTCCACAGGCACCTCCCCCTAAGGACATGGAGGGGGAGTCCTCGATTGGACAGAGAGATCGTCGCAGCGTCGGACGAGTAGGAGGGGGAGGGGGTGGCCCTCCACCGCCCCCACTACACTCTGACTCTTCTGAGCACGAGCCCTCCTTGCTTGGAGGCATGCCCATTCCCCCACTGCAGCTGCACCATGAGCTTTTCGGACAGTTTCGAAAGTTGAAGCCTCCCTCCTTCAAAGGGTATGAGGACCCGTCTGAGGTAGAGGACTGGCTGGAGCAGATAGAGAAGGTGTTCGACACCCTTCACCCTCCCACGAAATGTTGCGTGGCCTTTGCCACATACTAGCTGGAGAGCGCGGCACATAGGTGGTGGAGGGCAGTTAGAGGCCAGGAGGGGAGAGAGCCGACGTGGGACCAGTTCGTGACTCTCTTCTGCGAGCACTACTTTCCGCAGACCTAGCAGGACTAAAGGAGGCGGGAGTTCTACACTCTCCGTCAGGGGACGATGACTGTTAGCGCATACCGCACGCGTTTTCTGGAGTTGTCACGTTTTGCCTCGAAAGTTGTCTACAGAGGAGGAGCACCTGTGAAGGTTTATTGAGGGCCTCCGACCTGCTATTCGGGGGTATGTCAAACCCTGAAGCTACCCACTTTCTCTTCTATGGTTGAGGCAGCCATAACCTACGAGGAGACCAACCCGACCGCACAAGACACTGACAGCGGACGGAAGAGGCCCTACCAGCCAGAGTACTCTTAGAGTCGTCGGGAGAGGAGGCACACGGCACCCGCAGGAGAGTCGTCTCATTTTGCGGGGCCATTAGTGGCCTTTGGGGGCCCCAGACAAGGGCCAGTTGCCAGCACCAGACCCCCACCCAGCCGCCAGTAGGGACCTACTAAGGGAGGAGGTCGTGTCCCCCTCTTCTACCAGTGTGGCCAGTCGGGCCACATCAGGAAGGACTGCCCATCTAGGGCCAGAACACAATAGATGCTCCCCGCATCGAGCGCTGGAGGCCGAGTTGGTGGTCATGGTCACTAGGCCCGTGGGGGAGGGTAGCAGTCACGAGGAGGGTATTGGCCAGCGGTTGCTCGCCCAGCCCAGAGTGTAGCTGCTTCGTCTGCACCGAGGACTGAGGGGCGTATCAACGCCTTGACACACAGAGACGCCAGGGCTTCAGGTTTAGTGGTGGCAAGTATGGTTATTGTTTCTAGCAGATTAGTGTACGTATGTTTTGATTTCAGCACCACGCACTCTTTTATCGCTATGAGTTTTGTCGTCAGTTTAGGACAGGGTAGTGTATTATTAGAGGATCTGTTTGTGATCAGAGGCCCAAGTGGCCAGTTGTTTGTAGTTGAGGAGGTCTACATGGACTGCGAGGTCAGTATAGGGGGACACAGCCTCCCCGCTGACCTGATTATGATACAGATGGAGGATTTTGGCGTGATCCTAGGGATGGACTGGCTGCCCGCCTATCATGCCCTGGTGGACTGTTTCGAGAGGAAGATCGTCTTCTCCATACCGGAGTTGCCTCCCTTTGAGTTTCACAGACAGCAGATGGACAGAGGTTTCAGATGCATCTTCGCGCTTCGAGCATCGAGGCTTTTGAGCCAGGCGTGTGAGGGCTTTTTGGCCTGTGTAGTGGCAGAGCCTAGCCCTGTGGCTGACTTTCAGAGTATTCTGGTGGTTTGCGAGTACCCCGACGTTTTTCTAGAGGAGTTGTCGGGACTACCGCCTGAGCATGAGATCGAGTTTGAGATCTCACTGGTATCGGGGACCAGCCCCATTTCTACTACATCGTACCGGATGGCACCGCTTGAGCTGCGAGAGCTCAAGTCATAGCTGTAGGACCTATTGGAGAAGGGCTTTGTGAGGCCCAGTGCGTCCCCATGGGGAGCCCCTGTGCTGCTTGTGAAGAAGGATGGCACCCTGCGACTTTGTGTCGACTACCGACAGCTGAATAGGGTCACCATCAAGAACAAGTATCCGCTGCAGAGGATTGATGACCTCTTCGACAAGTTGCGAGGCGCCACAGTGTTCTCCAAGATAGATATGTGGTCGGGCTACCACTAGTTGAGGATCAGGGAGACCGATGTTTCCAAGATAGCTTTCTGTACCCGGTACGGGCACTACGAGTTCTTAGTCATGCCGTTTGGATTGACCAATGCCCCCACTATTTTATGGATTTGATGAACCAGGTTTTCAGGCCGTACTTGGATCAATTTGTGGTGGTGTTCATCGACGACGTGCTCGTTTACTCGCGGGATCAAGCGCAGCATGGACAACATTTACGCATGATCCTGGACACTTTGAGGCGACGCAGGTTGTATGCCAAGTACAACAAGTGTGAGTTTTGGTTAAGGCAGGTGACTTTCTTGGGCCACGTGGTTTCAGGGGATGGTTTGGCTATGGATCCAGCCAAGGTTGAGGCCATACTTAGGTGGGAGAGGCCACGTACAATGACAGAGATACACAGCTTTTTGGTACTGGCAGGTTACTATCAGTGGTTTATTAGAGGATTCTCTCAGATTGCTCATCCTATGATCTAGCTGACTCGGAAAGACGTGCCCTTTGCCTGGATAGATGAGTGCGAGGTATGTTTTCAGGAGTTGAAGGAAAGACTGACTTCAGCTCCTGTGCTTACCATCCCAGATAGCAGTGGTGGTTTTGTGGTTTACACAGATGCTTCGTTGCAGGGGTTAGGGGGTGTGCTCATGCAGCGGGGTCACGTTGTCTCTTACGCTTTGCGACAACTGAAGCCCCTTGAGCATAGCTACCCTACCCATGACTTAGAGCTGGTAGCTGTTGTCTTCGCGCTGAAGACATGGAGGCACTACCTTTACGGTGAGACTTTCGAGATTTTCATGGATCATAAGAGCTTCAGGTACTTGTTTGACTAGAAGGAGCTTAACATGAGAAAGAGACGTTGGCTAGAACTCCTGAAGGACTATGACTGTAGCATCTCCTACCACTCAGGGAAGGCTAATGTGGTGGTTGACGCCTTGAGTCGGAAGGCACCTGCCTACTTGGCTAGTCTATAGGTGCAGAGTTGGAGACTTATGGAGGAGTTGGGCAGTTGGCGACCCCAGGAGTCACGGGGGTATTGTGGGACAGTGACAGTGACGCGGCAGATGTGACCAGATCTGATAGACTGCATCATCGCAGGGCAGATGAAGGATCTGTACTTACAGACGCTGCGAGACAGGGTGTTGACAGGGGACCCAGGAGACTTTTCATTTACAAACGAGATACTATGCATGAGGGGACGCTTATGCATTCCTAGGGACGAGGAGTTGTTGAGAGAGCTCCTGGCTAAGGCGCACGGGTCTAGGTTCACCATACATCCCGGGAACACAAAGATGTATCATGATCTAAGATGCGACTTTCGGTGGAGAGGGATGAAGCAGGATGTTGGTGAGTTTGTGCAGTAGTGTTTGGTGTGCTAGCTGGTGAAGGCCGAGCATTAGAGGCCTGCAGGGCCGTTGCAGCCACTTCCTGTGCCAGAGTGGAAGTGGGAGAGCATCACCATGGACTTGGTGGTGGGTCTACCAGTTACTCAGCGAGGACATGACACAGTCTGGGTGATAGTTGATAGGTTGACGAAGACAGCACACTTCCTGCCAATTCGAGTCACCCTTGGACCAGCACAATTGGCAGAGAGGTACATTCAAGATGTGGTACGCCTACACGGAGTCCCATGTGAGATTATATCCAACAAGGATACTCGTTTTACTTCCCAATTCTGGGTTGAGTTTCAACAGGCTTTGGGGACATGTTTGAGGTTCAGTACCGCTTACCACCGCCAAACGGACGGACAGTCAGAGCGCACCATAAAGACACTTGAGGACCTTTTATGCGCTTGTGTACTAGACTGGAGAGGCTCTTGGGAGGAGCATTTACCCTTGGCAGAGTTTGCATATAATAACAGTTACTACTGGAGCATCAGCATGGCACCTTACGAGGCTCTGTACGGACAGAGGTGTACCACACCCTTGAGTTGGGTCGAGGTGGGGACCAAGTGGGAGGTTGGCCCCAGGCTGATCTGATAGAGTCAGGAGGTGATAAAGCAGATTCACAGACGACTCTGCACTGTTCGGAGCAGGCAGAAGAGTTACGCTGACCGAAAACGCAGAAAGGTGCCGTTCGAGGTTAGGGATCACGTCTTTCTCCGTGTTTCGCCCATGAAGGGCCTGCAGCATTTTGAGGTGAAAGGGAAGCTTGCACCGAGGTTTATGGGACCCTTTGAGGTCTTGGAGTGGGTAGGACCCGTTGCTTACCGGCTTGCCCTTCCTCCCCAGCTTTCTGGAGTGCACGACGTGTTCCACGTGTCCAACCTCAGGAAGTACGTCGCTGATCCTAGCCACGTTCTGAGCCACGAGAGCGTCGAGGTGGGTGACGACTTGACCTACCCCGAGAGACCAGTGCAGATACAAGATAGAGCCATCTGGAGTCTGAGACGGAAGTAGGTACCACTGGTGAAGGTCCTATGGAGAAGCCAGCGGTACGAGGAGGTGACTTGGGAGCCTGAGGCGGCAATGCGAGAGTGGTACCCAAAGATTTTTGAGGGTACGTCTTTTCGGACCTACTTCGGTCCTCTTTAAGTTTGTTATGTGTTTTATGTTCCTTTTTCCGTACCCTAGCTAACTTAAGTTTCGGGGACTAAACTTCCTTTAAGTTTCTTAAGATGTAATGACTCGTTACACATTTAGCCATTTAAGACGTCTGGAGTTTCAGTCAGATGTCTGACCAGACGTTTGGACCCGTTCCCAAACGTCTGAAAGTGGAATTTTTGTACTGCGCATTGTGCTCTACGCGCAGAGACTGTTCCTTCCTCTCTCTCTTCCTCATCTCCCCCGAACCCTAAACCCTACACCCTCATATTTATACCCCTTTTTCCCTTCCTCCTCTCCTCACACCACCAGCCACCACCACCTTCAGATCTCCAGTGAGGTGAGTGGAGGGTGAGCGAGGGAGAGTGAGAGGGAGGAAGAAGGAGAGCGTGGGAGGAGGAGGAGGCTCAAGGTCAGTGGACCTTTGGTACAGCTTCGGTGGAAGCCCAACGGAGCTCCAGTGAAGGCTCAGCGGGACTTGGAGGGGCTCGGGGAGGCAGCTTCTGACCCTCTGTAGCCGCGAGAGGGACTGTGGAAGCTCCTACGGGCGAGCTCTCGAAGGAGACAGCTCGCGGGAGAGGTTCTCATACTGGGTTTTTTCCAGTATCAGATGTCTGGAGAGTCGACTAGATGACCGTGGCGGCAGCTGGACATCTGAGTCTGGGGCCAGACGTCTGAAAGTACGTGTAGTGCTAAGGTACGTGCTTTTTCGCGGTTACTGCCATGCAGGCCTCACCGCAGAAGCTCGGTTTGGCCTGATTTGGACCTACCATTTTCGTATGCAGGTAAAGGTCCTTGGGAAGGCGCGTGGAATGCTTTCCCATGCATTTTTGGACATCTGATCACATCACTAGACGTCGGGAGGTGCGTCCAGACTACCAGAGACATTGTTCGACATCTGGAATTGTCTTCAGATGATCGCAGAGAAGGTCTGGATGTCTGAGGATACCACAAGAACATAAGGTAAGATCTGATGCCTTTTAAGACGTCTGGGATTATTCCTAGATGTCTGATTTTGAACAGTAGGCATGTTTTTGACTTGTTTAGGGTTCGATCGGGGTCCGTTTTGCGCAAACAAAATACCTGCACTTTCCTCTCGAGTTCTTTACGTACTAGAGTCTATTATACACTGTTCTGAACTCTCCTTTTGTGATGTATCTCTGGTATAGGGTTTCAGCCTGCTGTGCATTTGGGGCTCGCAGAGACGTCTGGGTCTGTGGTGCAAGCCCCCATTACTCCCGTGTTTTCTGGTAGAGTGGTTTAATTCCATTAATAATATTTAAATAAGAATGTGCTTGTGGAAATAGATAAATGGAACCCTAGGATGTGGCATGAACCCTAAGGTAGAGAAATGAATGAGCCTATTTGTACTGTATGGTTTACTTGCATGAGTGATTAAGATAAATTGCTAGCAAATACCTGTATTATAATTATGAGTTGCCTGCTAAAATAGGAGCTGCCTATATTCAATGAACAATTACTTGTGAAATCCTAGCTGCATGTTATTGAGAATTGAATTATGAAAACACGAGCTGCTTTAATATGGATGCGAAATGAATTATGAAAGATGTGATTTGGATATGGATAAATGAGGTGAACATGAGCACGAATCCTACGGGGAATTAGGAGTAGAACTCCTGTGGATAGACAGAAATTTGGAATGTAGACGGGAAGTGTGCTGGCCCTTGAGTACGTAGTACCAAGGAGAGCAACTGTCCCCTTTTTGTGTAAAGTGAAGCTAGCCTCCCTTGGGTTGAGACCTAGGGTTAGGATTGGCCACTCTACACCAACTCCTGTTGGCCCTCGCGTATGTGGTATCGAGGCAAGTTACTAGTGTAGGGAGGGAGCTAGCCATCCCATGGGGCCTGGGGTTCAGCTAGCCACCCTACACCGACTTGTTAGGCCCTTTGGGCAAACCAGGGTAGTCAGACGAGGGTGCGCGGACTGTGGAGGGGCGAGACCCCTGTTTGGTTTGTGGGGCAAGTCCCCTATTCTCAGAGGGCAAGACCCTATACTGTTCCGTGCTGTACTTTGGGCGTACCTGCTAGCGGAAACAATTGACCGCGTGTCAGTGTGGGGTAGCTACCTGTGCGCTTATCACACATGCCGTAGTCACCGCTACGTCTTGACAGTGACCTCGGGGTGCTTGACTGGGTGTAGGACTACCACAGGGGATTCTTCCGGCCAGGAGAGCACCATGTGTACCTTCTACTCTACGGAAAAGACTTTTATCAAGATCGTTCCCACGAGGAATATGCAAGATCAAGAAATATCTGGATACTTTGAGAAATGAGTGAAACGGAAGCATGTAAAATAGATAAATGGAAATGAGAATTAAACCTGTTATTTTTACTATTTTGTACTTAGATAATATAAACACCACTCTACTCAGCGTTCGCTGACTCTATCTTTTCATAATACTATTCAGGACCAGGAGTTGAGCAGCCCAATCTTCTGGCTGCAGAGGGTGCTGGGCCCAGTCGAGTCCAGCCATAGTTTTCTTCAGCACCTTCTTTTTTCTCTACTGCTGTAGTAAGTAATGGACTCGTAGTTACTGTTTTGCTACTTCTATTTCCTTTCCGCTTTCCATCGTTGTTGTTGTGGTGGTGGTATGTACTGAGACAACTGTTCTATTTCCTTTACTGCTTTGTATGTTTCTTTTGCTTAGTTATATCGCATGTGTGAATATGATTTATTTTCCTGCTTTTGATTATTTCTTGTTGAACGACTAGGTCTTCGGATTAGTCGAGGCGAGCTGGTCTTGGGTCTTGTAGAGATCCGGGAACCGGGTCGTAACAGTATCAAAATTTGGACCCAATCAGAGTTCATCTTGACCTAGTTTGCATTTTAGTCTATATAAACTTTGTTTCTCACACTTAAGCCCCTAGCTTTCAAAATCTTTGCATTTGCCCCCTAACTTCTCATCATTTTCTTCAAAAAGGTCCCTACTGCCATTAATAGTGTGAACCCATCAACACCGACCTTCAATCTGGGATTTCTCCCTAATTTCTCAACCAATCCCTTCCAAATTTGGAAGGGAGGATCTTGAGAGAATCCCCAATTACCTAAACCTTGTCTTAGGCTCCAATTCTCCTCGTGAAGCTCATGCGAACTCTTGGAATTCAATGATCTCTTTCCCTAAAAGTCCAAGCTTCTAAAGCTTGTTTCCAAGCTTAGAAGCTTTCCTGAAGCTCTATAAAAGCAACTCCATCGCAAAGCCGAACTCCTTAGCGAGTTCTAGGCTGATGAGAACCTCGTCATAAACCCTAAACTAGCACCATCTAACCCAGATTTGCAAGAAAAATCTCCTACATAACTCTAGAAAGGCTTGGCTCAGAGAAATTCTGAGTTTGTAAAGAAAACAGAAACTAAGGGGTAAAAATGTAATTTCACCAATTCAATCTGAAAATAGGGTAACTCAGGGTCCAAACATAGGTCAAAATAACCTAATAGGAAGAAAAGTGGGATGAGATGATCCAATAAGGGCTACAGCAACTACAAGGAATTAAATGACATCCTGTAACCCTAAAAATAAATCCACTTCAATTCACGAGGTTCGAGGCAAATAAAAAATCGACTAAACCCTCTAAAATTCATAGAAAAATAATCTCTAGGGTTTAGAACCTCCAATTGGCCTTAGGAACCCATTTTGACCTACATTGAGAACCATGCCCAATTAATAACTTAATTTGGGTTTTTGCGTAAATTGATCGGTCAAACAAGGTTTGATCTAGAAATAAAATTCACCATCAGAATCCTTAGGTCCTAATTAGTCATGTATAAAAACTTGAGGCTAAGGAGAGACCTTCTTGACCAACTTTACATTTTGGTCCTCATCTTTACTTTTTGGCCCTCAACTTTTGAAATCCTCATGTTTTGGCCCCTAACTCTTCTTCGTTCTTTGCATTTGCGTCCTCCCTGCAAAACCCTGAGCAGCGCCATGCTCCGGCGACTTTGCGCGGAGCATGGCGCCGCGCAGGGTGAGGGAGACCCTCTGCCAAGACAACCGGGGGTGCCCTACGACGTCTGCCGTCGCAGGGACACCTCCCTGGTCACTGCAACCGCCCATACCACCCGTGCGAATGCACGGAAGGTATGGGTCTCCATCTCCGGCGTTCTCCGGCGAGGGAGGCACGTCGTCTCCCTCCGCCCTCCTCTCTGATTTCGCCTCTATAAAAGCCCTCGTCGCTCTGCCACACTCTCCAGCTCGATTCTGATGGAGAACCACCCACAACTTTCTTCTCTTCCCACTCCGGCAGACACCCAGTGAGCTCCGGCGAGCTCCCTTTCCTTTCCTCTTCGCTCTGCCACAAAACCAATAGTAGAGACTTCTTCCTGATTCTCCTCCGCTTCGCACAATACCCGCGCGTGCTGCTTCAGCCCCGTCGTCGCCGCCGTCTGCCCCCACTGGGTACCTTCTTCTCCGGCGAAAATCGACACGACTGCCGCCCTGCTCCTCCCCCTTCGTCCCTGCAAGTTGGTAACAGTTACTTCTCTTCCTCCCCTCTTTCTTTTCCCTATTTTAATTTGCTCAATCAAACCCTCGACCGACCCGACCACCATCATTTTCCACGCCTCCGTCCCACCTCCGGCGAGTCGCTCCCATCATTCCGCCACTCCATACGACTTGCCGACCGACCCAAAACCTCCTTCTCGTCCCACTGAACCGTTTCCGCCCCTTCACCGCCACTCCTCACCTCCACCATACTCCACTGAACAAACCCATTTTCGCGGCTACAGTTTGACCGAGCCCCGCCACCAGATGCCGACCCACGACCTGCCACACCCCGCACCACCTTCGCCTTGCCACGGCGAAGGTCCCCCGCGTGTTTGATTAGGCCGAAGGGCCGTATTCCTGTCTAACAGGTTCGCTGCTCCAGCCGCCATTAGCGACGACTGAAGCAGCTTCGAGGCGAGCTCCAGGCCCTGCAGCCCCAGATTCCCAGGTGCTGCAGGTTGGGGCGAAGTCCGCAAAGGCTTCTGCCTCTTCAGTTGGCCCAGACATCGGCTGCAGCTGATCAGAGGGCGAGGTGGAGTCGTCCTGTGTAACGAGCGCGTGCCCCAGACGCCTTTTAAGACGTCTGGGAGGTGGCCCAGACGTCTGTCAAGACGTCTGGGATCACATCCAGACGTCTGACCAGACGTCCGGGATAGTTTACAGACGTCTGGCGAACAGTTATGCTCGCACGGGATATTCGTCTGCGCGCCTGTGCGCGCAGACCTGCGTTTCTGCCCTCTTTCTCTGCGGCTGCAGGCGGCTGCGACCGCCTTCTCTCTCCTCTCCGCGCGGCGTTAAAAGGGGGGGGCGCGCCTCCCCTCCCGTCTCCACCATCTTCTTCCTTCTTCTCCTGCCTGTGCGCGAGAGCGAGCGGACGCGAGGGCGCAGCGGCAGCGGCAGCCGCAGTGAGCGCGGAGGAGCTGCGGCGTGCGAGGGCGGGGCTCTGCCGTGAGGGCGAGCTCGCCAGGAGCGGCTTGGCCAGCCGGCGGAGGGCGCAGGGAGCGTAGAGCGTCGCGGAGAGGGACCTGCTGCAGGCGGAGCAGCGGACGCGCGAGGTGCGACGCGGGCGGCGTCGCGAGCGGAGGCCGAGCAAGGTTCTGATTCTGGAAAAATTTCCAGAATCAGACGTCTGGATTGATATCCAGACGGCAGGGTCGACGTCTGTGAGATCATACAGACGTCTGAAAGGTGAGTTTCCGCTTTCTCCTTCATTCTTGTCGACTGACCGTACTGAGGGAGGGGGGTTGGCTGCGCGCAGGTTCGCTGATTCGTCATCCTTTGCGAATCAGACGTCTGGAAGTTGTACCAGACGGCGGGAGTGACCTCCAGACGTCCGGAGGGACCATCGGACGTCTTGGATCTAGGCAGACGTCCCTGCAGACTTCTGGACGTCCGGGGAACCAAGCCGAAGAGGTAATTCTCTGATCCACCGTTTAAGACGTCTGGAAGGAGTTCCAGACGTCTGATTTGCACAGTATTGTCTTTCTCGACCCGTTTAGGGCCCGTTTGGGCTCCGTTTTCCACGATTCGAGTTGCGTTCGTTTCAGAATTTATTCCTCTACCCGCTTACAGTAGCTATACACTGTTTTGAGACTCTCCTTGTGTTTGATCCTTGTGATAGGACCTCGTTCGGTTGCAGTCTTGAGAGTCGCGGAGGCGCGCGGGATTCCCGATCACGCCCCCATTACTCCCGTTGTACCTGGTAGAGTGGCTTTAAGTATTAATAAAATCTGTTAAAGTATGGAACCATAACTAGAACCTAGGGCATTGCATGAATCCTAGGAATGAGAAATATATGGAATGATAGCCCCTAGGTGTTGCATGAATCCTAGGGCCGGAAACTAGATTGTATGATAGATCCTAGGATATGGCATGAATCCTAGGATGGAAAAACTAGTGGAATGTATATCACTGCAGTCTTGGAAAAATGGAAAGGAATATATAAAGCTGCCTGTAAATTTAATTAACAGCTGCCTGTTATGAACAAAGAAACATGTTTGAGATCATGGAATTTGAGAACGTGAATCTGGAAAGTGAAACATATGATGTTCTGAAATAAAGAGCTGGAACCCTACGGGAAATTAGGAGTGGAACTCCTGGAAAGAAAAAGGAATGGAACTGAGATGTAGTTTGTACTGTCTCTTGGGTACGCAGTACCAAGGGAAGTACCTGTACCTATTTTAGTGCAGAGTGGGGCCAGCCGCCCCAGGGACCCGGGGTTAGGATTGGCCTCTCTGTACCGACTTGTTGGCCCTCGTGTACGTAGTACCGAGGAGAGCTAGTAGTGTTAGGAGAGTACTAGCTACCCCACGGGCCCCGGGGTTCTGCTAGCCTCCTTCACCGACTTGTTAGGCCCACTAGGGCAAACCAGGGTAGTCAGGCGAGGGTGCGCGGACTGTGGAGGGGCAAGGCCCCGGTTTGGTTACTGTGGAGGGGTTGGACCCCTGTTACTGAGAGGGCTCTGCCCTGGTTCCGTGCTGTGCTTTGGGCGCACCCGTTAACGGAAACGACTGACCGCGTGCCAGTGCGGGCTAGCTACCTATGCGTTTATCGCGCGTGCCGTAGTCACCGTTACGTCTGTCAGTGACCTTGGGGTGGTTGACTGAGGGTAGGATCACCACGGGGGACTCTCCCGGCCAGGAGAGCACCACGTGCTACTTCTACTTTTGGAAAAGACTGCAATCAAGATTGTCCCACGAGGACATTCGAGATCAAGTAAAGGATCTGAGAAATAAATGAAATAGTGAGAAAAATTGAGAGATGTAAATAAAGGAAGTAATAGAACATAACAGCTACTGTACACTTTACTGTTGCATTTAGTTAGTTTGCCACTCTACTCAGCGTTTTGCTGACGTGTTACACTCGTTACCTTTTTCAGGACCAGGTGTTGAGCAGCCAGGGTCGGCGGCTGCAGAGGACGCTGGGCCGAGTAGGGTCCAGTAGAGTTACCACAGCTTTGTACCCCTTTTTGTTTCTGTTCTAGTGAGTAGTTTTGTTTCCGCTGTACCTTCTTTACCTGCAGTTTTTGTTATATGATAAATGTTGTTTTACTGTTGTGGTGGTGCCTACTGTAGTAGTTTCTTTCCTTACTGCTGTACTTTCTTACTGTTAGTTATATTCATGCTGAATGTGGTTTATTTTACTGTCTTTTGGTTACTTCCTCGTTGGACGACTGGGTCTTGGGATTAGTCGAGTCGGTCCGGTTCTCGTGTCTCGTAGGGACTCGGGAGTCGGGTCGTTACAAGATGGTATCAGAGCAAGGTCGTCCCGAGAAGTGAATCAACTGACTGGAAAATAACCAATTCACATGTTTATAGCTAGAGTAGCCACCACAACATATCTCTTGACATGAGCTCTTAGAAGTGTTGTTAGGTACCGTCTGTTTTGACGTTTCCGTTTTGTTTCGCCTCTCCTTGCAGGAGATGCCTCGTCGTGGGACTGGCGAGACTGGCCGCGGGCGCGGCCGAGGGCGAGGTCGGCGAGGTGGACGTGCTGTCGTTGACGTCTCGGTGAACCAGCCACCACTCCCTGGCATCCAGGCCCAGGACCTCGCCAGACTGATACGGGATATTGTACGAGAGGAGCTCCACCCACCGCCCCGAGCACCTCCTCCTGGGGTTGCAGAGGGGGAGTCCTCTGTGGGACCACGCGACGGACGCGGTGCTGGACACGAGGGAGGGGATGGGCCCCTGCTGCCCCCACCTTCCTCCGACACTTCTGTACACGAGGCACCTTCGCCTGGAGGTGCACCAGCACCTCCCCTACAGCACCACTTCGAGCTTTTTGGACAGTTCCGGAAGCTGAAGCCCCCCTCCTTCAAGGGGGATGAGGACCCGACCGAGGCAGAGGACTGGCTTGAGCAGCTGGAGAAGATCTTCGACACCCTTCGCCCCCCGGTGGAGTGCCGCGTGGCCTTTGCCACGTACCAGCTGGAGAGTGCGGCACACCAGTGGTGGAGGGCGGTCCGGGGACAGGAGAGGGATGAGCCGACGTGGGACCAGTTCGTCACCCTCTTCTGCGAGCAGTACTTTCCCCAGACGTGGCAGGACCAGAGGAGGCGGGAGTTCCACACTCTCCGCCAAGGGACGATGACCGTGAGCGCGTACCGCACGCGTTTCTTGGAGCTGTCCCGCTTTGCAGCGACAACGGTAGCCACTGAGGAGGAGCGCCTTTGGAGGTTCACCGAGGGGCTCCGGCCTGCGATTCGGGGGTATGTCAAACCCCTGAAGCTGCCGACGTTTTCGAGGGTGGTAGAGGCAGCTATGACTTACGAGGAGACCAACCCGTCCGCGCGAGAGATCGACGGCGGGCGAAAGAGGCCCTTTCAGCCAGACTTCTCACAGGGCCGGCGAGAACGGAGACACGTGGCATCCGCAGGAGAGCCGTCACGTTGTGCAGGGCCATCAGTGGCCTTTGGGGGCCCTCGACAGGGGCCAGTCGCCAGCACCGGACCCCCGCCTAGCCGACAGCAGGGACTCACTGAGGGCGGGAGTCGGGTTCCCCTCTGCTACCAGTGTGGCCAGCCGGGCCACGTCAGGAGGGACTGCCCATCTAGGGCAGGAGGTCAGCAGATACTTCCCGCGCAGAGCACTGGAGGGCGCGCAGGAGGCCGCGGTTCCCAGGCGCGAGGAGGAGGACCGCAGTCGCGAGGAGGGTACCGGCCAGCACCTACCCGTCCGACGTACAGTGTGGCTGCTTCGTCCGCACCTAGAGCTGAGGGGCGTATCAACGCCCTAACACACAGGGACGCCAGAGCTTCGGGATCCGTGGTAGCAGGTATGGTTTCAGTTTCTGGCAGACTCGTTTACACGCTTTTCGATTCCGGCGCTACGCACTCGTTTGTCGCAGCCAGTTTCGCAGTTAATTTGGACCAGGATTATACATTGTTAGAGAATCCGTTCGTAATCAGAGGTCCGAGTGGTCAGCTGTTTGTAGCTGAGGAGGTGTACACGGGTTGCGGGGTCAGCATCGGGGGACACAGCCTGCCAGCTGACCTGATTATGATACAGATGGAGGACTTTGGAGTGATTCTGGGGATGGATTGGCTGTCCGCTTACCACGCCTTGGTAGACTGTTTTGAGAGGAAGATTGTCTTCTCCATTCCGGAGTTGCCTTCCTTCGAGTTTCACGGGCAGCCAGTGGATGGAGGTTTCAGGTGCATTTCGGCACTTCGGGCGGCGAGACTTTTGAGCCAGGGGTGTGAGGGCTTCTTAGCTTGTGTGGTGGCAGAGCACAGCCCCGTGGCAGACTTCCAGAGCATCCCGGTGGTCAGAGAGTACCCCGACGTGTTTCCAGACGAGTTACCAGGACTACCGCCCGAGCGTGAGATCGAGTTTGAGATCTCACTAGTACCAGGGACCAGCCCCATCTCCACCGCGCCATACAGAATGGCACCGCTTGAGCTGCGAGAGCTCAAGTCTCAGTTGCAGGACCTTTTGGAGAAGGGTTTCGTGAGGCCCAGTGCGTCTCCCTGGGGAGCCCCGGTACTGTTTGTGAAGAAGAAGGATGGGACCCTACGCCTTTGTGTGGACTACCGACAGCTGAATAGGGTCACCATCAAGAACAGATATCCGCTGCCGAGGATTGACGATTTGTTTGACCAGTTGCGGGGTGCCACGGTGTTTTCCAAGATCGACTTGAGGTCTGGATACCACCAGTTGAGGATCAGGGAGACCGACGTCTCCAAGACAGCTTTCCGCACCCGGTACGGACACTACGAGTTTTTGGTCATGCCGTTTGGGCTGACCAATGCCCCCGCTGCTTTCATGGACCTGATGAACCGGGTGTTCAGACCGTACTTGGACCAGTTTGTGGTGGTTTTCATAGATGATGTACTCATCTATTCTAGAGATCGGACGCAGCACGGACAGCACTTGCGGATGGTTCTGGACACTCTGAGACGACGCAGGCTGTACGCCAAATACAGCAAGTGCGAGTTCTGGTTGAGGGAGGTGACCTTTTTGGGTCATGTGATCTCTGGAGACGGCCTGGCGGTGGATCCCGCCAAGGTCGAGGCAGTGCTCAGGTGGGAGAGACCGCGTTCAGTCACTGAGATTCGCAGTTTCCTGGGACTGGCAGGTTACTACAGACAGTTCATCAGAGGGTTTTCGCAGATTGCACGTCCTATGACACAGTTGACTCGGAAGGATGTGCCTTTCGCTTGGACAGACGCCTGTGAGGCGTGTTTTCTGGAGCTGAAGGAGAGGTTGACCTCGGCTCCCGTGCTCACCATCCCTGACAGTAGTGGCGGGTTCGTTGTGTACACGGACGCTTCTTTGCAGGGGTTAGGAGGTGTGCTCATGCAGAGGGGTCACGTGGTCGCTTACGCTTCGCGGCAACTGAAGCCCCATGAGCATACCTACCCTACCCACGATCTAGAGTTGGCAGCTGTTGTCTTCGCGCTGAAGACATGGAGGCACTACTTGTACGGTGAGACCTTCGAGATTTTTACAGATCACAAGAGCCTCAGATATCTTTTTGACCAAAAGGAGCTCAACATGAGACAGAGACGTTGGTTGGAGCTCCTGAAGGACTACGACTGCAGCATCTCCTACCACCCGGGAAAGGCCAATGTGGTGGCTGACGCCTTGAGCCGTAAGGCGCCCGCACGCTTGGCCAGTCTACAGTTACAGAGTTGGAGCCTTTTGGAGGAGGTGGGTAGTTGGCGACCTCGAGAGTTACGAGGGTACTGTGGGGCAGTGACGGTGACACGGCAGACCAGGCCAGAGTTGATAGACCGCATCATCACGGGACAGATGGCCGATCCGTACTTGCAGTCTTTGCGCGACAGAGTACTATCAGGGGACCCAGGGGACTTCTCTTTCACAGACCAGGTGTTACACTTGAGGGGACGGCTGTGCGTCCCCAGAGACGAGGAGTTGTTGAGAGAGCTCCTGACTGAGGCACACGGTTCCAGATTCACCATACATCCCGGAAACACGAAAATGTACCATGACTTGAGACGCGAATTCTGGTGGAGAGGGATGAAGCGGGATGTGGGTGAGTTCGTGCAGCAGTGCTTAGTGTGCCAGCAGGTGAAAGTCGAGCATCAGAGGCCTGCAGGGCCGCTTCAGCCGCTTCCAGTGCCAGAGTGGAAGTGGGAGAGCATCACCATGGACTTGGTGGTGGGCTTACCTGTTACCCAGCGAGGACACGACGCAGTCTGGGTAATAGTGGATAGATTGACGAAGACGGCACGATTCTTGCCGATCCGAGTCACTTTGGGACCAGCACAGTTGGCAGAGAGGTATATCCGTGATGTGGTGCGACTACACGGAGTTCCGCGGGAGATCGTATCCGACTGGGATACCCGCTTTACGTCCCAGTTTTGGGCTGAGTTTCAGCAGGCTTTGGGGACGAGGTTGAGGTTTAGCACGGCTTACCACCCCCAGACGGACGGACAGTCGGAACGCACGATACAGACACTTGAGGACCTTTTGCGTGCCTGTATACTAGACTGGAGGGGCTCTTGGGAGGAGCACCTGCCCCTGGCGGAGTTTGCATACAACAACAGTTATCACTCGAGCATCGGCATGGCTCCCTACGATGCTCTGTACGGACGGAAATGCACGGCACCCTTGAGTTGGGTTGAGGTGGGGACCAAGTGGGAGGTTGGCCCCAGGTTGATCCGGCAGAGTCAGGAGGTAGTTGAGCAGATCCATAGACGACTCCGCACTGTCAGGAGCAGACAGAAGAGCTACGCAGATCGCAGACGCAGAGAGGTGCAGTTCGAGGTTGGGGACCACGTCTTTCTTCGTGTTTCGCCCATGAAGGGCTTACAGCGGTTTGGGGTGAGAGGGAAGCTCGCGCCGAGGTTCGTGGGGCCCTTTGAGGTCCTGGAGCGGGTTGGACCCGTTGCTTACAGACTTGCCCTTCCCCCGCAGCTTTCTGGTGTGCACGACGTGTTCCACGTGTCCAACCTCAGGAAGTACGTAGCCGATCCCAGCCACGTACTGAGTCACGAGAGCGTCAAGGTGAGCGACGACCTGACCTACCCCGAGCGGCCAGTACAGATCCTAGACCGAGCAGTCCGCAGGTTGAGACGAAAGCAAGTACCCCTGGTAAAGGTTTTGTGGAGGAGCCAGCGGTACGAGGAGGCTACCTGGGAGCCTGAGGCGGCAATGCGGGAGCGGTACCCAGAGCTTTTCGCGGGTACGTCTTTTCGGACCGACTTCGGTCCTCTTTGAGTTTGTTATGGTTATTTGGACATCCTTTTCCCGCACCCTAGTTGGCGCAAGTTTCGGGGACGAAACTTCCTTTGAGTTTGTTATATTGTAACGAGCGCGTGACCCAGACGCCTTTTAAGACGTCTGGGAGGTGGCCCAGACGTCTGTCAAGACGTCTGGGATCACATCCAGACGTCTGACCAGACGTCCGGGATAGTTTACAGACGTCTGGCGAACAGTTATGCTCGCACGGGATATTCGTCTGCGCGCCTGTGCGCGCAGACCTGCGTTTCTGCCCTCTTTCTCTGCGGCTGCAGGCGGCTGCGACCGCCTTCTCTCTCCTCTCCGCGCGGCGTTAAAAGGGGGGGCGCGCCTCCCCTCCCGTCTCCACCATCTTCTTCCTTCTTCTCCTGCTTGTGCGCGAGAGCGAGCGGACGCGAGGGCGCAGCGGCAGCGGCAGCCGCAGTGAGCGCGGAGGAGCTGCGGCGTGCGAGGGCGGGGCTCTGCCTTGAGGGCGAGCTCGCCAGGAGCGGCTTGGCCGGCCGGCGGAGGGCGCAGGGAGCGCAGAGCGTCGCGGAGAGGGACCTGCTGCGGGCGGAGCAGCGGACGCGCGAGGTGCGACGCGGGCGGCGTCGCGAGCGGAGGCCGAGCAAGGTTCTGATTCTGGAAAAATTTCCAGAATCAGACGTCTGGATTGATATCCAGACGGCAGGGTCGACGTCTGTGAGATCATACAGACGTCTGAAAGGTGAGTTTCCGCTTTCTCCTTCATTCTTGTCGACTGACCGTACTGAGGGAGGGGGGTTGGCTGCGCGCAGGTTCGCTGATTCGTCATCCTTTGCGAATCAGACGTCTGGAAGTTGTACCAGACGGCGGGAGTGACCTCCAGACGTCCGGAGGGACCATCGGACGTCTTGGATCTAGGCAGACGTCCCCGCAGACTTCTGGACGTCCGGGGAACCAAGCCGAAGAGGTAATTCTCTGATCCACCGTTTAAGACGTCTGGAAGGAGTTCCAGACGTCTGATTTTGCACAGTATTGTCTTTCTCGACCCGTTTAGGGCCCGTTTGGGCTCCGTTTTCCGCGATTCGAGTTGCGTTCGTTTCAGAATTTATTCCTCTACCCGCCTACAGTAGCTATACACTGTTTTGAGACTCTCCTTGTGTTTGATCCTTGTGATAGGACCTCGTTCGGTTGCAGTCTTGAGAGTCGCGGAGGCGCGCGGGATTCCCGATCACGCCCCCATTACTCCCGTTGTACCTGGTAGAGTGGCTTTAAGTATTAATAAAATCTGTTAAAGTATGGAACCATAACTAGAACCTAGGGCATTGCATGAATCCTAGGAATGAGAAATATATGGAATGATAGCCCCTAGGTGTTGCATGAATCCTAGGGCCGGAAACTAGATTGTATGATAGATCCTAGGATATGGCATGAATCCTAGGATGGAAAAACTAGTGGAATGTATATCACTGCAGTCTTGGAAAAATGGAAAGGAATATATAAAGCTGCCTGTAAATTTAATTAACAGCTGCCTGTTATGAACAAAGAAACATGTTTGAGATCATGGAATTTGAGAACGTGAATCTGGAAAGTGAAACATATGATGTTCTGAAATAAAGAGCTGGAACCCTACGGGAAATTAGGAGTGGAACTCCTGGAAAGAAAAAGGAATGGAACTGAGATGTAGTTTGTACTGTCTCTTGGGTACGCAGTACCAAGGGAAGTACCTGTACCTGTTTTAGTGCAGAGTGGGGCCAGCCGCCCCAGGGACCCGGGGTTAGGATTGGCCGCTCTGTACCGACTTGTTGGCCCTCGTGTACGTAGTACCGAGGAGAGCTAGTAGTGTTAGGAGAGTACTAGCTACCCCACGGGCCCCGGGGTTCTGCTAGCCTCCTTCACCGACTTGTTAGGCCCACTAGGGCAAACCAGGGTAGTCAGGCGAGGGTGCGCGGACTGTGGAGGGGCAAGGCCCCGGTTTGGTTACTGTGGAGGGGTTGGACCCCTGTTACTGAGAGGGCTCTGCCCTGGTTCCGTGCTGTGCTTTGGGCGCACCCGTTAACGGAAACGACTGACCGCGTGCCAGTGCGGGCTAGCTACCTGTGCGTTTATCGCGCGTGCCGTAGTCACCGTTACGTCTGTCAGTGACCTTGGGGTGGTTGACTGAGGGTAGGATCACCACGGGGGACTCTCCCGGCCAGGAGAGCACCACGTGCTACTTCTACTTTTGGAAAAGACTGCAATCAAGATCGTCCCACGAGGACATTCGAGATCAAGTAAAGGATCTGAGAAATAAATGAAATAGTGAGAAAAATTGAGAGATGTAAATAAAGGAAGTAATAGAACATAACAGCTACTGTACACTTTACTGTTGCCTTTAGTTAGTTTGCCACTCTACTCAGCGTTTTGCTGACGTGTTACACTCGTTACCTTTTTCAGGACCAGGTGTTGAGCAGCCAGGGTCGGCGGCTGTAGAGGACGCTGGGCCGAGTAGGGTCCAGTAGAGTTACCACAGCTTTGTACCCCTTTTTGTTTCTGTTCTAGTGAGTAGTTTTGTTTCCGCTGTACCTTCTTTACCTGCAGTTTTTGTTATATGATAAATGTTGTTTTACTGTTGTGGTGGTGCCTACTGTAGTAGTTTCTTTCCTTACTGCTGTACTTTCTTACTGTTAGTTATATTCATGCTGAATGTGGTTTATTTTACTGTCTTTTGGTTACTTCCTCGTTGGACGACTGGGTCTTGGGATTAGTCGAGTCGGTCCGGTTCTCGTGTCTCGTAGGGACTCGGGAGTCGGGTCGTTACATCCTGCGGGCGCACGCGAAGACAGCAGAAGATAGTCCCACATCGTGGGATTTCGAGGCCGCGCGCCCGCATAAAGGCAAAAAGTGCCTTAGTCTCTTCGCCTCCTGACCACGGGGTGAGGTCCCTCTCACCCGCTCGACCCGGCCTCGTTCGCGACCACCCCCCGCGGACCTGGCCCGACCCGTTTACCCGACCTGCACTCCTCGCCCACCACCGCACGCCGGTGGGCCTGGACCCGGGCGCGACCCGTACCCGAATACCCGGCAGCTCTGGGAGAGCTATCCTACGAGTGAATTCTGAGAGAGAGAGACGCGGGGGAGGGTAGAGTAGGTTTTTGCCCTCTGACCAAACTGCGAGTGTGCAGGCACAGGAGAAGAAGAAGAAGAGAAGGCAGACCGCAGAGGAAGAAGAAGAAGGACTGCGAGAAGAAGAAGAAGAAGAGAACCACAGGGAGAAGAAGGAAAGAAGACGCACTGTAGCAAAAGCTACTTAAGTCATCTGATTGAAAAATCAGACGACGGCCTGCAGGAAGAAAAGAAGAAGCTTGGAAGAAGAAACGAAAGAAAGAAGGCATAACCTCAAGCAAGGAAAGAAAAGAAAGAAAGAAAAAAGAAGAGGAGGATCACCACTGCCGTAGAGAAGAAAAAGAGAAAGAGAAGAAGAAGCTCTGAAGAAGAAAGAAAGAAGAAGAATAGAAGAGGAATAAGAAGAACAGAAGGAAGAAGACTGAAGAACCCAAAAGAAGAGAAGAGAAGAAGACAAAGATGAGAAAGAAGAGAGAAGAAGAAAAAGCCAACAAAATAAATCTCTCTCTCTCTCTCTCTCTTTTCACTTTTGTAATAGAAACTTTGTATCTCTAGAATACAGTTTGCTCCCTGAGTTCGATCTCGGGAGATCTTTTATTTCCGAGTAAAAATTGTAATAGTGGCAATGACTATCTATACTACAACGCCATTTCTATAACAAAACAACAAAACCTAGTCATACCGCCATTATAGGCCTAGAAATCCTCCATCTTCTCTACCTTCAGTTTGCTCCAAACTCGTCTCCGGCGACCTTCTCCCTTCGGTCTCCTCGCTTATTGCCACATAATATAGGCAGCAAGTTTGCCTTCCCTAGCCTCATCTGCACCTCGCCATACTTGCGAGGGGCTTCCTCTTACTCAACACCCACATCAGCACACTCTCACTCCCATGCCACTGTCATCTTCCACATCTTCGGCGTGCCACCGGTAACCTTGCGCAATTACCACACCACACCAAACCGCTCACCACTGGTCTCAAAAGATTTGCTATGTCCTCATGACCAAAACCCCTCAAGAAATTGAGGGGATTGGCCACACACGCATGCCACCGAACTCAACCTCCATCGCATTCCTTCCCCAACGTCGCCTGACCACTGCATGCACCCACACGCCCTAAAACCACCACTAGCACGTTCGCCTTCACACGATGATCCTCCTAAGAAATTTTGACATGGCCAAGAGGCCATCTTCTTTTTAGGTCATCGCCCGAACATCGCCGTCGCCCCCGACTTCTTTGACCTTGACTATAGTTCTCTGGCTTCAATCGCTCGTGAATCCACCTCCAAGTGCTGCAGACGACTCCCAGGTGCTCTTCCAAGACCTCAATTGGACAACATAGCCACAGCTTCACCTCCAATTCAAAGCTTCATCTCCTACTGCTGCGTTGCAAGGAATAGTGGGAACATAGTCCGACATCGTAGAAGACAAGAGCCCTAGCAGCGCACAAGTGGAATTTTTGCTCTTAGCTATTTTCCTCAGCACATGAGATTAGGTCCTACACGCTGTACGTGTGCTCACTCCTCACCCGCTACACCTCACAGGCGGGTCTGGACCTTTGACCATATACCCGATTACCCGGTACTGTTCACCCGGGTTTAATATGACAAAGAAGAAAGAGAATTAGAGAGAGGGGGGGGGAGGGTTTTGCTCTTAAGTCCTCCTCTTCTCTCAGGATTTTGTCGCTGAAGGCTTGGTGAGGCCCTTGTGCATTGCTCTTGTGAGCCTTATGCTCCTCTGCTGCTGTTGTGCCTTGGCTCCTCTGAGGCGTGAAAGTTTAAGGCATCTGAGCCTTAGCTCTGTCGACTAATTGGCTGCTCTTATGCTTGGTTCTGATGATAATTACTGAGATACTTGATTGCTGTTACTATTCAAATATTTAAGTGGTGTGAGCTTTAAACTTAAGGGTTAATTTGGTGATTCAAATCATCATTTTAACCCAATCTTTTTGCACTATTATTCTGATCTTATTGAAATATCATTTTTGATTAATCATTGCTTTCAAATTACTTATATTTCTTGAGATTGGTGAATTTAAATTGCATCTTTGCTCCCTATGGTCGACCTCGAACTCTATTTCCTGAATCTGAGCATATAAATTTAAATGATTTGAGCGATTTTGTCCTATACTACGATGCATTTCTTAAACAATGACGATTTTGCCCGAACAGTTTTAATCCACTACTTGAGGTTTGAATTAGATTTATTACACCTTAAGGAAGGTTTGGGAATGGTTTGCAAAGGATTCGAATGCCTGATTTGTTCTTTCTTCTCACATTGTCTATGGCAAAGAAGAAGAATCAAACTAGGGTTTCTAGGTTCATTATACTTCGATTTGATTTTTGTGGAGTCGTAGAACCTTGCATGAACAATTACGATGCATTTATAAGCTATGTAATGGTTTTAAAGTTGATCTGGAATTTCTGATCTCAACGCTTAGGTTCTGGTTTAATCTAGAGACTAGATGTTTTAATCAAGTTTTAGTGTTTGAAACAAGATCATAGAAGGATTCTTGATGAGGATGCAATGTATTTGAGTGATTAGTTTGGTCTTTGGAACTTGATTTTGATTTAGGATCCTTTTGACAATATCAACAACTTTTATTTGTTCTTAACAAGTTTTAATCCTGAGATTTAAGTTATTTTTGGGTTATCTGAAGTTTGAATGAGGTTACGAGATTTACAGTGCATAGATTTATAAAGCATTGATTTAAGAAAATCTTGAATTACATGGTTTGAATCTCAAATCATAGTTGAGATAAGTTAGAACAGTAACAACTTCATGGTCTGTCAGGGTAGAAGAAAGGTTAAATCGAAGGTTCTTGATATGTTTTAAGTTCTATTGAGTCTTCTGAAAGAGTGTAATGATAGAATCTAATGTTAGAAGCATGTATGTATTGGTTTTGTTTTAATTTAAGGTTAAAAGCAATTTTTAATCACTTCTAGAAAACTCAGTCAGTAAATATATGTTGGTTGTGATTACCATCCAATGTATAAATTCTTACTTGATTTAATGATTGAAGCATGGTTTTGTGTGTTAATTTGATCTTTGATGATACTTGGAAGTTCATCATGGTTTAATCTTTAATTCCAGTATTTTGAAGAATTTCTATGGCTTGTTTTAAATTTCTGATCATATATTGGCCATATTCCAGCATTTCCATAACAAAAAGCATGAAACATATAAAAATAATGTAAATAAATAAAACAAATTTGTCTTGAGTGAGTGTTTGATGTGTTTTAGATGTTAGAGTCCTTAGGTTTAGGTTTTGAGTCTTTTAGTTGGTAGAACATACTTGCAGAAGTTATAAACTTCTTGTAGGTTTAGAAATAAAATTCAAAAAACAAAAGGACCAAAAAGAATTATCTTCTCTTATCTCCTAGCTTTCTCTTCTATTTCTCCATTCTTATAAAACACAAAAACAAAACAAAAATTAGAAAAACTCAAAAACATAAAAATTACCTATGTATATATTGTAAATGCATGTATATATTCATAAGTTAGTAATATATAGTAAGTTATATATAAATAGAGAATGTATAATATATATATATATATTATTTATATGTAAATGAGCTATATTGAGTATGTATATTAAGTTATATGGTATAGTGTTGTATACATGTATATATTGTATAATTAATTATAATATATGTATACATAATTATAACTATACGTGTACACTAATATATATATAACTTGACATACTAGTTACATTAATTATTATGTACAGTAATACATCTATATTACTTATCTATGTAGGTAGTGTATATATATATATATATATATTTATATAAGTTAATTATGTATATTATTAAGTTAAAATAATGTAGATTAGTAATTTAAGTAACCACTAAGATAATTTATACTGTATTCTTGTACACTATAGTTTAAACTATTTTAATTATGTTCATTACCTTATTTATATTGTATAATACTATGTACATTATATAAATTACATGTAATCTATATAATCTGTGTAAATAAAATATGTAAATAGGTAAATAAATCTAATAAAACTATTTAAAAATCTTAATTAATCATGTAAATATGTAAATTAATTAAATGAAGTCTTAATTGCATATGTAATTTATTAATTTATACTTTATTTGAGTAATAAACACTAATTTAAACATGTAAATACTCTGATTGTAACTAATTTTAAATATATTTATATATTTAATTAAACTAAAATAATTTTACTAATAAGTAGCTCTATGTGTTATCTATATGCCCATGTAATTTATTCGTAATTTAGAAATTGTAATTAGGGCCTAATTAAACCCCCAAAATCTCTAATAACTCACGCACTGTACGCTATGTGCAATTGAATCAATGCCTCCTTTAGTCCCACATCATGGGATGAAGGAGCGTTTTCGTGATATTTAAAGAATCGATTCCGTTAGCTCGTTGCTCGGGACCGAGGGGATGGGCTGCGATGCATGCGCAATGTGTGCCTTGTACTGTTCATCCTATAGATTGTAGCCAAATCAGGTTAGGGCCCAATATGGGGTGGCCTATTGGGGGCGTGGCCCTGCAGGGTGGCCTCCAAGTGCCAGGTGGTGATTCATTGGGTGGGCCTATTAGCAGCTGCTTTGGCCTATGGTTGTTGAGCTGTGCGAAAAGTCTACCAATATTTTTGGTGTGGGCCTGAGTTAAGTACTTGGGCTCACAAAAAACTAAGTGTGTGTTGAGTATGTATGCATGTGTGTTGTAAATATATGTGTGTATTAGTGTAAATTATAAGTGTTAGTAAATATGTTAATTATGTGTGTGTTTTATTTATATAAGTATTGTAAATAAAATCTTATTTTGGCCTTATTTTGTACATATGTTTTTAAGGCTCTTGCATACATACATACATACATACATACATATATATATATATATTTGTAAGTATTGATGTATATATTAGTTAGTATGTACATATTTAGTATATTGTATATTATATGTATATTATTCTCATAAGTTAATTATTTTAGTTAGTTCTATGTAAGTGTTATATATATATTAGATATATATATATATATATATATAGTATATTTAGTAAGTTAGTATCTTATATAGGTATATATGTATATGTATTATATGTGTGATATTTTGTATATCATTATATGTTAGTATGTAATTAACTAAGTATTGTATATATATTTTTAAGGCTTAATTATGTATGTATATAAGTAGAGAGTAATAATACATTTATATATAAATAGATGTTTTTATTCTTACTTTGCACTTGTAAATACTTTTCAAAGCAAGAATTTGTTCATAAGTTTCTTTTTTCTTTTTATTCATTTGTATATAGTTAGCTTGTAAAATAGTTTAGTTTAGAATTGAAACGACCCACTACCCCTTGGCCATTTAAGACGTCTGGGATGTTCACCAGACATCTGGGATGTTCATCAGACGTCTGTCAGGACATCTGGGTTGTCCACCAGACGTCTGGAAATGCTTTTAGCGAGCAGTGTATGAGCGCCATGCTTCCTCCCTCACCGCACCTCACCGCGTCTCATCGAACCTCACCGCGACGCCACTCCTCGCCCATGCTCGCCTCTCCTCTCCCCTCACCTCCTCTCCCTTTATATACCTCTTCCCCCTCCCCTTTGTTGCCATTCCGCAGCCGAGAGCGAGTGAGAGCGGAGTGAAGAGCGGAGGGCCGAGTGAGAGGAAGAGCGAGGGTGAAGGCTGCAGCGGTGTTTTGCTGTAGCACCTGCAGGCAAGGAGAGCCAGGGTGATTCCGCGGAAGTCATTTTTTTCCGCGGAATCAGACGGCCAGAGAAACACCTAGACGTCTCACCAGGCGTCCGAAGGTATGGCAAGACGTCTGGTAGAGATCTGCTTTTCGTACTTTTCCTCTCTGACAAGTCCTGACAGTGTACGTATGTGTCAGAGGGCGGGAGCATAGCTGAGGCAATTTCAGACGTTCGGAATCACTCCCAGACGTCTGATAAAGTCCTTGGACATAGGATTTGAGTTTCAGAAGTTTGATAGCGGAACACCAAGAGAGGCATCCCTGAGAACTATTTTAAGACATCTGGGACCTTTCCCAAATGTCTGATTTCCGTATGATAGCGTGTTTTGGGGCCGTGTAAGGCCCTAATATTATCGCTTTTACGCAAACGAACAGTCTCTGTTTTCCATACAAGTTTCTCTATATAATGATACCTTGTTTACATTCTTCTGAACCTTTTGACCCATCAATTCGTGTTTAGGTCTCCAGTCCATCGGGAGTACGAGACCTGTGGAGACGTCGGGAGCCATTGTACGAACCCCCATTCCACCCGATTACCCAGGTAGAGTGGTGACAACCTTAAATCTCAAATTTAATACATGCGAGTAAGTAATCCTAGGACTTGAGATGAACCCTAGGAAGGATTAAACATATATTCGAGAATAGATTCTTAAACCCTAGGTCTTGGCATGAACACTAGGGTCAGAAGAAACTGCATGTGAATGATTATATAATCAAGAGCTGCCTGTTTTTAGCTAAAATGGACCCCTACGACATGTGAATAATTGAGTAATCGAAAACTGCCTATTTTTCTGCTAAAATGGACCCCTACTATAATAAAATGGAAATTGAGCTGTTGACCCAAACATTCCAACCCGGCTGTGACAAAGAAATTCCTGTATAAACCTCCCGGGGAAATGTAAACATGAACACCGTACCTCGAAGAACCAGATGGTTCTGGGAATTTGCTGCCTATGGACAGCTGCTAAGGGAGGTAAGCTGACCTTCGTGTACGTAGTACCAAAGAGAGCAACTATCCCTTGTAGTGTAGAGGGGAGCTTGCCGCCCTTGGGTTGGGACCCAGGGTGGGTTTGGCCACTCTACGACGACTCTTACTAGCCCTCGTGTACGTGGTACCGAGGTGAGCTACTTAGTGTAGGGGGGAGCTATCTGCCCCAGGGGGCCCGGGGCTAGGTATGGCCACCCTACACCGACTCCCGTTAGCCCGTTGGGCAAACCGGGGTAGTCGGACGAGGGTACGCGGATTGAGGAGGGCCAGGACCCCTGTTCTGTTCTGAGAGGGCAAGGCCCTACACTGTTTCGCGCTGTACTTTGAGGTGTACCCGCTAGCGGAAATGACTGACCGCGTGCCAGTGAGGGGTAGCTACCCACGCGCTTATCACGTGTGCCGTAGTCACTGCTACGTCACGACCATGACCTCGGGGTAGTAGACCAAGTATAGGACTACCACGGTGGGACTCCCCCGGCCAGGAGAGTGCCACGTGGGCATCCTATATCACGGGAAGTTGCAAGCAAAATCGTTCCTATAGGGAACCAGATGATTAATTAACAAATCCTAATTAAAGATCTCTACGCACTCACATATATAATATAATTAGAAGATGGAAAACTTTATGTTAATGCATGTTAATTCTTAGCCACCACTCTACTCAGCTTTAGCTGACTCCAGTTAAATATATTCTGTACATGTCAAGGATTTGAGCAGCCCGAGCCACCGGCTGCTGAGGACGCTGGGCCTGGTCGAGCCTAGTTTTAGTTTCACTGCCTGCTAATGAGTTTTATAGTTTTTATTCTGTTACATGTATTCTTTGATGTGATGTCTATAATATCACTATTCTCTTTCCACCTGTTGAAACTTTCTTTTTGCTTAATTACTGTACTTGTGTGGTTTGTTGAATGTTACTTGGTTATTTCTTGTTGGACGACTAGATCTTGGGATAAATTAAAGCGAGCCAGTCCCAGATTCTGTCGGGATTTGGGACAGGGTCATGACATGAATAATTTTTTATGCCTTTATTTTGTATATATTCTTAATGCATTAATGTACTAACATGATTCTTTTGTAAATAATTAACTTATATTAGTTCATTCTTTGATTACATTGATTCTAAATCATTCTTTTGTAAATAAAACTAATATTTTTCGAATAAAAGATGATTTTAGATAATAAAAAGTGATGTATATTAATAACTACCTCCTAGTGAACGACCTGGAATAAAATTAGTAAAAATTATATATAAATAAAATGACATACGTCTGGATTTTGACACTATACTACTACAATAATAATAAACCATAATTAACAAGTGATCTAGATAGTTCATCAAGCTCTAATGATCTGAATTCTTACTTCTCTTCTTGAGCCTAAGTAAAGGATTTCTGCACATAGTAAGATCTCAAATTAGCACAAAATAAGCTCAAAATTACAATTTTATCCCTAACATGCAATTATGTACATAATGACCTAAATTAAATGCAATTAACACTTAAAACCAACAAATCTAACCATGTTAACATATAATTATGCTTAATTATCACACTCTTATGCCTAGGTTTTGCTAGTCCCAGGAAAATATATGACAAAAATCAAAACTTGAGTTAGGGTTTTTCACAAAAGAGGTAATAGTCATCAAAAACTACAGAAACACGCGAGAAAATTCATACAGGAAGACTCAACAACTCTAGACTATCGCCCTAAATATAAATCGCCAAAACTTGTCAACTTCCTATATTTTGCGGTCATCAGCTTCTAGAGTAAATTCTATGGCTCTAAGGTCCACCGAAAGTTTGCGAGAACTGAAAATTCGAGTTCTAGTGCTTGTAAAATTGACTCAACAAGTGACAACTATATTTAGAAGTTCTATTTGTTACGTATTGAGTTCACCTATCATCTCGCTCACTCCATAGTAGATTAGCCTTAACTACAAAAATGGAATCATCGCCCCTTTCTATTTATTACTATGTAAAACTATAGGGAAGGCCCTACACTCCGATGCCTTAGGATGACACCGTAAGACGCACCTCCTTATTTTGCAATGCATATTTGAATATACACTAATAAATATTTTTTTTCTTTCTTCTTCTTGCTTTTTGTTTCTTTTTCTTCTTTTCTTCTTCTTCTTTTTTTTTTGCATAATATATATGTTCTATACAGCTGGAACTCATCCAAAAGCTTGTTTTAGAACCTCACTTCAGCATAGTTATGCGAGAATCTAGATGGTAGGTTGAGCTTTGGATATCCTGGATCTAGGGAGCATACTCAGTGCAATATAATAGCCATACCTGTGACAGTGTAAGTGCGAGGCTAGGATCTAAATACCTTACACTTGGGGAGCATATCCAGTGCGACATAACAACCATGCATGTGATTAAGTTCTTAATATGTAGTTACTACAAGCAAAATCAAGGTGTACATGTAAATGTGAGATACTCAGACTTCAAAAATTTCAAACTAGAGGGTGGATGGAAGAGCCATATACTATAGTCTCTGTTAGCTTCTAACCTAAATCAATAGGTCTTGTTAAAGACTTAGAAACAAATTTGAATTTAAGGAGGTACCCTAGCTGATTAAGTGACTATAACTTGAAGAGTCTTAGCGGCAAACTGATAACCCAAAATTTTGCAAAATAAAAATTCCAAAAGTTCATCGTAGTCGTGAAAAATCTGAATCAAATAAATTTCTAAAAGCCTAGATGAGTTCAGGGTCATTCTCGAGGAGGTGAAATAATGGCACAAAATCACTTTATTGCTTTTTGGGTTATTTTTATCTTTTGTAATATTTTTTGACTTTTTATAATAACAAGAAAAAGATGGAGAGAGTCATGCACATATAAAGTGTAAGTTATGCAACATGAAATCTATTAAATTAAAAATGTCACTTTTACAAAGGTAAAAATAAAATATGCAACAAGATATCATAAAATAAAATTGACAAAAAGACATAAGGGGAGAGAGTATAATGAATTGGAGTTAGAGATTTGAAACTCTATTGGAGGGTGCTTATGAGGTGGCGGTGCCGATGTCGTCAAATCACGAGAAGCTTTGAGAGAAATGTTGGGAGAGAGGAGATCGGCGAACGAAGGGGAAAAAAGGTTGAAGGAGTGGGGGATGATCGTCGTAGACGTAGATGGAGCTCGGAGAAATGCCACCATCCAAGTGGTGTGGAAGAAGGTGTAGGGGAATAGGATTTATTCTACTTGAAGGAGGGGTAAGAGGGAATTATTCGGTGGAGGAAGTGTTGTTGTGTGGAGGGAATGGGAGGGGTCTTTTTATAGGAGAGGAGAGGAGGGTTTATGGGCATGGGATGGGGAGGAGATGGCGTTGGGAAATAATGGAGTGGAGGGGATTGGCTGTTAACGTGGAGGCATGATGCATGGGATTTTGCTTTGGCTGGGTTGGGGGGTGGAGAGGTGGGGGGAAGATAAATGGAGGAGGCGTTGGTGGGATTGTGCTGGATGATTAATTGGGAGAGATGGCTGGCTTTGGAGGGGACGAATAAATGGTGACGTGAATGCTGCATGGAATACAAAAACTAGGGTGAAGGGAGTTGTTAACGCGGGAGAGGGAGAAGTTGCTGCATGGAATTGACGCACACCGAGAGAGAGAAAGAGCAATTATTGATCGTGGATTTAAGGGAGAGGTAAATGGAGGTGGTCCTCACCGTGGGAATTAGCAAGGGTATCCCAGCCATCTTGGATTTAAATTAAGATGAAGGGATAGCTTAGGTTGATGGGTGGAAACTTAGGTGGGATGCGACATTGTGAGCGTGTCCCTGCATTTTCTCGGTTCCATTTCTCTTGCATTCCAACTCCTCGTACAAAACATTGATGTTTATGCTCCACCATCTGTGCGTATTTATTCTTGCATGTAAATAAAATAATTATAATATGTATAAATTACGTGCAAATGTATGCATGATCCTAATATTCTTAGAATGTATCTAATGTATTATTTATAATTTAAGTATGCTGCATTGCCTTAGAAATTAACATTAAAAAGATACTTTATCCTTAATAGATATGGAATTACATCACAAACTCCCAATACATACTTCTAAAGCTGGCAACTTTTAAATACCTAAAATTTAACCATACAACCAAAAAGAACTATGGTGATATTTAATTTTGATAACGTCGTTGGCTGTGTTGATGTTTATAAATTTAACGTAATTAGAGTGACTATAGTTATACAAACTAAGCTTATGTTAACGTTTCTTTTGTTATATGTCATCAAAAGAGTCACAAACTTATCACCAAAAAGTGCCTATAGAGACGTTAAAAATGAAACGTCGTTATTTTCATGCCCCTTCAATCTCACCTAAAAATAAAAAAAATTCCAAACTTCATTCGACACGCTTCCCCCTTCGGTCTTCCCCCCAACCTCCTGTCCAAAAACTCAAAACCCTTCGGGCCCACAAATCCAAACCCAACCCCCACGTCTCCTTCCCTTGCCTTCCCTCTTTGTTTTTTAAAAAAAAGAAAAGCAGTAGTCCATTTTATTTATCCTCCACCCACTAAGGCCAAAAGAAAGGTAGGGGAATCGAATCAAAACCTATCAAATATAGGGAAAACACAAAACCGACCACGACTCGTGACCTTACAAAACCCCAACACGCGCACCCACTACCAAGGCTACCAGGTAATATACGGGAACTGAAGTTTATCCAGGAAAATGATACCACGACCTTTTTTGGAAATGTCTGAGAGCTGAAAAATCTGTCAGTCAATAGTGTCAGTCTGTGCCAGAAGAGAGGAGAGCCTGTTTGCCTCGGAGCATATGAAGGTGAGAGTAGAAAATCTCTATTTAAGTTGCTAGAGCTCGTTGTTGTAGGGCCTCAGTTTCCATAGGATGGAGATTTTGCCATTCCACCAGTAGTAAATTAACGAGTCAGTATCAAGGTGGAGCGTGGCATTAGAATGAAGAGTATAAATTGCGTGAATAGCAGTCCGGATGATGGCGTTTTCTCTAACATCGACAACAATTTTCCTCGCCGCGCCAGCAATGAAATTTCCTTTGGAGTTACGAGCAACCCAGCCAACCTTAAAAAGATTGTTATTAGGGAACACAGATATGTTAATTTTCAAACCAGTAATAGGGCAAGTCCAGGTAACAGCAAAGGCTTTAGGTTTAATAGAGATAAGCCAATTATGCATGTCAAAAGCGCACCAACTATGATCTAAAGTAAGCTTAAGTTTGTTCCAAGTAATTTCATTGTGCCTAAATTTGTTCCGGGTTCTCCAAACATTATGCCAAACAAAAGAGATTAAACCTTTATACCTATGGATGTTAGGGATATGGCAGTGATTGAGCATTATCCACATAAAGTGGGAAGGGGCGATAGGTTTGACAAGGCAACGATCAAAGACCCATTTAGAAATGTAATGGACAAGCTCACTATCCAGAAAGAGGTGAGAGACAGTTTCCTGACTAGACGAATTTTGACAGCAAGAGCATTTAGAAACCAGAGGAATACCCAGCTTGCTGACATTGTCGTCAGTAGGAATTTTAAGATGAAGACCTTCCAAACTAAAAGGGTCATACGTAAGGGAGTGTTAAGGCTCCAAAGACCTTTAAGTGCAGAAATAGTAGGCATTGAGCTGAAATGAGTATGATAAGCAGATGCCACAGTGAAGTTACTAGACAAGGACAGGGACCAACTCGGAAGGTCTTCCCCTTCGTCTAGAGGGGTCATAATAACGTGATACCAAAGATGGTTCGGAAGGTATATCTTCTCAGCAAAATTGTCATAGTGGTGAATAACCTCCTTAACTTGAATAGGGGGAGGTGTCACAGAATTGGGAAGGAAGGAGTGGAGAGCTTTGTCACCTAGCCAAATGTCGTTCCAAAAATCAATGTCACCCGAATGTACCTCCCAACGAACAAAATCTTTGAGTTTGGAGTAGGTGTCTCTCATTTTTTTCACTCTCGCCGGACAGATCATAGAATTCGAAAGATCCTCCCCATAGAGTTGTCACATGAGATTCGAGTAAGGGGATTTCTGAGTACGAATGTTCCAAGCTCTTTTCACCCTCAATGTATCAACGAAAAGATTAAGGTTCAGAACCCCAAGGCCACCTTTATCAAGAGGTTTAGCAATGGTCTTCCAGGTAATCCAATGGTGCTTCTTATCATTAGGGGTAGAACCCCAAAAGAAATTAGCAAACATGGAATCCAATTTTTGAATGAAACTGCTGGAAGTTTCAAGGATAGATAAGGTGTAGATAGGAATAGAAGTGAGCACATGTTTAATCAAAAGGAGAAGGGATGCAGACGATAGTAGGTTGGCTTTCCATCCTGCCATCTTACCTTGAATCTTGTCAATCAGGTGATAGAAGTAAGAATTTTTGGTATGACCCACATAAATGGGACAACCCAAGTAGGTAAAAGGAAAGGATCCTTGCTGAAATTGCAAATCCCTCAAAGTATGGGTAAGTCTATCGGGAGGAAAATGACTCCCAATGTAGCAAAAGCTTTTGGAGAGGTTAAGCGGTTGCCCAGATGCATGTTGGAACTCTTGGAGGAGGGTGGAAAGATTTAGAGTGGTAGTGGATCCACCATTCAGGAAGAGAATAATGTTGTCTACATAAAGAAGGGCCAGCGGAGCTTGAACATTACGTTTAACCAAATAAGGAAGGATTTTCCTATGAAAGGTCAGCTCCTTAAGACCTCGAATGAAGGGTTTCATAAAGAGGTCAAAAAGGTATGGGGAGAGCGGATCCCCTTATTTGAGACCTCTAGAGGGCTTGGAAAACTCAGAGGAAGTACCATCCACAAGAATGGAAGATCCTTGATGTTGGACACAGGCAGATATAAGAGATATGGCCTGGGAAGAGAACCCAAATTTGGCTAGAATTTGATATAAGATATCCCACTCAACGTGGTCGTAAGCCTTCTGGAGATCAAGTTGAACTATCATATTGGATCCAACAACTTTGCGATTAATGCGTTGTGTTAGCTTGAAGGCCATAGCACATGGTCAAGAATAGACCTCCCTTTAACAAAGCCAGCTTGTTCCTCAGAGATCAACTTGGGGAACAGACTGGACAACCTCGTGGAAAGGATGGCGGAGGCCACCTTATAGGTGACATTGCAAAGACTGATAGGGCAGAAATTAGAGAGAGAAATCGCATCAGGCTTTTTGGGAATCAAGGCAACAAAGGTTTTATTGAAAGAGTGCGGGCTTTTGTGGGTGACGAAGAAGTGCCTAATAGCAGAAGTAAGATCCACCTTAATGAGGTCCTAGAAGGAAATGAAAAACTTAGCGTTAAATCCATCTGGTCCCAGAGTTTGATTGTTCGGCATTTGGGAGAGCACTTTATAAATATCATCCTTGAAAGGTTCAGAATTCAGCAGGGTTGAATCCTCATAAGAAATGATAGTAGGGATTGAGGCGAGAAAAGGAGAGAAATCGTGGTGTGATTCAGATGATAAAAGCTTCTCATAGAAGTCAACAGTAATCTCAGCAGCCGTATTCCACGATCCATTGCCAATAACATTCGTAAGAGTAGCTCTATTGCGTTTGGCAAAACAACGTTTGATAACAACATGGAAGAATTTCGAATTAGATTCCCCTTTATTAATCCAATTGATTTTAGCCTTTTGGAGCAAGAAATCTTGAAACTTGGATTGGGCATCGACCAGTTGAGTGTGTAAATCAGTGAGCTCAGCTGCAAGGTCATCATCCCAAAGGGATGACAACTTCCCATCAATCTCCTTATAGCAGGCCTCAAGGTGCGCCACCGTATCATGGATGCACCCAAAAGTTGTCTTATGCCAATGTCTCAAAACCCTTTTAAGAGCAACTAATTTGGAGTAAAAAGCTTCAATAGGATCGTGCAAGGGATCAGTAAGCACCCGAGACCAGGTGTCCTCAACAGTTTTACGAAAAGAGTCATCACACAGCCACATTTTGAAATCGGAAAGGCCGAGGGAGATTTGAGGAACGACCCTCAGAAAGCAAAATCATGGGTTCATGATCCGAGTAGCATTTGGACCGATGGGAGCCAGATTTAATAATGTCCAGGGCATTAGGATTGAGAAGTATTCGATCAAGTTTTTGATAAATCATTTGATTACCCCTTCTACCATTGTACCGGGAAAGTTGATTACTTGCAAGAGGCATCTCAATGAGACCAAGATCATGGATCAAGTTTTTAAGCGGAACAACTTGGGAATCAGCAAAGGGGATACCACCGACCTTCTCGAAGTCACGAAAGATATAGTTAAAGTCACCCCCAAGAATCCACGGAGAAGGAGAGGTATTGGCGAAGTTTTTAAAATAGTTCTAGAGTTGCAGTCTAACCTCCGGATCGGTGGAAGCATAAATCACAGAGATCTTCGAGGACGTACTACCTAAGGAGGCAGTGATAGAAACAGCTTGAGACATAACCGAAATGATCGAAATTGAGACAAGAGCATTCCAAAGGCACCAGATTTGATGTGCTTTAGGGCCCGCAAAGGAGTTGGTAAAGGAAATAGAGTTCCTGATGGAATCAATAGACGATGGAGGTGCAAAAGGTTCCATAAGGAAGACAAGGTTAATCTTATGGTTGCTAATCATCTACTTAAGACGTTTCATGGTAGGGTCATTTAAGACACCACGGCAATTCCAAAGTAGACAATTCATAGGGAAAGTGTTTTAGATAAAGACTTGGCACGACTCCAGGTGATCCTACCCGAGTCCTCCAACATTCGACCTCCACGGGCTCCTCTAGCCAAAGGAGAGTGTGAATCATATGCCGAATCCTAAAGGAGCAAGGGTTCAACATCATAGAAAATCAAACCACCATGAGGCTCCACATCCGAACGATTGTCCCGGTAAAAATCATCATTGGTCTTACACATCCCCTTCCCCCCATCTAGCAAAACCCCAAGGGGGAGAGATTCTGAATTAGGTGGGGGGTTGGGTGGATGAGAAGGAATAAGAAGGCAAATGCCCCAATCCATCAAATAATTTTTTTAGCATATTGTTTCTTAGGAGGGTAATCAACAAATCTAGCATTATCATTAGGCATAGTATCCAGCAAATTCAACATCAATTGCTCATCTTTAGAACTACCTCCCTCAAAACTATATAGGTAAGGCATCGAAAGAGATGGTTGGTTTTTGGAAGATTGCAATTTAGCCGTGTTATCAGAAACAACATCACATGAAATAATTTTCTTTGAGACATCATCCAAAGGAAGGTTATGTTGCATCAAAAACTTAGACGAACGGGACAAATAGGAGGAAAGTGAATAATCAATCACACAGATAACATCATCAGAAATTATCGATGGAGTAAGATCAAAGGATACACCTTGGGGGAAGGCCCAGATTGAGACCATCGGCCTCAACCTCCTTCCCCTTGGATTTAGTAGCGATTCTTTTTTCCCTTCTCCTCATCGTCGCATGACGCTTCTTCCTATCCTGAGGGATCTCCGTGTTGGTGCTAGAGCACCACGATTGTTTATTTTGATGACAACAAAACACGTGTCTTTTAACTTTTTTTTTTGAGTTCTAGTTTTCAGGTCAAATTGCAAATGGAGACAGGTGTTTAGACGAAGGTCAAGCTCGCATTCATGGCAGATTGGAGGAGCCAGACAGAGGCGGAGGAGCTTTGCGAGGAGAAAAAGCTTGAAGAAGGATGGAGATGAAGAATAGGATAGATTTCCTTTTATCTTGTGCTATGTAATTTTGTTTCTTTGTTTCGCTCTTTATTTCTTTCTTAGATCTTATGTTAAAGAGCCTCAAAGAGCCCTTAATGTAGTCCTAGGAACACCTGCACTACCCTAGAATACTTAGGTTTTCTGTAAAGAACTTAGAAAACCAAAATAGGGTTCAGACAGCCTTATCAGACGTCCAATCTGGAAATCAGACATCTGATATTGACTTTTAAGAATCTGACTGTTTGATCAGATGTCCAAAAATCTAGGCTGGACTTAGTAGGTTTTGTCTGTTAGAATCAGTTGTCCAGGCCTTAGTCCAGACGTCTTAGCAGACGTCTGATGCCTTTGGCAGACGTCCAATTAGTGGAACGTTGGTTGCCTTAATAAACATTGAGGAAATGACCGTTAGCCTTGTATCAGACGTCCGTAGAGGACCCCAAACGTCTGATACATGACCGTTTTGCCTCAGCTGACCCAAAATCTTCCTTCAGAGATTTTCTAGCCGTTGTACTTCCTTGGAAATCCATTTCCGCAGAACAATAGGTTTCCAGACGTCCAGACCTTGTGCCAGACGTCCTGTGTGTCATCTGATGGACATACACTTAAACCCTGTTTAGGTCTGATTCAAGTCAGGAAGGAAATCCACTCAGAATCAGACGTCTAACTTAGTTCCCAGACGTCTTAACCAGGTTTTCCAGATGTCTGATGCCAGGACCAGATGTCTGATGACCCTGTCAGAATCATGATTAATTCTGACTACGGCCTGATTTGCCTTGGATTTACACCCAACGACTATGGAAGCCTTCCAAGGCCTTCCAAATCCTTCCTAGGCCCTCTATAAATAGAGGAGGACCCCTTGGCTTGTAAGATACATCCAAGACACACCTTGCAAGAATATTTCCACTCTCTTGTCTCAAAAAGAAGTAGAAGATCAAATAGAAGAAGCTCTAGCTTTACAAGCACTCCCGTCGACGTTACGAAAGCGCTGTTGTGCCAAAGCGTGGTTCACGCATTCGTGTCGTCACATTAATGCACTTCCACTAAAGGAAAGTTTCCTAACTCTTATAGAAGCTAGGCTTAAATATTTGTGGCTCATAGGATTGTTGTACTTTTTATTATCTTTGGTTGGGTATTCGCTTTGCGAATTCCTGTCTCCTTCATGAGACATTCCTTCTTGTGAAGAGAAGGGGTTTTGAGGAACACTACCTCCGGCCTAAGTAGTGTGGTTGTAATTGAGGTTCAGTCACCCTCGTTCAAGTGATTGGGTTTAGTGGATTTGATCAACTAGGTCGATCGGGAAATCCTAACTTGAGAGGGTTAGGTGGTGGCTTTTACCCAGTTTAGGTTTCCACCTAAAATTCTTGTTCCTATTGTGTGATTGCTTATTTTTGTGAGATTGTCTATTTTAATTCCGCACTTTATATTATGTCATGCATATCTCACCCCCTCCAACCAGGAAATTACAATTGGTATCAGAGCAAGTTTCGCATTTTTTGACGTTACACATCGGCGAAGATCCGATGGAGGGAAGCGTCACCACCACCAGAATTGTCGAGGGGCAATCCACCATCCGACCACCTTTCTTCCATGGAAGCAACTATGGCTACTGGAAGTTACAGATGAAGATATGACTTCAAGCCATCGACTTTGCTTTATGGGAACATTGTGAAACCCCATACAAAGTCCCAGAGAAACCTGAGAGAGGCTATTCGTAGCAGTAGACCCGCGAGCTTTCCCTCAATGCGAAAGCTATGAACGCGTTGTACTGCGCCCTTAGCCCGGAGGAGTTCAATCGAATATCTCAGTGCGCCACTGCATATGAGGTATGCACACTCTAGAAGTTACACACGAAGGTACGACTAAGGTAAAGACTTCTAAAATAAATTTACTTTCTTAAGAATTTGAGTCCTTTTCAATGAAGTCTAACGAATCTCTAAGTGAGATGAACACTAGGCTCACTCTCATTGTAAATAGTTTAAAAATTTTAGGTAAGACCTTTATCAAGGGGGAGCTTCAAGGAAAGCTACTCCGTTCCCTTGGATCGGAATGGGAGCAGAAGGTCACCGCGATCGAGGAGGCAAACGAAGTGGAGGAGCTCAATATGGAGGATCTCCTAGGCAACCTAATGGCCTATGAAACGAAACTAAAGTAGAAGGACACACCATAACCAAAGCTTAAGAAGACTTTCGCCTTCAAAGTTGCGTCAGATAGCGAGGTAAGTTCCGACGACAAAGACTTTAAAATTTTACTTAAGAAATTTTCAAAGTTTTGTAGGGAATCAAAGAAAGAAAAGGAGAAGAAGGAAAGCCTGAGACATTGCTACCACTGCAACGAGAAAGGGCATCTACGACCAGAGTGCCCTCTTCTCAAGAAGGAGAAGAAGGAAAAGGAGAAGTCTAAGAAGAAGGCGTTCCAAGCAACTTGGGATGACACAAGCTCAGAGGAAGAAGAACAGAACCCCGAGAAAGAAATCGCCTGCATGGGCTTCATGGCCATGGGAAGTGATAGCGACAGCGACGACAGTGATAATGAGGTAAATCCTGATTTACAAGATGCTTTCGATGAATTATTTGAGCTTAGTAAATCACTTAAGGTAGAAAATAAAAATATTAAAAGGAATCTTAGTTTTCTTAAAAGTGAAAATGAAAGATTAGAAATAAAATTCAAGGATCTAGAAGCTAGTCCTAAGGATAATAACTTATTATTAGAAAATAAAGATTTAATCAATGAAAATACTAAATTGATTGAGGAAAATGTTAGTCTAAAATTAGAAATTTCTGATTTAAAGACTAAGATGTATATTATAGAAAAAGAACTTGCATGTCTTAGGGAGAAATCAAATAATTTGATCAATAAAGTAGATAATTTATATAGACCTAAGATTGAGAAAGGATCTCCGTCAAAGAGACTCGCTAACAGATACGGAACCAAGCTCACATGGATACCGAAGAAAGAATTGGAATCTTGTTTTGTAGGTTTCAAAGAGGATATCAACGTAAAGGACTAGACCTACAAGCTCAAGAATGGTCAACTCGAGCTGGGAGGAACAAGGAGTAGACCAAGGAGGAAAACGAGAAGACCGACGAGACGACGGACAACCAAACAACCCACCACACATCATCCGTCAGATTGAAGACCGACGCCGATGCCCGGACCTCCAAGCTACGGATGAGAGCCCCATCGGATGTGGCAACCACCACCTCCATTTGGGCCATTCTATTGGCCATGGTAGGTGAGGTAACCCTTAACCCTATCTTTTTATCATTAGCATATAGATAGGGGGAGTTAAAATTATGAGCTATTTATCAATCATTAAGGGGGAGATCTTGTTAAGTTAGCTATATTTCCTTTAGAAAGGGGGAGAAAAATAATAACTATCGTGTTGTTACAAAAAGGGGGAGGACATTACTCTTGTTAAAAGAAATTCAACCCAATTATAGAAGAGCATGTTTTAAGGGGGAGTTATAGGAAATTTAAAATTGATAAAGACCTTTTTGATAATGTCAAAAAGGGGGAGGATTTTATGTATTATTATTTTTGATTTTGTCATCATAAAAAAGGGGGAGATTGTTGGTGCTAGAGCACCACGATCATTTATTTTGATGATAATAAAACATGTGCCTTTTAAAATTTGCTTTTGAGTCTTAGTTTTCAGGTCAAATTGCAAATGAAGATAAGTGTTTAGACAAAGGTCAAGCTCGCATCCATGACTGATTGGGGGAGCTAGATAGAGGCAGAGGAGCTTCGCGAGGAGCGAAAGCTTGAAGAAAGGAGATAAAGAATATGATAGATTTCCTTTTATCTTGTGCTATGTAATTTTGTTTCTTTGTTTTGCTCTTTATTTCTTTCTTAAATCTTATGTTAAAGAGCCTTAAAGAACCCTTAATGTAGTTCTAGGAACACCTGCACTATCCTAGAATACTTAGGTTTTCTGTAAAGAACTTAGAAAATCAAAATAGGGTTAAGATAACCTTATTAGATGTCCAATCTGGAAATCAGACGTTTGATATTGACTTTTAAGACGTCTGACTGTTTGATCAGACGTCCAAAAATTTAGGCTAGACTTAGTAGGTTATGCCTGTTAGAATCAGTCGTCCAGGCTTTAGTCCAGACGTCTTAGTAGACGTCCAATTAGTGGAACGTTGGCTGCCTTAATAAACATTGAGAAAATGACCGTTAGCCTCGTAGAGGACCCTAGACGTCTGATACATAACCGTTTTGCCTCGGCTGACCCAAAATCTTCCTTCAGAGATTTTCTAGCCATTGTACTTCCTTGGGAATCCGTTTCCGTAGAACAATAGGTTTCCAGATGTCTAGACCTTGTGCCAGACATCCTGTGTGTCGTCTGATGGACATACACTTAAACCCTGTTTAGGTCTGATTCAAGTCAGGAAGGAAACCCACTCAGAATCAGACGTCTGACTTAGTTCCCAGACGTCTTAACCAGGTTTTCCAGATGTTTGATGCCAGGACCAGATGTTTGATGACCCTGTCAGAATCATGATTAATTCTGACTACGGCCTGATTTGCCTTGGATTTACACCCAACGGCTATGGAAGCCTTCCAAGGCCTTCCAAATCCTTCCTAGGCCCTCTATAAATAGAGGAGGACCCCTTGGCTTGTAAGATACATCCAAGACACACCTTGCAAGAATATTTCCACTCTCTTATGTCAAAAAGAAGTAGAAGATCAAATAGAAGAAGCTCTAGCTCTACAAGCACTCACTTCACACCTAAGAGCTTCGTCCTGCTGTGCACCCACTCTCTCGCCGACGTTACAAGAGCGATGTTGTGCCAAAGCATGGTTTACGCATCCACGTCATCACATCGACGCACTTCCACCAAAGGAAAGTTTCCTAACTCCTATAGAAGCTAAGCTTAAATATTTGTGGCTCTATAGGATTGTTGCACTTTTTATTATCTTTGGTTAGGTATTCGCTTTGCGAATTCCCATCTCCTTCGTGAGACAAATTCCTTCTTGTGAAGAGAAGGGGTTTTGAGGAACACTACCCTCGGTCTAAGTAGTGTGGTTGTAATTAAGGTTCAGTCACCCTCATTCAAGTGACTGGGTTTAGTAGATTTGATCGACTAGATCGATCGGGAAATCCTAACTCGAGAGGGTTAGGTGGTGGTTTTCACCAGGTTTAAGTTTCCACCTAAAAATTCTTGTGCTTATTGTGTGATTGCTTATTTTTGTGAGATTGTCTATTTTAATTCCACACTTTATATTACGTCACGCATATCTCACCCCCTCCAATCAGGAAATTACACTCCGTAGAGGGGAAAGGAGAAGAAACCCCCCTAGAAGCAATAGATAAGGAAGTTATACAGACCGGAATATTACATTCAAGATCCCCCCCCCCCCCCCCCCCCCCCCCCCCCCCCCCCCAAGAATGGGAGCCTTGTTCGAAGCAGCCACCAAGGAGCCAGTCTGTCGAGGAGAGCTTGATGGAGCAGCTTTGGAAAGATCGCTCGATAGGTCCTGGATAGCCTTAGCAGCAGGACCTTCGCCATTCACGTCTGCGGCAGGAGCCTGAAAGGGACATCCAACCAAAGTATGGCTAAGTTAGGAACAAGTAGAACAGAAAGGAGGGATCTTCTCATAAACGACCCTCTGAACAATCTTGGAATCACCATGGAAAATCACAATCGAATCCTACCAAGGCAAAGTCAGATCCACTTCAACACACACACGAGGATACCCGGGTTTAAGCCCTTGGATCGTTTTTTGATCCACACAAATGGGGTGCCCTAACTGATAAGCTAGGGATAAGAGGGCATTCAGGTGGAACAAATGAAGATTCAGACCTAGAAAACCAACCCAAACGGGAACTGAAGTCACAACCGAGTCAGTACGTAAAGACGGGACCCAGCAAACAAACTGAAGTCGAACCCCACTCACCATAACCAATCCCAGTGAAAATATGTTCTCAAAAAGTCCCAGTACGAATCACATTTGATAAGCCAATGGCGAAAATCCAGAGGGGACAAATGGAAACCAGCAGAAAGGTTGAGACACTTCGCTAGGACATCCTGTAGCTGACGCAACGAAGGCTTTGGGCCCCATGCATGCGCCACAATAGAAAAGCAAAAGATCTAGAAAGATTGGCCACCTCCTCAGAGGAGAAAGGTGTGCCTTTAACCCCATTGCGACACTCTGGGAACCGAACCTTAACATCTAACTCCACAAAGGAAGGCTCAGCAAAGCTTGATCCAACCACCACAGAAGCAAAGGACTTCTTGAGAGTGGTGGTTTGGTCAGTAGGAGAGGATGGCGAGGAGGACGATCTAGGAGACGACATCGCGAGTGGAGAGAGAGCAGAAGCACAAAATGAAGAAAAATACTGATCAACCAGAAAAATACAAAAGGAAAACGATAAGAACCAGAAGAAAGGAGGGAAAACACTGATAAATCAGAAAAATACAAAAGCAGCGACATGCAAGTAAAGACACAGGAAAAAAAAGAAAAGAAAAGGGAAAATAGGAAAACAAGGTCACAACCAGAGGCTCCCCGAAACCCAGAAGGACTATGCCATAGCGAGGGAGCAGATCCCCTCCCCCGTTAGGGAGGGAGAATGCAACCGCAACCAGAGAACCAAGCAAGGAGGGGGAGAGACGGAGGAGGAGAAGGGGAGAAAAGCGGGGGCAGAGGGGAAAAGGAGCACTCCGAAACCCTAAGGGAGAGGGAGCAAGTGAGAGCGAACGTATTCTACAGCCTTCCCTTGCCTTCCCTACCCTTGCCGATCTCCTCCCCCTTCCCATCCTCCTCCTCGTCGGCCTCCTCCCCATCCTCCTCTCCTTCACCAACCTCCTTGTCTTCCTCCCCATCCTCCCCGTTGAAGCGATCGTTGCCTTCCTCGCCCTCCTCTGCCTCGTCACCCTCCTCCGCCTCGTCCGAGCGATCGTCGCCCTCCTCGTCTGCCCCATTGTCGCCCTACTGCCGTCCTTGTACTCTCCCCTCTCTAGGAACTTCCGCCAGCATCGAGGTCAGTAAATCTGCTCCCTCCCCCCCACCACCGCACTGAAGATGTGTGATGTTGTTTTAATCAAATATGTTTTGATAAATATTGCTTATCTTGATGTAACCTATTTCTGTAATACAATTGTGTAATGTATAATCCAGTTTTATATTGCTATACGCCGTCTCCCTAGTACCAAGAGCCCCATGTATCTTAGGAAGGACATAATCGTCCTTGCAACATAGCCGAATGTCAAATCCAGGTAAAAGGCTAATAGGAGTTTTATTATGGATTTGAGAAATACCATGTCCTCCCCAGCTATAATAGAGCCTCCATTTCCATGCAATAGCATTGAGGTCGTAATTATGGCCTTTACTGACCTAGAGATTGAGGAATTTAGTTATAGGAATCTTTTTCAATATAACTCGAATATCCCCTTGCACAGGTTTATACATGAACTTCCATTTTCCATCAGGTGACAACTGTTTGAGCACCACCGTTCGCCCCATACTCACTGATCTCGTGGTTGTAGAACTAGAGATTGAGGCTGACACGGATTTCCTAGACTTCCTTGCGGAACTTAAGGAAGGGCTCTGAGGGGATGAGGTTGATTTTGCAGATGTCCTCTGTGGAGGTTGGAGGAGGTCCATCCTCGTATGCTTAAGATGAGTCTCTGGATTTTCTAAATACTTTGCAAAGTAGGATATATTAGGAAATATCATGTGCAGCAGATACTCTTTCTGAATTACTTGACGAATTTTTAAGTCATTCTAAAACCCGACAAATTATTAATATTTTGATTAATGAAAGTAAGAAAATGGTAATTTATTACTTAATTAATTGTATTGATCTTGGCATTTTATTCTGTTTTGTTTCAAATTATTTGATCTTGTTGAGCAAATTCTGTTCTATGAATTGACTTTTTTCTTATGAAGGGCAATGAATACTTCAGTGGTGCTTAGTAGTCCATTAATCTTAGTTACATTTTGATGGTTAGGCTATGCTTGAATTTCTAATGATATTCCCTTTTTTTGGAAATGTAATTGCCATAAGATGTATCCTAATAAAGTAGTAATTTTTGGAAGAAAAGTTAGCAATTGTGAAGGGATTGAGAAACGACAACTAGAATTTTAGCTACTTAACTAAATCATTGGCTTGGAAGGCTATACTAGTTCATCACCCATGCTAAGTATTCCTGGGCCATTTTCCGAATGACGGTCATTTGCCTTTTCACCTAGACAACGTATTAGTATATTTACAACTGTTTTTGTACATGATACCGTTGATGCAGAAGTAATTTGCTTAGTTATCATTTGACAAGAAACAAGAAACAAAATGTAAACCTTTTCCGTTGGGATTTAGCAAGGAAAGAAGGATTGAGTTTTTATTTTCTTATGTTTTAATTTTCTTATAACAACCAAATCCCTTTCCCAAGTGCTAAATCTGTAGACAAGTCAATCACTAACAGTATGTATGAAACATCTTAATTGTAGTGAGAAGAAAAAGAAATTTGATGATCACAATATCTTTTAATAACTCTTCTCAAGAAGGGCTCATTCGTGGTTTGGTCATCTCCTTATGCTGGTTTTGAATTGGATCAGGTAATGAAGATAACAGGAGAACTTGCAATGAAGGGATTCGGCTCCACGAAAGTTCCAAGATCAACCAATCATTGTTTGCATTATCGAATGTAATATATGCTCTTAACAATAATGAGCCACCGGCACCTCATACAGAGAGCAATTTGATGAGGATACTCCAGGATTCCCTTGGAGAAGCCAGTTGTGCTTTGATGGTAGCTTGTCTTGTGAGTTTGAGTTTGTTTGGTTCATTCTGTTTGTTATGTTCATTTTTGAGATGCCTCCATTTGTGCACATTTTTTATTCTTGATCTGGTGATATAGAATCCTGGTTCATATCTTGAGGCTGTGCACACTGTTAGCTTGGCTGCTCGATCATGGCCTATTGGTAACTATGTTGGCCCCAAGTAGGACAGTCCTAGGATGAAAGTGGATATGGAAGCAAAGCTATGTGCATGGCTTGAATCCAAGGACAAGACCAAGAGCATACAAAGACTGAATAGCCCTTGATCCCCCTTCCTGGTAAACACACCATCATCAGCAAGCTGCTCAATGTCCAAAAAGCTTAACAATGACAAACCAATTTCTGAATTTAACATGACAAGATTATATAAAGGGAGGTAAATATGTCCACTTATATTGCAGTCAGAAATATCATCTTAGGTAATGATAAATTTACTGAATTTTTTGACCTCTTTATCAGTGCTCCTTGAAAGCTCTTTGAATCGAGTGCGCCAATTCTGGCTTCTAAAGATGTAAGCTTCAGGACTACAAGATGAAAACTTGATGCATAAAATGATAGTACCGAATTATGGTAATTGTTCTTTGTCCCTCGTGTATGCTACTTGTCAGGAAAAGCCTTCACAGAGTGAAGCAAGTGGAGGCCTTACATCATTTTTGAGTGAAGACAGAAGTGTACCCAATGGGGTATATGTGCCATCCTTTTTGATGAGACTTCAGTTCCTCTTTACTTAGAGGTTGTTTCGTTTGAATAGGGCCCTCTTGCTACTACTGAATGCTTGGAGCCATCTGTAAACGATATAAATGAGTCAAATGTACACGATCATTTGGGCCCATCTATCTCTGGTGAAACAAGCATTCAGCTTGTGCAAAAAGAGATTTTATTTTTCTTTGCCACATGTAGTCATTATGTTTGCGTCTATTTGTGGAATGGTCATGTTACTCTTAGGGATTGTTTTGAACGATTTTTCTCTCTTTTGCTAATAGACTTCATGTCCTACTCATTCTAACTTTGGCATTAGATCCAGTGAGGCACTAGATGCCCCTCCAAACTCTTACAAAGAGGATATATCAAATGATACTAATAGTTATGATCATTCATTTTGTCACTTGCTGCTAGCATCTGTAGTGAAGAATTAAGGATTGAGGATTTATTCTTTGTTGAAATTGTTTTTATGTAATGCCACTATTGATAGAAATCATCTATGATTGTCTTCTAATCATTTGAAGCAGATATACTTTATTTACACAAATGAACTAATTTCATCAATGTCTCGTGCTATTTTATGATTTTGTGATTTTAGTACAGGAAGAATTTTAGGAAGTATTTGTAAAGAAGGATATAGCCAATAAGTCTTACAAAAGAGATTTAAAATTCACAACAATAGCAAATCTAGATATCTTGGTTGTAGTAACTTCCAAGGCTGACCAGGTAAGTTCACAAATAAAATGTAGTCCTACAGAAAGAAAACATGGAAATACAGCTTCTTATTTCCTACTAGATTTGGTTTTAGCCGACGTTTTTTTCCTTTGATAACCTTGTCTTGAAGTTGCTTGAAATTTCAAGTCAATCTTGAGACTTCTTTGTTGCTACTACCACTAGCTAATGTTGATCTAGGTTGATGGACTTGCATTTTACCCATTTTGGCAACAGAGCGAAAGTAAATTTTGTTCCTTGATTTGGAAATAGTTGGGTGATCTGTAGAGTTTTTGTATTTTTCCCTAGTTAATTTATTTCAGAGTCAGTGGATCTGTTTTAGGTTCTTAACAAAAAAGCTCAATATGATGATTGCATGAAAGCATCTTCTCAGGTCAAATTGAGAAGTGCATTATAAAGTAAACATTTTGCACAAGAATGTGGTATATTTGAGCATGGCACGAGCAAAGAGTAGATCTGTCGCAAATTATGGCTGGAGAAGTAAGATTTTTTTTTGAATTTCAAATCCTTTGTCAGTAGTATTGCAGCTGGAAAGATCTGAATCAGAAATGTTTAAGAATATCTATTTAACGTATAGGCATAGACGGTTAGGCTACAAACAATTTGGTTATAGATTCTCCAAGATAGCCCGAAAAGGACTTTCTTCAAGTTCCCTGCAAATTTAACTACACATAGTGGTAGTGATGCAGATCGCAACCAACCTCAAACAGATACTTCTGAATGAGACAACTTGAAACATAAATCACACATGTCAGCAAAGGAAAAGACATAGGAGATGATGGAAAATCCAGACTTGATTGATGGAGATAATGCACTGAATGGAAACTCCAACTTCATTGGATTAACTCTATAGATTTTGCAAAAATCAAGCCTCTACATGGCCTTTCAAAGAATTTTCTAGGATGCCGACAAACTTCTGGTGGGAATTAGTGTAATTTTGCTTTTAATAGGACTTCATAATCTAGATCTAGAAAGTGGACCCAAACTGGAGCTAACTTGGGTTCCTCTCTTGAAGGGTGGGCCTCGGTTGACCATTTTGAAACAACCGACCATGCACCGTTTAGGAAGCACGGACCCCTCTCCAGCACACCATAACAATCTTCATTGTTACAGAATTCCACAATGAACATACCATTTTCTCTAGAGTGAAGAAGAAACTCCACCTTGGGCCTCTAGAAGGAAGAAATATAGTTCCTGAGGGTGCCATAAAAAGGCCTCTTCCCCAAGGTATATGCAATTAGCGAGTGCTCCCACTGCTTAATCCCTTAAGCCACATCCTATACAACACACGAAGTCATAATATCTCATCATTCATGAGATATTCATATTCTATTATAAAAACTTCCATCTCTTGTAAAGTATATACTCCATCAATGACTATTGGCTTTTAAGCTTGCCGTGCAAGTTTGATTATGTCAGCAACACATTTCAGAAGAAATTCATCACTTGCAAGTCCTGGTCAACCAAGCAATCAAACCGTTCCATCCACTTTGTTATTTGAAATTACTGCTACCTTGCCTTGAGTTTAAGCTAAAATTCCCAAATGATTTTCTTTGCCTTGATCTCTCTCCAAGAAATGCTCTCCTCTTCTTCTTGGCTTCTGGGGGCATGCAACACCCATAGCAGCAACAACAACAGCTGCACCCCTTATTTGCTTCTTTCCTCCTCAAATTCCCTCTGCAACCATGACCTTGATGGGGTCCCGATTTCTTCTCCTATTGCTGCCATGGAATGGAAACGGAGTGAGAGCAGGGAGCCTTCTGATGTTGTTGCTTCGGTAGGCTGCCTTTGTACCATCTTCCATTGATGCATTTGGTCACCATTAAAAATGTTGTTTTGTCAGGAAAAAGAAGAGTGTCATTTAAAGAGGAAGACAAAATTCATTTTAGAACAATTAGAAAAGGCTTGCTAAGATCTTGCTTTGAGCATACATTCTATTTGTATCTAAAACCTCATTTCTTTTGCAACTCAAGCATCTCTTCTATTTGTGTCATTCACAAAAATATGCTACCATCTGAATTTTTCACAAGGACTATAGAAAACATAAAGACATTGGAAAACAAGAATCAAAATTCAAATTTTAGTTAATCACCATTCAAGCAAGTTCTTGAGAGGTGCTTGCTAAAAGAGAAAACCATGATCTCTTGGAAGATTTCCACATTCTCCTACTTGGAGATCACATCAAATCTCCAACAATAGAGAATTGAGAAAAACTACAAGTAGCCTCATACACAACGAGGAAATAATAGACAAATGAAAATCAATAGAAAAAAATCAAAGCAAGACTATTCTCAACACTACTACTCAAGCTAGAGTATAAATGTCTATCGTACTTAGCTTGGAACAACATCTATCAAGCAAAGGCTTGGGAAGTGCTTTGGAGAAGACATTTGCTATCATATCCGAGGAAGATACATATACAATAGACATATTATATATATTATATGTATATATCCTCGACATAGTGCTTTTGGGCCTATCTTTTGTATGAACTCTATGAATTGATGTAAATATTTTGTGATGGCCAAGTAGGTATATGTATATATGCTCAGCTTTATGATAGGGTGTACCTACATTAGTGTTTGTTTTCATATTTCTTCTGTGGTAGTGATGTAATGTAGGGTGTGTCCGCTATCGTGTGTTTTTGTGCATATGTGGTTTGAGTGAGGTGTACCCACCTTGTTTCGACTTTATATTTGTGCACAAGTCTCTCTTGCAGGTAAAGAAATTTGGGTAGAGTAAGAAAATTAAGGGGAAACTTTGTCGAATTTTTTTTAGACTTGGATATGAGTCGAAGCCTATTCATACTCAAGGAAGTAAAACGGGGCATCAGTTGGAGTAGGAACTTCATGAAACGCAGTTGCAATTGGAGAGAATTGAGGAGGAATGTAGAAGGGACGCAGAGGATAGTAAAAGGCAAGTAGAGGAATATAAAAGCAAGTGGACACATGTAAAAGGAAGCAGAGCAGTATAAAAGGTTTATAGAGGAAATGATGAAAAGGTTTGAGTCAATTATTAATTTTTCAGATTCACTTGAAATGAATTCAGGTAATTACTAATTATAATTATTGTCTAAATTTTATTTATAAATTACATTATTAATTTGGTAATATTTTTGTGAACAGTATTATTTGCATCAATCTGAACAGTATTAGAAGGGACCTGCAGTTTCTGACAATGAAACAGAGGAGTCATGATTGTAATAGTTTTAAGTTTGGCTAGTATAGTGTTAGATTAAGAAAATTTTTTGTGTTAAACAATATATTTATAATGGTCTTACATAGTGTTTTTTTTTATTATTAGCTTTTTCGTTTAGTAAGTTTTTTTATGTAAAAAGATGACTTCAATGTCTTTTAATTTTGAATGACATAAATATTAGATGTAATTTTAGTAAGAAATGTATCTTTTCTTATAAGTATTGTAATTATAGTTGCAAACGTATTTATTAAATATAAATAGTATTAATGAAAAATGAAGGATATTTTATATGATCTAAGATGATGTTTAAGTTTCTTTTAAAGCAAGTTAAAGTAATATTTAAATATTATATTAAGATGTATTAGGATGCTTAAATGTCATTTAAGATAATATAAGGTAAAGTTTAAACATCACAATAATTACATGAGGGGATATTTAAACGTTGCTAAAATAGAATATAAGATGATATTTAAGTATTTTTAAAAATAATCTAAAGTAACGATTAAATGTCTAATGATATATAAACAAATGTTTAAAAAAAGTCTAAGATAATATATAAGCATCTTTAAAAATTATTTAAAGTAACATTCAAACGTCACGACAGGATATGTAAAAGGACATTCAAATGTTGGAAAAAGTAGTATAAGATGATGTTTAAGTGTTGATGAAAATTATTTAAAATGATGTTTAAACGTGATAATAGGATGCATAAGGTGACGTTTAAATGTTATTAAAAGAGGTATAATATAACATTTAAATATTTTCAAAAGTTACTTAAGGTGACATTTAAACATTAATAGAGAATACATAAGAGGATGTTTAAATGTTGTTAAAAGTTATATAAGATGACGTTTAAGTGTTAGTGAAAATTACCTAAAATGACGTTTAAACGTAATAGTATGATAAATAAGGTGACATTTTAACATCACTAAAAGGGATATAACATAACGTTTATGTGTTTTTAAAAGTTACATAAGGTAATATTTAAACGTCAATATAGAATATGTAAGAGGATGTTTAAATACTGTTAAAAATTATATAAGATAATGTTTAAGCATCGGTAAAAATTACCTAAAATGACGCTTAAAAGTTATAATAAGATAAATAAGATGACGTTTAACGTCACTAAAAGGAATCTAATATAATGTTTAAATGTTTTCAAAAGCTACCTAAGGTAATATTTAAACGTCAATATACAATATGCAAGAGGACGTTTAAATGTTGTTAAAAGTTATATAAGATGACGTTTAAATGTCTTTAAAAGCTATCTAAAGTAACGTTTAAATATCACAGTAGGATACTTAAGGAGACGTTTAAATGTCACTAAAGATTTTGTAGAAACTTAAGGAAAAGTTAAAGCGACATTTAAACGTTTTTAAAATTACTTAAGGTGACATTTAAACATTATCTTACATAAGATATGGTGACATTTAAACATCTCTTTAGTTATTTTTGGGTGATGTTTTAATGTCGTTGAAAGATATCTAGGACGACGTTTGCATAGGTTCAGTTACGTGGTGGAACTTTTAAGAAATATTTAAACGTTACCTTAATTGTTATAGGCGATGTTTATTTAATGTCAGTAAAAATAGTTTAGGTGACGTTTGATTTTCGACGTCGATATAGAGTTAAGACGACGTACTTAATGAGATGTTTATAATGACATTTTTTTAATATCTACAAAAACTTATGGTGACATTTATTTTATTTGTGATGACATTAAATAAACGTCACCTTAGATTTTTTTGTTGGAGTGAATCCTAACTTGATTCAAAATTTTTCTTCTTTTTCTTTTCAACATATATATATATATAGAACTAGCTAAAATAAACTCATAATACTACGTACTTATATATATATATATATATATATATATATATATATATATAAGCCAATATGAACCATAATTTATATACAAGCAAAATTATCTTGGGTTGCTCTCAACAAGCGTTAAGTTTTACGTCTTCAGTCGGATTAGTACAAAATAGGACAAACGTAAGCCATAAAAATGAGGATATTAAGATGGGCTTGCAGAAGAGATAATCGAGGATATTGAAAAGCTGATGATGGAGTGTTTTACCAAATACTCGCTAAGAGAAATTGTTGTAAGGAACCTTATGGGCTACCTTGAGAGGTTGAAGAAGATAAGGAACAATCTCTCTAAAGTCAGAAGGTAAGGGATAACAAGGATCCTCAAAATCACTAAGAGTTCTTAAAGAATTATGCAGTGTGAGTTCTAGCTCTTGAATGTTACTCCACACATAGTATCCAAACTTTATTCGGGTCAGATTCCAAAGTTCCCACCAATGGATGGCTTTGTGTATCCCTTTCAACATTTCACAAAATATCCAACTACTATTAAGTTCCATGATTTCAAATTCAGAATCTAACTTGAATTGGTTTTTGGATTCAAGGGGAAGTTGGTCACAAGTGACTACTCATAGGTTCTAATCGAGGGGGTGAGATTTTTATGCTAAGCAAAATAATGTGGAATGAAATATGATAATCACACAAAAATCAGCCTCACACTTTCCTCATCAAGGTAAGACCTACTACATCTCCCAAGGCCTACTACATCAGCCTCGCACTTTTCTTAACCTCTTGAGGAATAATCTGGATCTTAACGAATACGTGAGTATTTAATTCCTATAATAAGCCCAAGAGGCCTGAGGTCGGTACTCGTAACTAATTTCCCAAGTTTTAGCCTTTCAAGTCATAGTTCATCATCCGATCCAGCTTAGAAGTTAGGTAAATTCCATGCTCAATTACGAGGGACTATCTCTTTTCTTTCTTTTTGATTGCTCCTTTCTTTCTCTTTACTTTTCTTTTCTCTCCTCAATTATTTTCAATTCAGCTCACTTTGATCTCTCCTTTCTGCCTTTCTCCTCTCTCTCTCTCTATATTTTTTTTTTAATGATGAAACCCCCCATGAATTGATTCTCACAACATTTTACACTTAAATACCCCCTCATGCTTAAGATTTGTAATGTCTTCATTGTAAATTAGGCAGGTTCTAGTTCAGTTCAGATCGTACATTAGAATAGGTTTGGTGGGTGGCGAACGAGTTGAGATGATTGTTGTGGACAATTTCAACCTTTGATACAGGTATCAAAGGTGGAGTTGGCTGTTCTAACGGACAAACACTAAAGTGCAATATGATTTCAACAAAAAGATAGGTTAGAAGGGTCTCGGGTTTTTCAAGAATAACGGGTTACCTCCAGTTAAGCGTTAAGTTTAACGCCATCGGCTGGGCGCAAGGAGCTCAAAAGGATATATCATCTGCTGCATTATGATGAGTGATAGAAGAAGATATGTGATCATGGTGGATGAGAATCAGATGGCTACAAATGATTATCAAATTATGATGAAGAGTCATTCCAGAAGGTCTATGATATGGGTTAAGTTGATTCATTTCTGGGTGGCTCTTATGGAGTTTTTACGAAGGAATCACTCAGAAGATGTAGTGATCATGGGGCTTTGAAGAAAGATTGCCGTGAGTCCAAGACCCAACAGAGGTGAATCTAGTCAGTATAGCCTAGATGTGTGGTTCCTCTCGTGTAATGTGACCTAATGGATCATTAACCAACGAGTCATCTTGATTCTTCTCTAATGGGTGTAAGATCAATTCCTCAAGAAATGACTCGAAGATTGGGTCTTCTCATGATTCTTCTCTATAGTTTTCATCCGAAAAAGTGAATGTCTAGAGAGTGCTTTTTGGATTGTCCAACTCCATATTTGTAAAGGATTCGTACTTTAGGTTGTGGTCACTCTCAGTATATACCATGCCTGATTCTTGGAGATTCTCAAGACAAGCCTCATAATGAACTGTCTCCAGATACATGGAATAAAAATCCAAATCCCATCGAATGTCATCCTGTTCCCTGAAATCCATGTGTATGTCCTCAAGATCAAAGGTGAAAGCCTCCAATACTCTTAATTCACTGGAATCACGCTCGACTAAATCGAGATCTTCTGTCATGTGAAAAACTTCCAGTTCTGGTTTTAGGTTTTCTACTACCGAGATGGTCATGAGATCCTGAATCGAACTTAGTTGTTCTACTGAGCATTTTCCTTTTCCTTTAGATGATGCCTCGAAAATATTGATCTCAATTCTCTTATTTCCAGAGGCAATTATCATGTGCCCTGATTCACAATTGATTATGGCTCCTGCAGTAGCCAAGAAAGGTCTCCCCAAAATCAAGGGCATATCTTGTATTTGTTGTGGCACATCCATGTTAAGAACTAGGAAATCAACTAGGTAGCTGAAATCCTTGACTTAATTACTACATCCTCTACTAGCCAAATCGAGGTGATTATGGTTTGGTCAGCTAATTGCAGAGTAACATTAGTGGGCTTTAGCTGTCCTATCCGTAGTTTCTCAAATAGAGCGGTCGGGATTAAGTTGATTGAAGCACCAAGATCCAATATAACCTGCTTGGAATTTGTACTATCAATCTTGTAGGGGATCAACGGGGTGCCTGGATCAGATTTCTTAGGAGGTAGACTATTTTGGATTATAGCACTCACATTTTTAGAGAGTACTACCTTCCCTTGTGAGGGTTCCTCCACCTCTTTTCTGGATGAGTCAGGTGAGGTGGAGTTGAGAGTGAGGATATCTAGTAACAGGATAGTGACTTGTGCATTCCTCAATGGTCCCGTTATGTCAGATTCCGACAATCCTCTAGTGTGGAGGTGGGATAAGATTTGGGATAGGGAAACAGATTGGCTATCTTGGGGGATGGGTTTCTATTTCCACCTCTTGGTTTTGTCCTCGACCTTGTTACATTGATCATGGGTTGGGTGAGATTTGGGTGAAGGGCCTCAGGGCCTGGTCTTGTGATCTATTACGACCTGGTTTTCGAATCCCTACAGGACCCCAGACCGGCTTGACTCGACTAATCTCAAGACTCAGTCGTCCAATAAGAAATAACCGAAAAGCAGGAAAATAAATCACATTCACTATGCAAGGTAACTAACAGTAAAAGCATACAAGCAGTAAAGGAAGTAAAAGATGCTAAACAGTACATATCACCACCACAATAAGAAAGTAGAACAAAAGTACAGAAACATGAACAATAAACAAAGTCTAAAACTCACTAACAAAAAGCAAGTATAACAACAGTAAGAACTACTACTGGACTTGACTGGGCCCAGCATCCTCTGCAGTCGGTGACTCGGGCTGCTCAACTCCTGGACCTTTAAAGGGTTATGAGTAAAATGGAGTCAGCGAACGCTGAGTAGAGTGTTAACTAAACTATCTAAAGCAGGAAAAGTTAACAGGTAAATTTATCTTTTCCAATTATTTTATTTTACAAGTAATTCCTTTTCACCCATTGGTTTACTTTCAGATTTCTTTCTTGTTCTCACATGTTTCTTGTGGGAACGATCTTGATTGCAGTCTTTTCCGAAGAGTAGAAGGCACACGTGGTGCTCTCTTGGTTGAGAGAGTCCCCCATGGTAATCCTACACCCAGTCAACCACCTCGAGGTTACAGACAGACGTAGCGGTGACTACAGCACGGGTGATAAGCGCACAGGTAGCTACCACGCACTGCCACGTGGTCAGTTGTTTCCGCTAGCGGGTACGCCCAAAGTATAGTACGGAACAGTATAAGGCCTAACCCTCTCAGCAACAGGGTCTAGCCCCTCAGAACCAAATAGGGGTCTTGCCCCTCCACAGTCCGCGCACCCTCATCTGACTACCCTGGTTTGCCCAGTGGGCCTAACAAGTCGGTATAGGGTGTCTAGCTGAACCCCGGGCCCCGTGGGGTGGCTAGCTCCCTCCCTACACTAGTAACTCTCCCCGGTACAGTGTACGCGAGGGCCAATAGAAGTCAATGTAGAGTGGCCAATCTTAACCTCGGGTCCCAACCCAAGGGCGGCTAGCTTCGCTCTACACTAAGAAGGGGACAGTCACTCTCCTTGGTACCACGTACTCAAGGGCCATCACACTTCCCACTCATATTTCCAGACCTTTCCATTCATCCACAGGAGCTCTACTCCTAACTCCCCGTAGGGTTCATGCTCATATCTACCATATTATTCCATGCCAGGTTTTATCATTCATAATTCTATTATCGTATTATACACATGCAGCTCGTATTTCCACAATTTAACATATGCAACAAGTGATATTACAGGAAACTATTTAGTTATCTTAGGCATTTCGTATTCTAACAGGTAGCTCGTATTTATTAACAGGCAGTTGTTTACAATTCAGCTCATTCATTTATGATTGCAATCTCAATCAAGCATATAAACAGTGCATTTATTTCTCGTCATAGGATTCATGCCACATCCTATGTTTCTAGTTATCTAATTATCATGACTGCATTCATATTTTATAAATAGAACAGGGGGAAATCACTCTACCAGACAATCCGGGAGTACTAGGGGCTCGAACTGCAGACTCACATGCCTCTGCAAGCCCCAGACACGCAACATGTCGAAGTCCTATACCAAGGAACATATTACAACGGAACATTCAAAACAGTATATATAGGTTTCTAATACATAGAGGAACTTACAAGGAAACCACACATATTTCATTTGCGTAAAACGGACCTCGATCGGACCCTAAACGGGTCAAAAACAGAACTGCAGAACCAAATAAGACATCTAGAACCAAGTTCAGATGTCTTAAAAGTCACCAGAGTCTTACCTCAAGGCCCTACGTCGACCTCAGATGTCCAGGACTCCTACTTGACCGTCTGGACTCAGCTCCAAATGTCCAACCTATCCTCCAGTCATCTAGGAATGCCTCCAGTCGTCTGGTAAGCTATCCAGACGTCCGAAACGCGTGGGAGGACGTGCTGCGCGCCTTCCCAAAGCTGCTCCTGTGCACGACAGAGCAGCACGACCCTATTTAGCCAAGCAAATCATACTACGGTGCGGCCTACATGGCTGTAACCGCGAGGAAGATGTACCTGCGAGAAAACCAGCTTTCAGACATCTAGTGTCGTCACCAGACGTCTAGCCCATCGTCTGGAAGGCACTCCGGACGTCTGATAGTGAAAAAATTCCAGTATTAGAACGAGCTCCCGCTCCTCTCGTCGCGCTCCGCTGCGGCTTGTCCCTCTGGGCTGCAGCTCCGGCCGTTGCAGGAAGTCGGGGACGGCTCCCCGACACTCTCTTCCTCCCGCACGTGCTGCGGTGGCCTTACGCACTCCGACGAGCCTCTCCGAGCTCGCGAGCTCAACCTCCTCCTTCTCTTCACGCTGCTCCTTGCTCTTACTCCCTCTCTCTCGCTCGTCTCTCTCACGGCAGTGGAGAGGAAGGTGGTGGTGGTGGAGTGGAGAGGAGAGGAAGGGGGAGAGGGCTCTTATATAGGCAGTGGGTTAGGGTTCAGTGAGGGGGAGAAGGAGAAGAAGAGAAAGAAGAAAAGGAGCCTGCGCATTGGCTACATGCAGAACCAACTTCGCATATAGATTTTTCAATTTCCAGACGTCTGACTGACAGTCCAGATGTCTTAAAAGGCTCAAACAGAATGGGTCTTTATATCATAACAAACTTAAAGGAAGTTTCGCCCTTGAAACTTGAGCTAGTTAGGGTGCGGAAAGAGAAATATAAACGCATAACAAACTTAAAGAGGACCGAAGTCGGTTCGAAAAGATGTACCCTCAAAAAGCTCCAGGTACCGCCCTCGCATCGTCGCCTCAGGCTTCCAGGTAGCCTCCTCGCGTCGCTGGCTCCTCCATAAGACCTTCACCAGGGGTACCTGCTTCCGTCTCAAACTCTAGACGGCTTTGTCTAGTATCTGCACTGGTCTCTCGGGGTAGGTTAGGTCGTCACCCACCTCGACACTCTCGTGGCTTAAAACATGACTGGGATCGGTGACGTACTTCTTGAGGTTGGACACGTGGAACACGTCGTGCACACCAGAAAGCTGGGGAGGAAGGGCAAGCCGATAAGCAATGGGTCCTACCCGCTCCAGGACCTCAAAGGGTCCAACAAACCTCGACACAAGCTTCCCTTTCACCCCAAAACGGTACAGGTCCTTCATGGGCGAAACGCGAAGAAAGACGTGATCCCTAACCTTAAACTACACCTCTCTGCACTTCCGGTCAACATAACTCTTTTGCCTGCTCCTGACAGTATGGAGTCGTTTTTGGATCTGCTCTATCACCTCCTAACTCTGCCGGATCAGCCAGGGGCCAACTTCCCACTTGGTCCCCACCTCAACCCAACTCAAGGGCACAGTACACCTCCATCCGTACAGAGACTCATAGGGTGCCATGCCGATGCTTGAGTGATAGCTATTATTATATGCAAACTCTGCCAGGGGTAAGTGCTCCTCCCAAGAGCCCCTCCAGTCTAGTACATAGGCGTGCAAAAGGTTCTCAAGTGTCTGTATAGTGCGCTTTGACTGTCCATTCATCTGGGAATGGTACGCAATACTGAACCTCAACCATGTCCCCACAGCCTGCTGAAACTCAGCCCAAAATTGGGAAGTAAAACGGGTATCCCAATCGGATACAATCTCACGCGGAACTCCATGCAGATGTACCATATCATGAATGTACCTCTTGGTCAACTGTGCTGGTCCCAAAGTGACTCGGATCGGCAGGAAACGTGCCGTCTTCGTCAACCTATCCACTATCACCCAGATTGCGTCGTGTCCTCACTAGGTAACGGGTAAGCCCACCACCAAGTCCATGGTGTTGCTCTCCCACTTCCATTCTAGCACAAGAAGTGGCTGCAACGGCCCTGCAGGCCTCTGATGCTTAGCTTGCACCTGCTGGCACACCAAACATCGCTGCACAAACTCACCCACATCCCTCTTCATCCCTCTCCACCAAAAGTCACATCTCAAATCATGATACATCTTTGTGTTCTCGGGATGTATGGTAAACCTGGACTCGTGCACCTCTGTTAGGAGCTCTCTCAACAACTTCTCGTCCCTGAGAACACACAAACGTCCCCTCATGTGCAGCACCTCGTCTGTAAAAGAGAAGTCTCCTGGGTCCCTTGACAACACTCTTTCTCGCAACGACTGTAGGTACGGATCTATCATCTGTCCTGTGATGATGCTGTCTATCAGCTCTGGTCTCGTCCGCCGTGTCACCGTCACTGCCCTACAATACCCCTGTGACTCTCGGAGTCGCCAACTGTCCAACTCCTCCACAAGTCTCCAACTCTGTGCTTGTAACCTGGCCAAGTGAGTGGGCGCCTTCCGGCTCAAGGCGTTAGCCACCACATTGGCCTTCCTCGGATGGTAGGAGATGTTGCAATCATAGTCCTTCAGGAGCTCTAACCAACGTCTCTGTCTCATGTTTAGCTCTTTCTGATCGAACAAGTACCTGAGTTTCTTATGATCCGTGAAAATCTCAAAGGTCTCACCATAAAGATAGTGCCTCCATGCCTTCAGTGCGAAGACAACAGCTGCTAGCTCTAAGTCATGGGTAAGGTAGATATGCTCATGGGGCTTCAGTTGCCGCGAAGCGTAAGCGATAACGTGATCCCGCTGCATGAGCACACCCCCTAACCCCTGCAATGAAGTGTCCGTGTAGACCACAAAATCGCCACTGCTATCTGGGATAGTAAGCACAGGAGCTGAAGTCAGTCTCCCCTTCAACTCCTGAAAACACGCCTTACAAGCGTTTATCCAAGCAAAGGGCACGTCCTTCCGGGTCAACTGAGTTATAGGACGCGCAATCTGCGAGAATCCCCTGATAAACCGTCGGTAGTAACCTGCCAATTCCAAGAAGCTGCGTATCTCTGTTACTGTATGTGCCCTCTCCTACCTGAGTACGGCCTCAACCTTGGTTGGATCCACAACCAAACCATCCCCTAAGATCACATGTCTCAAGAAAGTCACTTGCATCAACCAAAACTCACACTTGTTGTATTTGGCATACAACCTGTGTCGTCTCAAAGTGTCCAGGACCATCCGCAAGTACTGTCTATGCTGTGCCTGATCCCGCGAGTAAACGAGCATGTCATCAATAAATACCACCATAAACTGATTCAGATACGATCTGAAAACCCGGTTCATCAAATCCATAAAGGTAGTCGGGGTGTTGGTCAGCCCAAATAGCATGACCAAAAACTCGTAGTGTCCATACTGGGTGCGGAAAACTGTCTTGGAGACGTCAGTCTCCCTGATCCTCAACTGGTGGTAGCTTGATCTCAGATCTATCTTGGAGAATACCGTGGCACCTCGCAACTGGTCAAACAGATCATCAATCCTCGGCAGTGGATACTTGTTCTTGATGGTGACCCTATTCAGCCGTCTGTAGTCAACACAAAGGTGCAGGGTACCATCCTTCTTCTTCACAAATAACACAGGGGCTCCCCACGGGGATGCACTGGGCCTCACAAAGTCCTTCTCCAATAGATCCTGTAGCTGTGACTTGAGCTCTCGCAGCTCAAGTGGTACCATCCGATACGGTGCAGTGGAAATGGGGCTGGTCCCCGGTACCAGTGAGATCTCAAACTCGATCTCACGCTCAGGCGATAGTCCTGGCAGCTCCTCTGGAAACACGTCGGGGTACTCTCTAACCACCGGGATGCTCTGAAAGTCTGCCACGGGGCTAGGCTCCGCCACCACACAGGCTAGAAAGCCCTCACACCCCTGGCCCAAAATTCTCGCTGCTCGAAGCGTAGATATACACCTGAAACCTCCGTCCACCAGCTGTCCGTGAAACTCAAAAGAAGGCATCTCCGATATGGAGAAGATGATCTTCCTCCCGAAACAGTCCACCAAGGCGTGTTAAGCGGACAACTAGTCCATCCCCAAAATCACGCTAAAATCCTCCATTGGTATCACAATCAGGTTAGTGGGGAGGCTATGTCCCCCAATACTGACCTCACAGTCTACGTAGATCTCCTCAGCTACAAACAGCTGACCACCTGGACCTTTGATCACAAATGGATCCTCTAACAATATGCAGTCCTGTCCTAAACTGACAGCAAAACTCGCAACGACAAAAGAGTGTGGCGCCGGAATAAAAAAGCACGTAAACTAATCTGCTGGAAACGGTAACCATACCTGCCACCACTGAACTGGATGCCTTGGCGTCTCTGTGTGTCAGGGCGTTGATATGCCCCTCAGCTCTTGGTGCAGAAGAAGCAGCCACACTCTGAGTCGGGCGAGTAGCCGCTGGTCGGTACACTCCCCGTGACTGCTGCCCTCCCCTATGCGCCCGGAAACCACGATCACCTGCTCAGCCTCCAGCACTCGGTGCGGGGAGCATCTGCTGCACTCCAGCCCTAGACGGGTAGTCCCTTCTGATGTGGTCCGGTTGGCCACATTGGTAGCAGAGGGGGACTCGACTCCCTCCCTCAAGAGGTCCCTGCTGACGGCTGGGCGGGGGGTCTAGTGCTGACAGTTGGCCCCTGTCGGGGGCCCCCAAAGGCCACTGACGGCCCTACAAAACGAGATGGCTCTCCCGCGGGTGCCGCGTGCCTCCTCTCTCGTCGGCCCTGTGAGTACTCTGGCTGGTAGGGCCTCTTCCATCTGCTGTCGGTGTCTTGCGCAGCCAGGTTGGTCTCCTCATACCTCATGGCTTCCTCCACCACTCTCGAAAAGGTGGGTAGCTTCAGGGGCTTGACATACCCCCGAATAGCACGCCGGAGCCCCTCAGTGAACCTCCACGGGCGTTCCTCCTCCGTAGCTACGGTTGTCGCAACAAAATGTGACAGCTCTCGGAAGTGCGTGCGGTACGTGCTAACAGTCAACGTCCCCTGGTGGAGAGTGTGGAACTCCCGCCTCCTCTGGTCTTGCCAAGTCTGCGGGAAGTACTGCTCGCAGAAGAGGGTCACGAACTGGTCCCATGTCGGCTCTCCCTCTCCTGGCCTCTGACTGCCCTCTACCACCTGTGTGCTACGCTCTCCAGCTGGTACGTGGCAAAGGCCACGCGGCACTCTGCAGGGGGCGAAGGGTGTCAAACACCCTCTCAATATGCTCCAGCCAGTCCTCTACCTCAGACGGGTCCTCATCCCCCTTGAAGGAGGGGGGCTTCAGCTTCCGGAACTGCCCGAAAAGCTCGTAGTGCAGCTGCCGTGGGGGAACGGGCATGCCTCCAGGTAGGGAGGGCTTGTGTTCAGAAGTGTCAGAGTGTGGTAAGGGCAGTGGAGGGCCACCCCCTCCTGCTTCTGCTCATCCAGTGCTACATCGGTCTCTCAGTCCCACAGAGGACTCCCCCTCCACTTCCCCAGGGAGAGGCGCCTGTGGAGGCGGGTGGAGCTCCTCTCGTACTATATCCCTAATCAGCTGAGCGAGGTCTTAGGCCTTAACGCCCAGGAGAAGTGGCGGGTCAACTGGCACCTTGGGCATGGCACGTCCGCCCCTCTGACCTCGTCCATGGCCGCGTCCGCGGTCTGCCTCAAGAACTCCACGACGAGGCATCTCCTGCAAGGAGACGAGGAAGACAGAACAAAAGAAGTCAACTCTAACGGACTTCAGCAAAAGGAACTTAGAACAGATGTCAAGCGGTACGTTGTGGTGGTTACTCTAATTACATGCACGTGAATTTGTTATTCTCAAGCTTGTTCATTTCTTGGGACGACCTTGCTCTGATACCACCTTGTTACGACCCGGTTCCCGAATCCCTACAGAACCCGAGATCGGCTTGACTCGACTAATCCCAAGACCTAGTCATCCAACAAGAAATAATCGAAAAGCAGGAAAATAAACTACATTCATTATGCAAGATAACTAACAGTAAAAGCGTACAAGCAGTAAAGGAAGTAAAAGCTGCTAAATAGTACATATCACCAGCACAACAGGAAAGTAGAACAAAAGTACAGAAATAAGAACAGTAAACAAAGTCTAAAACTCACTAACAAAAAGGATGTACAACAATAGTAAGAACTACTGCTGGGCTCGACTGTATATACATGCAGCTCGTATTTCCACAATTTAACATATGTAGCAAGTGATATTACAGGTAACTGTTTAGTTATCTCAGGCATTTCATATTATAACAGGCAGCTCGTATTTATTAACAGGCAGTTGTTTACAATTCAGCTCATTCATTTATGATTGCAATCTCAATCACGCATATAAACAGTGCATCTATTTTTCGTCCTAGGATTCATACCACATCCTAGGTTTTTAGTTATCTAATTATCATGACTGCATTCATGTTTTATAAATAGAACAGGGGGAAACCACTCTACCAAACAATCCGGGAGTATTGGAGGCTCGAACTGCAGACTCACGTGCCTCTGCAAGCCCTAGACACGCAACAGGTTGAAGTCCTATACCAAGGAACATATCACAACGGAACATTCAGAACAGTATATAAAGGTTTCTAATACGTAGAGGAACTCACAAGGAAACCGCAGATATTTCGTTTGTGTAAAACGAACCTCGATCAGACCTTAAACGGGTCAAAAACAGAACTGTAGAACCAAATCAGACGTCTGGAACCAAGTCCAGACGTCTTAAAAGTCACCAGAGTCTCCTCAAGTCCCTGCGTTAGCCTTAGATGTCCAGGACTCCTACTTGACCATCTAGACTTAGCTCTAGACATCCGATCTATCCTCCAGTCGTCTAGGAATGCCTCCGGTCATCTGGTAAGCTGTCCAGACGTCTGAAATGCGTGGGAGGGCGTGCCGCGCACCTTCCCAAAGTTACTCTTGCGCACGACAGAGCAGCACAACCCTATTTAGCCAAGCAAATTATATTGCGGTGCGGCCTGCATGGCCGTAACTATGAGGAAGACGTACCTACGTGAAAACCCGCTTTCAAACGTCCGGTGTCGTCATTAGACGTCCAGCCCGTCGTCTGGAAAGCACTTCGGACATCTGATACTGGAAAAATTCTAGTATCAGAATGAGCTCCCGCTCCTCACGCTGCGCTTCACCACGACTTCTCCCTCTCGGCTACAGCTCCAACCATTGTAGGAAGTCGAGGACGGCTCCTCGACGCTCTCTTCCTCCCACACGCGCCGCGGCGGCCGTGCGCACTCCGGCGAGCCTCTTCGAGCTCACGAGCTCAACCTCCTTGTTGAAGCTACGAGTTACTACGCTAACATATTTGGTTTTGAAAAACCTGTCGTCGTGGTTTGAAAGCGAAGAACTCGTGTTTAATAAATAAAATTTGTACCGGAATAGAAATCCCAGGTCGAACTCAAGGAGGTGGACATTTGATTAAAAATACGCGTTTGTTTTATTTATCACGAAGTAGAATAATTGATTAGAAACTATCTATCTATTTACAATAAATAGAAGGGAGTGAGAGAGAATATTATAAATAAAAATAAAAAAGAGATGTAGAATGAACATAGAATTCATTATCAAAGAGATTGTTCGTTACACTACTCATTACGACTAGAAAGCAGGAAATGATTACACTAAAAAGTAGTAAATCTACTCTAGAATGCATTAAAAAGAATGGAGAGAGAATTATCCTCCTCGACGGTCGCTTGGAGGACGAGCCGGACGGGACGGCGCCTGGAAGATAGGGAGCAGAGTAGGACGAAGGAGGACAAAGCGGGAAGAACGAGAACGGAGCAGCACGTCTTCGTCGTCGCGGGATCCACTTCCGAAATGGGGATGAAAATTTGACTTTATCTCTTGAGAAGCATTCCAGGTGTGGGACAAGCTTCTCTTGAGCTTTGGAGAGGGAGAGAAGAGAAAGAAGGGACGAAAATTTCATATGGAGGGAGTCTCCTTTTATAGTTGTAAGGAGTGAGGGCAATTTGATCTTTTTAATTTGAAAAACATTAATTCAAGACCTTTAGTGACGGATAAATCCGTCGCTAAAGGTCTAAACGTGGCCTTCGTGGGCGGCGCTCACGTGCTCGCTTGCCTCCCGTGTGTGAAACACATGTTTACTTTCTTGAAATCTCGGCTGTTCGATCGCGAGATCGAACAGCTGAGATGCATCCTCGCCACGCCTCAACTGTGCGCTCGCCCGCGTTTGATCCCGCGTTAATCGCGGGCGTCTGATGCGACGTAAGCGCTATTGAGCACACGCAATTGAGCGGTCAATCATGCCCGCTCACCACGCCTCAGTAGCCGCTTGCCAAGGCTCGAACGCGCACCTCCTGATCTGACGAGCGCGTTCGACCAACGCGCTGCAAGCTCGTTTGTGTCGCGCCTGCGTTTTGTGCGCGTGCATCCACAGCCGTTGGATGATCATCCAACGACGGAGAAGCGGCGCTCAGATTGAAGAAGAGAGGGAGCGGCGGGTGCAGTGGCTGGTTGGGCAACTGATGCCACGTGGCACCATCTTGGCCGTCCATCTTCTAGATGATGTAGATGGTGCCACGGTTGTCGGATTGAGTCGATTTTTGCGCTGTTAGGCTGCGATCGTCGATCTGAATCCATCCGTGCGGTCGGATTTTTTGTTTAAAGTGCAGATTCACACCATCTTGGCCCTTGATCTTCTAGGGTTGCTCGATTTCTATCTGATGCTACAGATGTTTGATTAGGGCAATCTTGGAGTCGTTGAACTCCAATTGTTGCCCTGATCAAATTTGTACGGTTAGATCTTTGATCCGAGGCTCCGATAAAAATTTTTCCTGTCCCTAAACATAAAAGGAGATAATTAACTTCCATTTTATTCAAACTAATCTAAACGCAAGATGATGCATGCTATGCAATATTTATAGTATGCAATGCAATTCTATGCTTAAGAATATGCATAAATAAACATCTTATGTAGTGTAAACATATTTACTTCACATCGCCATGCTTATCTTTTGCTAGTCCCTAGCAAAAACTATATGTTATTTATAAAAGAATTCGGTTGGATTATTTAGGCATGAGTTATTTTCAATCATTAAGAAAATGTTTACTTAGGATCTGAACTTTCAAAGACACAACAGTCCTCGGGTATTTGCCAAAATGCAGACCGCCTCAAGCCCTTGCCTTATTCAAGGAAAAATTTCTTTTTCTCTTTTTCTTCTTTTCTAATTTTTTGAATTTTTGAGTTTAGGGTTAAAGAGTGGCTTTCTACAACCATTCAACTCACCCAAGATTTGATGAGAACCCTAAGTTCTAAGTATCTTATTATGAATGTGATAGGCTTGTTGATCGGCAATTAGAACGGACTTCAGGTTTCTACGCCTCTAGGTGACCTTAAAAAGTGAGTTCTGCCTAAAGGTGTATCTTTACAATTGGTAGCTTTCTCCTTACTTTTATTTTTATGAGGTCAACACAAAGATGGATCCAATGTATATCTCCTCAATTTATTCTACTTCTCCGCTTCTTCCTAAGTGTTTTGGGAATTTTCAGTGCATTTATTGAGCTGGGTTCTGGACAACCGGTCGATGAGTTATTACCACCGACAACTTGCCAGCCATACTCGTGTGACAAAGTGTGGCTTATTTCTTTTGTTTTCTTTTCTCCTTTTCTTTTTTTTTCTTTTTTGACTTTCTTTTTCTCTCTTTGTCTTTTTTTTTAAGTAGGTGGCTTCCCTGGTCTAAGATTTACCTAAAGGCAGCAAGAAGAGAATGGTCCCGTGACTGGGCTCTGGACAACCTGCCTATGGGCTGTTACCCACGATAACTTGCCAGCCATATCACCCTAGAAGGTTCATTAGCTACCTAATTTCCGTTAGAACCACCAATTAACGAGTCAATGACAAGATTGTGTGTAGATGCTTTAGGCTTAAAGTTCCCTCAAATCAGAGGGCGGGTTGATAAGTCGTGTACTTGTCACCCAAACTTATTTACTTGAATTAAAATAGAATTCAGGTTGACGAGGACTTGAAAAACAAATCCACATTTTAATGAATACACAGGCTGATTAAGTCTGATGACCTAAAGGGTCTTTGTGTTTAGATCCTAATGTAATATTTCCTAAGATTGAAAATTTTCTTAAACCCAAGTTCTCTTTTCTAATTCCAATTTTTTTTAATATAAATAAAAGAAAATAAAATAAATCTACGAAGCTGACGAATAAATTTAGAGATGAATATCCACCCCCCATGCCTATCTAATGCAATGTCCTCATTGTATTAAAAAGACAAAACGGAGTGGAATAGAGTTGAAAGCACCTGAATACGTGAATGTCAGGTACGCTCCGAGATAAACAAAAGCTGTATATGTGCTGAATTTAGTGCCTTCAACTAGGCACACTATATAAAGAAGAGAAATAAAGAATTCACAGGTGCAGGTCAGAATCAGAATACAAAGAAGATACCTCTGACCTACCAGCAGATGTCCACAAATGTGGACCAGATTGTGGTGCAAACCCATACCCCATAATCGAGAATATCTAAGGTTTTGGATAAAAATTACCCAAAACCTAAAATCATTATGCAAGCGGGGTTGGGCCTGCGATTTATGAGAATGCAACCCAAGACCAAAGAGTTAGGTTACAGAGAAGTCGATATCGAAAGGATAATCAATGAATGTATGCTTGGGTTGAACATCCTCAGCACAAATATCATAAGGGTTTTGGTTTGATGGTTTCAGATGAATTGGAACCCTTAGACTTGGTCGTCTATTTCCTCCGGAATTTGCTTCCCAAATCAAAATTTCCCAGCTCCTATCCTCATTCAGAATGTCAAATTCCAGGACCTCCTGCATGTTAATCACCCCATCTGAAATTTCCAAATTTAAAAGACGTGGCTGAATCAGAATTGACTTGGGGTCTAGTTATCTCAAAAATAGAATCATCGATAAGCTCAATGGGGTGTAACTGACAATCAGGACATTGTATTGAATCCTCCAGAAAATGCGATTCTGGATCCGTAATGTCAGCCCCAATAAGATAAGTTTCCTCAGTTATTGGGCTATCAAATGATCTATCAGATTCCTCAGGCCCAATCGTCTCACAGAAATCATGTTTTGTAAACTTACGTGAGACTTCGCAACTTAAATCTTTACCATCAGAATCAAAGAAATCCAAATCCATATTAATGTATGTCCCAAAATCATCTGTCATTTTCTGGTCCATGGAGACATACGTTTCCTCATATCCTGGCTCAGGGATTTCAGGTGAAGTAATCAGATCATCCTTAATTGATTTCTCTAATTCAATCTGGTCACCCTCGTAACACGTGTCCCCTCGACAGGTGCTTAAGCGGGTTCTGACCTTGGCTCTCCTGAAGGGGGTTCATCCTGGGAATCATCCCACGATTGAACCAAAGCAACTACAAATCTCATTCTCAATTTCGCTAACTTCCCAAGTAGAAACTCACTCGGGTTCTTATCCTTAACATCCTGGAGCCAATCCAACAAATACTTATTCAAATCATCAATCATCTCAATCAGGGGCTCCAATTTTTCAATGCAAGGTATTGGCTGAACTTCTAAAGATTGTATGATATTCCTCAAGTTAGCCAGAACCTTATCTTGAACCTGGTTAACCTGAACCAAATGACTTGGTTCAGGGTTGGGCAGGTTTGGGATCAGTACAGAGGAGTTAATGAATTGAGATTCATTATACCCTTCCTGATAATAGGTTATTTCAGATTGTTCAAAAGGTAGTGATGACCTAAAGGCAGTGTAATCAGAGGATGGGTAAGGATCAGTGTATCCTTCTTGATTGTAGATCGTATTAGGTTGTCCGTGAAAGGTTGACGATCTATAATTGATGTGGCTCTGAGAAGGATAGAAATCACAATCATAGTGTTCAGGGTTAGACCCTAAACATGGAGGTCCGGAACTGTATCCCCAATTCGAGTTATCCCAATTAACTGATAGTTGATTACAGTACGAGTCGAGATAATCATCATGTTGAGGATAACTCATAGCAGGAGGGAAAGAGCAGGAATGCGTATAAAATGTGGAAGGATTCATGATAGATGGGAGGAAGAAAGGCGTCCTGCAATACAAGCAATCAAACCTGTCTTTAAGTGGGCTAGTCTAAAGACGTACAGACTCCCAGAACCTGTCTTGAGATAAATAAATGATTTGATCTATTTCTGTCTATTCAATCCAACCAGTTAGAAGGAGGGACTGGGGAGAAGGTTCTTCCTTCGGCTTACGCCTCCAGTTCCTAGTGTACCCCCTGCCGTGATCGTTTGATTTTGCTCCCCTAGCTAGACATCAGATTGAACAGTAGAAACAGACTAATTGAAAATAATTTCATTCTGGGCTCCGAAGAGCGAGTCGAATCCTTAAGGCCAACGTCTACTTTATTTTATTTAGGGCTAAGTTTAAATGTGCTTTGGAATGTGATGGACCCTTTATCTAGGTTGTGCTCATAATAATTGATTAATTTGTGTGTGTATGCACGACCATTAATTTTCAAGCAAGATTATTTTTGATGCAATGAATTTTAGGGTTCAAATCTTGCTTAGTAGCTTTTAGGATTCAACTTTAGGTATTTTCAAACAAGTTTTGTTAGCACATCAGGTTCTGAAAGCATAGGTGAAGATGTTTTCCTTTGAAACTTAAAAGAATGTGGAGTGCCTCGTAAATCCCTAAGAGTTGAACCTATGTGGCAGCTACTTGATGAGTTAATTTTAATTGAACTGGTGCAGTCTAATCAACTCAAATAATTGGCCTGTTTAATCACTTAATTAGGCACACAAATGATTATCTAATCTGATTTGTACTCAATTATTTGTTTGGATGTGTGTATCGGCTCCAAAGATTAGTTTACCGGTTGAGTTTGAAAATCAGATGAGGTTGTGTACCTCTGTGAGATTAATTTTTTTATTTTTCTTTTTAACCGTGGAGGTTGAGGTGGGTGTATGCGCCAAACAAACAAACAAAACTAACCTTAGGGTTTATAAGAACACCTAGGTTGATTGATGTTTGTGTTATTACGTGGTGAAATGAAAATTAATGGGTGGGAGGTGGGGGAAGACTTACAGAACCTTCAACAGTACTTTGCTCCAATCTACCACTTTTGCTTGTCTTAAAAAAAGTACTTGCAATCACAATAAGAAAGGAGAGAAGTGAGGTAAATGATTTGTAAGTTGTAAAACGTAAAAAAAAATCAAAGAACATCGCCTCCCTGGCAACGATGCCAAAATGTTGAAGCTACGAGATACTACGCTAACGTATTTGGTTTTGAAAAACCTGTTGTCGTAGTTTGAAAGCGATGAACTCGTGTTCAACAAATAAAATTTGTACCGGAATAGAATTCCCAGGTCGAACTTAGGGAGGGGGATGTTTGATTAAAAATACATGTTTGTTTTATTTATCACGAAGTAGAATAATTGATTAGAAACTATCTATCTATTTACAATAAATAGAAGGGAGAGAGAGAGAATATTAAAAATAAAAATCAAAAAGAGATGTAGAATGAACATGGAATTCATTATCAAAGAGATTGTTCGTTACACTACTTATTACGACTAGAAAGCAGAAAATGATTACACTAGAAAGCAGTAAATCTACTCTAGAAAGCATTAAAAAGAATGAAGAGAGAATTATCCTCCTCGACGGTCGCTTGGAGGACAAGCCGGACGGGACAACGCCTAGAAGATGGGGAACGGAGCAGGACAAAGGAGGACGAAGCGGGAAGAACGGGAACGAGGCAGCACGTCGTCATCGTCGCGGGATCCACTTCCGAAATGGTGACGAAAAGTTGACTTTATCTCTTGAGAAGCATCCCGGGTATGGGACAAGCTTCTCTTAAGCTTTGGAGAGGGAGAAAAGAGAAAAAATGGATGAAAATTTCGTATAGAAGGGGTCTCCTTTTATAGTTGTAAGGAGTGAGGGCAATTTGGTCTTTTTAATTTGAAAAACATTAATTCAGGATCTTTAGTGACGGATAAATCTGTCACTAGAGGTTCGAACGTGGCCTTTGTGGGTGGCGATCGCACGCCCGCTCGCCTCCCGTGCGTGAAACGCATGTTCATGTTCTTGAAATCTCGGCCATTCGATCGTAAGATTGAACGACTAAGATGCATCCTCGCCGCGCCTCAATCGCACGCTCGTCCGTGTCTGATCCTGCTTTACGCACGGGCGTTTGATGCGACGTGAGCGCTATCGAGCATGCGCGATCGCTCAGTCACGATTGAGCGGTCAATCGTGCCCGCTCACCGTGCCTCAGCAGCCGCTCTCCAAGGCTTGAATGCGCGCCTCCTGATCTCGCGAGCACGTTCGACCAACGCGCTACAAGCGCGTTTGTGTCACGCTTGATGATCATCCAACGGCGGAGAAGCGGCGCTCAGATTTAAGAGGAGAGGGAGCGGCGGGTGCAGCGGCCAGTTGGGCGGCTGAGATGGCACCATCTTGGCCGTCCATCTTCTGGATGATGTAGATGGTGCCACGGTTGTCGAATTGAGTCGATTTTCATGCCATTAGGCTGCGATCATCAATCCAAATCCATCCGTGAGGTCGGATTTGTTGTCTGAAGTGCGAATTCACACCATCTTGACCCTTGATCTTCTAGGGTTCTTTGGTCTTTATCTGATGCTACAGATGTCTTATTAGAGTGATCTTGGCGTCGTTGAACTCCAATCGTCACCCCGATCAAATCTGTATGGTTGGATCTTAGATCCAAGGCCCCGATAAAAATTTTCCCTGTCCCTGAACATACAAGGAGATAATTAACCTCCATTTTATTCAAACTAATCTAAATGCAAGATGATGCATGCTATGCAATATTTATAGCATGTAATGCAATTCTATGCTTAAGAACATGCATAAATAGACATCTTATGTAGTGTAAACATGTTTACATGACTTCTCTTCACGTCGCTCCTCCTCCTTTCTCTTGCTCCCTCTCTCTTGCTCGTCTCTCTCACGGCAGTGGAGAGGAAGGAAGGTGGTGGTGGTGGAGTGGAGAGGAAGGGGGAGAGGGCTCTTATATAGGCAGTGGTTAGGGTTCGGTGAGGGGGAGAAGGAGAAGAAGAGAGAGAAGAAAAGGAGTCTGCGCGCTGGTTGCGCGCAGAACCAACTTCGCGTATAGATTTTTCAATTTCCAGACGTCTGGGAAGGGGTCCAGACGTCTGACCAGACGTTTGACTGACAATCTAGACGTCTTAAAAGGCTCAAACAGAACGGGTCTTTACATCTTTTCTCATGCCCACAACATTGATCATAGTGTAGTCATGATGCAGAAGTGGAGGAGAGAGAATTAGACCTTGTTGCTGAACAGTAGGATAAGTCATGGAGGCTTGATTCGGATCAGCTGAGGTGGATGCTCCAAACATGCAGGTATGAGTCGATGGGCTTGGCTGAGTGTAGCAAGATTGACCCTGGATTTGATTCACCACGTATGTTTTGGTCGACATGTTGTTTGGATTTGGCAAAGATTGGGAAGGAAGTGCACCAGGTTGGCGAGTCCATGCCATCTGTGCGAGCTGATTTTGAACGTTTGTGATCTCATCTTTGTGCTGTTTCTGCATAGCCGCATTGGTCTTTTGGATGTCCGCCAGGGTTTGTAGAATCAGAGTCATATGATCTTCCCTTGATGGCCCAGATTGGTAATTAGGGTTAGGCCTAGGTTGAGAGGGCTGATATAGGTGCGGAGTCTGTGGTCGGGGTTGGAATTGTGGTTTGGTGTTCTGATTACTTCGCGACCACGTAAAATTAGGATGATTGCACCATATAGGGTTGCAAGTATTGGAGAATGGATCATTCTGGATGGCGTGGAGATCCTCGCAAGTCTGAGGAACTTAAGAGAAATCAGAATATGAGGGTTCAGAGTTCCCCCAACTAGAGTAGGTGGGTCCGGAGTTTCCTTCAAAACCATTATCGGATGGGGGTGGATATGAGTCCATCCCTTGGTGAGAGTGGTGGTAAATGTTATGCACAACCTCCCTACCTGAGGGTGGTTGAGCATACGTGTTTTGTTGTGTGATGATGGTTCTCTGTAGATGTCGAGCCAAGTCATCTACCTTTTTCTCAATGATTGAGGCCTTATCCAAGTGACTGGCTACCAACTCCAAATTGACGGATGCGGATAGGCCTCGAGTCTTGTGTGCCCCTTGCATGTTTGCCAATGCACGGGTGGTCGTCCGGTCGAACACATCCAGCGATTCATTGTTTATGAAGTTCTTGCACATATTCTCGAGAATCTCCCAAACTGTATCTTCATGTTGACCCATGATGCTTCCACCACAGGTTACATTGACAAAGAGCTTGATATCCTCACGGAGCCCATGGTAAAAAGACTGGACTTGTTCCTACTTAGGAACTTCATGATGGGGGCATTTCCGCATGAGATCCAAAAAGCGGTCCCATGTCTCATGAAGTGGTTCTCCCACATTTTGCGAGAAGTGCGTGATCTGGTGCTTTAAAGCATTCGTTCGACCAACTGGGTAGAATTTTTGCAGGAATTCAGTTTGGAGTTCTCCCCAAGTGTTGATCGGACGGGTCAAACTCTAAAACCAATTTGCAGCTTTATTCATGAGAGAGAAGGAAAACATCCTCATGAGTATGATATTTCGATTCTAAATAGGTGGCCTGAAGTTCTGAGCCAGATGCTTTAGCTACTTGATGTGCTAGAAGGGATCTTCAGAGTTCAAGCCATGGAATTTTAGGATAGCATGAATCAGATTAGGCTTGAGTTCAGCATTAGGCCCTCCAGTTGGGATTTGTACCTTGGGTTCGATTTCCACCGCAGTGAGATTGTAGTGATCTCGCATCTGAGGACGTTGCGGTGGATTCATGTATGCTTGGACTAGATCATTGAGGCACTATAGCTGATTCTAAAAATCAGGTTCTTCTTTGTGATTCTCCATGGTTGCGGATGAAGGAGATTTAGGCTCAGAAGCAGATGATTTGGAAGAGATGTCAATCTAGTCGGGTGATCGCATAAACAATTGGGTCGAGGCTTGGCCTTGATGAGAATGGAGTGCTAATGGAGGCCTCAAGGGTGGTCTTAAAGACCTCCTCCCGAACATGTACTACAGAGCCAGATGAGGGACAAAATATGTGATGGACCCAATCGAGGCACCCAAAAAATCTTTGGATGACTAAGGAGGTTTGAGGTGGATGATACCTCTTAATCAGAAAGTCACTCACCCAAGAAGTACTTGAGCAGCTAGGAAGGGAGAGCCCCACAAAGACCCCTGCACGGTAGAGTGTCCCTACGGGTTACAGGGTTTCTCCCACCCGACCTTCCTTGTCACTGAGAATCCAAGTAGATCAGAATGAGGAAGCTTGACCCCTAAGTCTACCAATTTTATTCCTGAATATGTGCCTTGAATTTCACTTGAACTTTAGAATGGATAGTGATCTGTGGCCTAATTTGAAAGTTGGTTAACACACAAGGTGGGTCAACTTCACTTAACCTACCCTAAAGTTTAGGATGAATTGGGTAAAGAACCCAAAATCATTCTAAGTGGTTTGTAAACAGGCTATTAAGTCTCAAATTTTAGGAATTCAAGTGAATGTTAAAGCCTTATTTTAGGGTTTTTTTGATTAGATCAATTCAATCAAGGTTTAGGAAACACGATGCAGGGAATCAATTCTCTTTTAAATCAGGCAAGTGTGCTTTTTTGAAACCCTAAAATGGAAACCCTAATTTGTCTCTATTTTCTAGGTCCAAAATTTTCCAACAGTGGCACCTAAGGCTCAATCAAGAAGGTGAATAGCCTTAGGCACCTTTAGTCTCTAATAGGTGTAGATAGATATCTAGATAGACATTTCTAAGCAAATCAAATCAGGCAACTCAGGTGATTAAGTCTATGAAATAATGCGAGTTGATCCTAATTGATTCTTGATTTGAATTCCTTCCATAAATGAGGGGCTTAAGAAAAAAACAAACGAGATTACCTGCCCCTGGAGTGGCTATTGTGCGGTTGATCTTCTCCCATGTACCTTATGCAATACAAGTAGATCAGAGAAATCAAGTTAGTATCAAATCAAATTTGTAATCATTGAATGAAATGCGTGTTGCCCCCCGGCAACGGTGCCAAAATGTTGGTGCGTAATCGTCGAGTGTTAAGACATGTACGTTGTAGTACACTCAACAAAAACATAACATCATTTAAATTTATAAAACTCGAAATCAAGAAATAAGTCCGAGGTCATTCGTAGGGAGAAATTTGGCAATTTAATCCACTAATTACAATATCAAGAGAGATATGCAAGAATAATCAAATTATTACTCAAGATAAATCAGAATAATATGTTAATAAAACCAAGGATGAGAGTGCAAAAAGATGGGGTTAAAATGGTGATTTGAACCACTAATTTAACCCTAATGTTAAGCTCTACAAGAAACTTAAATATATGAACAGTATCCTCAATCAATTATCCACGTCAATATCAGAACCAATCAAGCACCAGGATCAGACGACAGAACCAAGGCTTGGATGCCTTATCCTTCACACCTCAGAGGAGCCAAGGCACGGCAGCAGCACACCAACACAAAGGCGCAAGGGCCTTTTCAGATTTCAGCTAAGTGTTGCGAGAGAGGGAGGACACGAATCCCAAAGCCGCAAGAAAAACCCACCCACCTCCTCTCTTTAGATTTCTCACTCAAACCTGGGTGTACAAGTCAGAATGGTAACCGGGTAATCGGGTTGCGTATAGGGTCTAGACCCGTGGGTGAGGAGTGCGTAGGAGCGTGCATGGGACTTGACCCCCATGTTGTGGGTGAAGAGCCGATGTGAGGATTTCCTTTTATGTGTTGTTGTGCTTTTGTCCCACACGTTGTGGGACTAAAAGCTGAGCTTCCTTCTTCACAGCTACAGCTAATGGCTGGGGTTCTAATTGAGGTCGAAGCTATTGCTGGTGTCATCAATTGAAGACCTGGAGTTGTTTGTGGGAGAGTTCCGCAGGTCCTGGGAGTCGCAGTTGGGTTGTGGCTAGCCGGAGAACTGCAGGTGAAGTCAGAGAAGATGAAGGCGGCGGTGGAGCTTCAACGATTCCCTAAAATAAAAAATATGGCCTGGTGGCCCAATTAAATTGGCTCAGAGGTTTCGCCGTGAGAAGGCGAACACAATGGTGGTGGTTGGAGGGCGTGCAGTGGTTGGTGGTGACTTGTTGGTGATGGAGGAGAGTGGAGGTGGGTGTATTCGGTGGAGTGAAAGAGAGTGCAAAGCCTAAAATTTCTTGAGGGCTTTCACTTAGTGTGATGCGGTGGAGGTTGTGGAGGTGATCGTGTGGTGTTTGGAGTGGTGTAGAGGTCATGCAAACTCGCTGGAGTTTCGCCAGTATGGGGAAGATGAAGTGTGAGTGAGCGATGCAATGGTTGAAAGTGAAGATAAGGTAGATGAAAGTGATGTGGAGAAGTAGAGGAGATTAAAGGGAAGAGAGAGTAGAAATAGGGAGGAGTAGTTGCTGGCATTGGCAGGCCGGCACCGAAGAAGACGAAGTTGGCGGCGAGGTGGGATGGCGACGACGAAGCGGAAGAAGACTCCTACGGTGGCTGGCGAGGAGCAAAGGATCGAGACAAAAGCAAAGAACCTCCCAATTTGATTTTTGAGCTGCCAGATGAAGGGGATTGGAGAGCGTTGTCGGATCTCAAGTTGGGTTGGCTAGAGGAGAGAAAAGAAGAGGGAATATGACCCAAAACTTGGCTAAGGACGACGGTCTGGCGATTGGGGTCCTTTTAAAGGGCCAAGGTCGAGCTCCAAGCTTGGGAAGGAGCTTGAAAAGCTCAAAATTTCAGGGAAAAGAATCCCTAGAAATCTTGAGTTCGCTCGAGCTCAAGGGCTTAATTTGGAGGTTGAGATTTGGTCTAGCAGATTGGGCAACTTCTCGTGGATCTTCCCTCTGAGTTTGGAGGTGATTGGACCTGATTCGAGGGAGAAAATCTCCCTCGAACCTCACTGAAGCTGCATTCCCACCGCCAATGGCGGTAAGGACCAAAGTGAAATAAATGATGAGAAGTTAGGGGTCCTTTTGCAAATAATTCGAAACCTGAGCGGGTGAATGTAAGAAATAGAGTTTTAAAGGGTTAAATTGGAAACTAGGTCAAGACGGATTCTGTTTAGGCCTAAATTTCGGTACCAACCTAATTTGGACCCAAGGAATCTAGTAGTGAAGTTATATTTAGTTTTGACCACGTTTGACTGAGAAAGCTGCACAGAAGCCAAAATTAGGGCAAAATTCTATCTGAGATTCTGTTCTAAGTCAAAATGGGTTTAGATGGTCAAACCAAGGGTACCAAACCTTTTAGAATATTTTTCTATGATTTTTTGGAGGTTTAAATGAATGTTATCTTGACCAAAACCTCTTTAATTTAAGTGGGTCTGAAATTAGGATTTTGTGTGTTGTTGTGGTTCTTGAAAAGCGTGAAACCCTGTGTTTATGATGTATTATTGTTAAAATTATAAAATTAACCCTGATTTACCATTCTCTTCTAAAATAAGAAAAATGCAGAGTTATGACTCTTAGATGATTATATAAGAGCTTTAATCGATCAAACGTGACTAAATGTGGTTAGTTAGGACCCATAATGATGTTCCCATCAGGGATGTTCTATGGACATCTGAAAGTAGATGTAAAATAGATTACTTTAATCGATCAAACTTGACTAAATGCGGCTAGTTAGGGCCCATGTGTTTCAATCAGGGATGTTCTACGGACATCTAAAAGTAGATGTAAAATAGATTAAGGTTTAATCCTTAAGGGCTAGTTTACTTGAGGGGTTAGAAAAGTAGTGTTAAGAAATGTAAAACTGGTGTTAACCTGTAATTGTGTTTACTTGCAGTGTGGTGTTAACACCAGTTTGTGTTTACTTGAATTGGTGTTAAGTTATGGTATTAACCCGTATGGTGTTTACTTGGTAGTAGTGTTAGGTATATAAAACATGAGAGATGTCAGAGACATAAGTGGTGTAGAATTTTAACACGGGTTTGGCTAACACCAGTTGAAACTGGTGTTAGACAAACCCGTGTTAAAGTTACTGAACCCGGGTTAGCAAATAAGGAGTTAAGTAGTCAAGTAAATGGAGGTTAACCCCTCAAAAAAGGTGTTAACCCTCCAAGTAAGCTAGGCCTAAAGATTAAGTCTGATAGGCCAATGGTCCTCTAGTTGGACATTTGGCAAGGTCCTCAGACGTCTTTTAAGGCGTCTAGACTAAGGGTTGGACGTCTCAATGTGGAAGAAGAGAGTGGGTTTCCAGTTTAAGTGTTTTGGACGTCTGGTTAAATAGTCAGACGTCTTAAAGTCTACGATCAAACATCTGATGTCAAGATTAAACATCTGATTAGGTTGTCTGATGCCTATTTTGATTTTCTGATTTATCTAAGAGTTTGTCTAAGTGTCCTAGGGTATTGTATGTGTTCCTAGGACTACTGTGTTACTTTGGGATTTTTAACAATTAATCTAGGCAAAATAAAGAGCAAAGCACATAAAGAGACAAATACAATATTACAAGATAAAAAGACATCTATCCTATTCTTCTTGTCTTCAAACTTTCACTCCAAGCAAAGCTCCTTCTCCTCCATCAAGCTCCTCCAATCCACCATGAATGCGAACTTGAACTCCTTCACACTTGATTCCATTTGCATTTATCCTCAAACTATAACTTAAATGCAAATATTAAATAATAAGTGTTTTGTTATCATCAAAATCAACGATCAAGGTGCTCTTACACCAACACTACTAATATGGCCTCTATTTCGCAAATATCATCCTTGATGAGAACCTCATCATGAGCCATAACTAGCTCATTTTGACCTAATGCAGAGAATAAAAGCTCCTACATAACCTTAGAAAGGCTTGGCTCAGAGAGATTCTGAGTTTGCAAAGAAAACATAAACTGAGGGGTAAAAATGCAATTTCACCAATCCGATATGAAAATAGGGTAACTCAGGATCCAAACATAGGTCAAAATAACTTAATAAGAAGAAAAGTGGGATGAAATGACTCAATAAGGGCTACAGCAACTCCAAGGAATTAAATGACAGCCTGTAACCCTAAAAACAAACCCACTTCAATTCACGTAGTTCGAGGCAAGGTAAAAATCAACTAAACCCTCTAAAATTCATAGAAAAATAATCTCTAGGGTTTAGGACTTTCAATTTGGCCTTAGGAACCCATTTTGACCTACATTGAGAACCATGCCCAATTAACAACTTAATTTAGGTTTCTGAATAAATTGACTGGTCAAACAAGGTTTAATCTAGAAATAAAATTCACCGTCAAAATCCTTAGGTCCTAATTAGTCATATATAAAAACTTGGGCCTAAGAAGAAACCTTCTTGACCAACTTTACACTTTGGTCCTCATATATTTACTTTTTGGCCCTCAACTTTTGAACCCTCACATTTTGGCCCCTAACTCTCCTTCGTTCTTTACGTTTAGGTCCCTCCTGCAAAACCTGAGCAGCGCCATGCTCCGGCGACCTTGCGCGGAGCATGGCGCCGCGCAGGGTGAGGGAGGGGCCCTGGCAAGTCAATGGGGGGTACCCTGCGTCGTCAGCCACCGCAGGGACACCCCCCTGAGTGCTGCGACCGCCCATACCGCTCGTGCGAATGCACGGACGGTATGGGTCTCCTTCCTCCGGCGTCCTCCGGCGAGGGAGACACGTCGTCTCCCTCCGCCCTCTTCTCTGATTCTGCCCCTATAAATACCCCCGTCGCTCCGCCGTTCTTCGCAGCTCGGATCTGACGGAGACACCCCCTCAATTCCTCCCTTCCCACTCCGACAGACGCCCCCTTGCTCCGGCGGCCTCTCCTCCTCCTCCTCGTCGCCCTGCCGCACTACCAGCAGCAGGGTTACCTTCCTCGATCTTTCCGCGTCACGCCGCACCCAGCTGGCGCCTCTCCGGTCCCTTCCTCGCCGCCGCCCCTTCCTCTGGGCAGTTTCTTCTCCTACGCCAACCCCTCTTCGTCCAGTTTAATAGGTAAAACTTCTCTTCTTCCTCCCTTCTTTCTTTTCCATACTGAAAACCCTTACTGTCGGCCCCGATTTCCCACCGATCACCCTCACCTTCTCCACCTCCGGCCACACTCCGGCGAACCGCTCCCATCGCTCCAGCACCCCACACGGCTCACCGACCTGTGCATAACCTCCGCCTCCTCACCCTGATCCTCTTCCACCCCTCCACTTCCCACCAAAAGCCCTCTGCAGATCCACCGAACACACCCACTTCTCCGCCTGCAGTTTGACCTAGGGCGACCCTTTTGCTCCACCACGCCCACTGCAGACCCTCCGACCACCTTCGCCGTGCCACGACGAAGGTTCTCCGCATATCTGATTAGGCCGAGAGGCCATGCTTCTGTGAACAGGTGTCGCGCCCGCCATCGCCATTACTGAGCAGCGAAGCTCCTTCGACCTGCTGCTTCAGGCAACACCACGCCCAGGTCAGACTCCTAGGCTTCGCGGGGTAGCTTCACGAAGTGTCAGGCTGCAGTTCGGGCGAAGCCCTTGCTTGAAGCCCTCACGCGAAGTTCTCGCTGCCGCTGCTTCCTCCGCGCAGGCGCTCACATTGGGGTGGGACATTTAGTCCCACCTCGGAAGGCTTCGAAGAGGCGCGCCGATATAAGTTGAAAAAGTGTTGTAGGCTTATCGCCTCAGCACATGGGGTGAGGTCCCTCTCACACCGCTTCACCCGGCCCGTCCACGAGCTCATCACACGGATCCGGCTGACCCGACCCGACTTGACTCGCACTCCTCGCCCACCACCGCACGCCGGTGGGCCTGGACCCGGGCGCGACTCGTACCCGATTACTCGGTTGCTCTGGGAGAGCTGTCCTAAGAGCGAATTCTGAGAGAGAAAGAGACGCGTGGGGGTGGGGGGTAGAGTAGGTTTTGCCCTCTGACTCTGAACTCTTGAGCGTGCAGGCACAGGTGAAGAAGAAGGAAGCTAAGGGAGACACTGTAGCAACAAGCGATTTAAGTCGTCTGATTTTCCAATCAGACGACGTCCTGAAGGCAAAGAAGAAGAAGGAAGGCGAGGCAGAGGAAAGAGAGGAACACAGAGAGGCCAAGTGAAGACTCTACCGAGATCAGAAGACAAAGAAGAAGAAGAAAAGAAGAGAGAAGGAGCAGCCAGGTGAAGAAACAGAAAGCAGAAGAAGAAGAGAAGCAAGAAGAAAAGAAGAAGAAGAGCACGGGAGGAAGATCTGAAGCAAGAAAAGAAGAAACAAAGAAAATAAAAAGAAGAAAAAGACAGGATCGACCAACCAAGAAATAGAGGAAGAACACGAAGAACAAAAGCCAAAGAGGAGAGAAGACAAAGAGGAAGAAAGAAGAGAAGAAGAAGAGCCAAACTTTCATCTCTCTCTCTCTCTCTTTATTTTGTAATAGAACATGTATATCTCTAGAATACGACTTGCTCCCTGAGTTCGACCTCGGGAGAACTGTATTTTCCGAGTAACAAATATTAGCAAATGATGGCAATAACTATCTGTACTACAACACTTAAGAAAAGCTAGTTGCTGCCACCGTTTGCCAATCCTCAAATGGTTTTATAAAATCATTCACAATGTAAGAGGCTTATTTCTTTCTAACTTCCTCCCTACAGTGGTCAATTTCAATTTCAAAGTTGGATTCTCCTTAATAAAAATTGGTGGGTCTCCTAGTTCAACATCATCTTCAAATTCATTTCTCCTCGAATTTTCTTCCAAAATGTTCATGTCCTCATCATTATGATCCTTCAAATCTTTTACTTCCTTGCTTAGGACAACCTGGATATTATCAACCCCATCGGAAGAATCTAAATCCTTACAGTCATGACTAATCAAATCTAGCTTGGATTTATCTAATTCAAGAACAATTGATTCAACTTTTAAATTCTCAAGGTTTGATGCGAGGATGAGGCTAGTAATCAAATTTTCATCAAGTTCAATATTTGGTTCCTCAACGTTAGCCTCATCTAAGTCACAAAGATTCAATGAAGGGCCTACCCTTAATTCATCATTAAGGTTTTCAAATTTAAGCTCATCAATTGGCCCATTCTAAAATTTGACATATCATTCTCAAGTTTATCTTTAATATAAGATCCTTCCTTAAAGTTGAAGGTTTCTAATGATACTTCTTCAACAATAAAACCTTCATCATTAAATTCAAAGAATCATTGATCCTTGCAGACAAATGCCTCATAATTAGTTTTACATCCTATCCACATGTCCAAAGTTTCGAATGAGACATCTTCTTCATTCTATTGAACCCCAAAATCCTCAAACGATTCAACCTCTAAATCATCCATGTAGAAGTTTTCAATTTCAGATTCCATCTCGAGGGAGTTTCCAGCATTATCTTCGCTCAAGCTCAAAATGATCTTTTCTTTTTCTCTATCTCCCTTGAGATCATAATCCTCGATTGTTAAATTATTCTATTCTCTTAAAGGCCAATCCTCAATTTCGTGAATATCATTAGATGCCATGGCCACCAATTCATCCTGATTCAATTCAGATTCGTTGGAAAAAATTTCATGCTTAAGGGACAACTCTTGTGCCTCATCCTCAACAATCCTTGGATCATTAGAATAAGCTACCTTAGAAGATTTAGACTATTCCTCAAGATTTTTCCTTGATTCTCTTGATTAAATCCTAAGTGTTGTTTATGATTCACCATTAATTTTATTAGGCTCCTCAAGATTTGTTTTAATTTTAGGGTTTCCTGTATTTCTCTTTTGGTTGTCCTCTTTCAGCCTTTCAAACTTGGCTCGCATGAGTAGTAGCATTTCTGCATTTTCGACAAAATGTTTATATGAAATCTCCTTGAAAGATTGTGGCCTTAATTGTTGTAGGTCCTTAGTTACAACAGGATTAGAGTTTGGCTTTGCAAAGATAATACTAGGACCTAGGGAGATTCTGATGCTGCTAATTTTAGGTTCCAATTCCTCAAGAGGCACCGATATACCTTTTGGTTTACTCTAGAAAAGTTTAGGCTCAAGGAGGTGCTTAAAGTTAGATTCCTCATCTTTTGGTGAGCTTGAGAAATTAGATGTGCCTGAATTGCAACCATACAAAAGATACCTATAGCCAGATTTTTGAGCTGTGGCATCAGAGAATTCAAGTTGACCCCAATTTAACTTAGGCTGGTATGAGTCACAAGGTTGAGGATTAGGAGATTGGGGATATGATGGTTGAGGATAAAGATGTACAGGGTACCCTTAGGTCCTATTAGAATAATCCTTAGAGTATAAAGACGCATATGGAAAATTATTGCGAGGAGAGTAAGAGATTTCATCTTGATATTGAAATCACAGTTTATAATCACCTCCCCAATTTGACAAAGAATTATCCCAATTCGAAGATTGGTAAGATTGATTCAAAGTGGGATTAATGTTATAGTTTTTTTGGGGCTATTGTGTGTAGGAGGATAGAAGTTGAAATCCATGTGTGTATGTTAGAGGAACAACGAGATGTGAAGAGAGACAGATGCGAATAGTACCCTAACTACATAAATCAAGCAAACAATCTCTAGCCTCAATGTGTAACCCTATGGGATCTAATCCAGGTACAATTGGGGTCTGGCTAAATCTCCTCAACCCTTGAACTTCCTGACCGATTAGATGGAAGGGACCCTTGATAAACACCAATTTATCATCAGCCTTAACCGAAAAATCACATCCACTTCCTTGGTTTTCTAATTTACATTATGGTTTGGGGTTGCATTTAGGCATTCCATAGTTTAGACATGCATTGCATTATTTTCCCTTATCTTTTGCTTTTACACATTTCCTGTCATTGTCAGGGATGATTACACAGTGAAAATCACCCAAGCCTTGGCAATGTAAAAGGCAGAAGATGAAGATAGAGCTCTTTCCAGCTGGATCTTAGCTCATTCCAACTCACCTCAGTTGGATTCCAGCTCAACTCTGCTCATGGCAGCTTTAGTCAACTTAGCTTAGCTACTAGTCCTTAACTAGCTAAGCTAAGTCAGTTAAGAAGTCCACAACCAGCTCAGGGTAGCTCAACACTAGCTCATGAAAACTCACCCTAGCTCAACTTAGTTGAACTTGTCTACTGGACCTAAGCTAGCTAGGGAGTCTTCAAGAAGATCATACCAGCTCCCCTCAGCTCTAGAATAGTTGAGATCAGTTCAACTTATGTCAACCTACTCAACTTAGTAGCTAGCAAAGAACTAGCTAGTTAAGCTGAATAGCTGAGCTCTTAGAAGACTTTCTGCAGCTCAACACCAGCTCCATGAAGACTTAAAGCAGCTCCTCCAGCAAAACCCTAACTCTTCCTCTACTCATCTACTAGTTAAGCTAGCTTAGCTTAGCTCCACCTAGTTCCTCTACCATGGCCAACCACCTCCCCCACATAGTTCCACTACTACCTCCACCTTCCTTAACCTAAACTACCTCAACTCCCCTTCCCTTTTGGCACCAACTCCTAAGCATCCCTTAACCCCATCACCACCACCAAAAGCCACCTAAAAGTGGTGCCAAAACCACCTATAACTACCTCCCTTCTTGGCACCAAAACACCACTACATCTCTACCGTACACATGTCCACCTAAGTCATCTCCACCATCCCTTTTTCCCTCCAAAAAATACCTTCTAGAATCCACTCCCCTTGGCACCAAAAGTAGGTGCCTCTCCACCCTTGGTCCTCCACCAAGGGGTGGATTCCACCCATAACCACCACCACCCACACCCTTTAGGTTGGCACCACTTATCCTAGCCCTTAAACCCGTAACCACCCACCAAAACCTAATCCTAGCCCTTCATCAATTCATGCCAACCCCCCTCCTTCCCATCTTATAAATACCCCCTTCCTACCACCTAAAAACTAACCCTTGGCTACATTTTATTCCCACCTATATACACTACATAGCCATCCAAAGGAAGAGTGGAGAGAAGAAGATTAAGGAAGCTATCCCTTGCTTCCTTTGTGCCTTCTCCCTTTTTCCTTGGACCAAGCCAAGGTTTTCTTCATGTTTGATAGGATTTTCGCATTTTCGAATATGAAAATCGTCATTATGTCATAGTATAGTGTGAAATCTGATAAAAAAAAATATTTGTAATAATGAGTCGGTGCATCTCGGTCGAACTCAGGGAACTGTTTTGGAAATGTGAAATCTGATTCTAATCTCTCTCTCTCTCTACTTGCTTAAAAATGCATGCCAATTTATAATAATTTTTAGGTATTTATGCACGACATGTTGTTGCTAAATATGCAGAAATTAAAATAGGCAACTTTAATCACAAGAAAATATGGCAAGAAAGCTTATGGTGATTTTGCAATACACACACACATATAAAAGGATGATTTTCATTGAGTCCAGAATGGTTACTACAAAGCGAAGCTTGAGGAAAGCTTGTACATGAAAGCTTAAAGCATAAAACTATCTAGCAGAAAACAAGTGCATGTGTGGATCTATAGGAAGATTACATATGCATCATTGAGTGGGGAGAGAGAGCTAAACTACTGAGTAGAAAATAAAGTAGAGAAAAGTTATGAAGAACTACTACTTATCTAGTAGAAAGAAGGGCATCGAAGGTGGTCTCCAATGGCCTTTGAGGTTGAGGTGGTAGGGAGAAGGCGGGGCAGCCAATGGTGCTTAGGTTGGCTCTTGGAGAGGGTAAGAGAGGGTGTTCTTGAGTTGGGGTGGAGGTGGAGTGGCCATTGTGATGGGGTCGTGGAGGTGGAGCTATACTGAATGGAGACAAGAATCAAGATGGGTGCAAATGGCTACCTATGGGATCTTTTTATAGACCCTTGGAAATCTCTCTAGAGAGGTGTAGAACTCTCTAGAGAGAGCACTATGTGGCCGACCAAGAGAGGTTGGAGGTGGTTTTTAGATCCACAAAATGTGGATCTAAAAATTTGAATTACTTTGGGTTGCTATTTTTAGCAACCAAGTTAACACACTTGGATAAGAGTTCTAGAGAACTCTTAGTGTATTTTCGGCTAGGTGAGGGTGTGTGTGTGTGTGCCTGAACATGTGTGTGTGTGGCTAAGTGATCTAGTGGTCTAGGTTAAGTCCTAAGGGTTTGGGTTAGGTTAGGTCATAGAATTAAGGTTGGAAACCCTAATTACTAATGTAGATGCACAATTAAACTTGACACAAGTTTAATTGAATGAGTGCAAACCTAATTGAGACTGAGATTACTCAATTAGGTTAGGCTTAGGTCAATTGGACTCACTGAGTCCAATCAGACTTGTGTGGGTTGAGATCAGAGCTCAATTGGACTCTATGAGTCCAATTGACTAGGCAATTGTAATTGACTATGATCCAAGTCAATTGGTCTTAGTGAGAACCTAATTAGGTTCTTAGGAGGGTCTAAGGGTAGCCAATTGGACTAAGTAGATCCAATTGGAGTTGCTTGGGTTGATTTGAATCAATCAGATTTAGGTCCAACCTTAATTAGGTTCTACTGAGCCTAATTAGACTTAAATAGGTAGGGATGGATCAATTGGATCCTGGGTAGACCCAATTGGATGTAGGTGCACCTAATCAAGTAGGAATGCACCCAATTGGATGTAGGTTAGGTAATTGGGTTTGTCCTGAGTCTAATTAGACTAGTCTGAGCCTAATTAAATTGGGGTCAACCTAATCAGGTTCATCTGGACCTAATTAGAACAAGGCTGACCCAATTACCTCCAATTGAGCTAATTGGGATATCAAGCGATCTAAATGGGATTCTAAGGTAGGAATTGGATTGGGGATAAGAGGATTGAGTATAGGGATAGTGGATAGTAGGAATCTGGATAGTGTTATCCAGGTTTTGGCTGAAGTGGGAAATTAAGAGGGATAAGGGTATCCCGGAAGGAGGATAAGAGTTGGGATAATGTGGATAAGGGCATGGATAGCACTATCCATGTTTGGATTTTTCAGCTAAATTAGCCTAATAGGGAGGTGGCTTAGGGATAGGGACATGGATAGGGTTATCCTAGAGACTAAGGATAGGGATAGGGTTGTCCTAATGCTAGGGATAAGTGCAGGGATGTCCTAATGTTCTTCATAATTTAATCTAAGCATTAATTTCTACTTAGTAGAGTAGCATATCTCAACCCTACATTATTTCTTCTACTATTTATTCCTAAGTCTTCTCCTCCAGCTCTGCTGCAGCTCCAGCTTCTCTTTATTCTTCAAATCTATCTTCAGATCCAGTTTTAGATCTTCCTATTACCTACAATCCACACGATGCACTTAATCAACACATTATAACATTATTTGATGCATAGCTAAAATAAAGCAAGAAAGGTTCAATGTATGATCATGTATGCATGGATTACATTAAGTTATGCTAAGTTCTAACTTAATTTAGTTCATTTAAGACCTATGATTGCTGCGCAATCACTTTACCAAAGGGGATGGCCAGGCAGAGGAGGAGGAGTTAGGGTGGATGTCCACCCTGAGGAGGAGTACTTGAAGGAAGGAGCACATCATCATCCAGCAAAAAAGTGAGAGAAGATCTTCTTCAAGTGTAGAGCTACCGTGCTTGGAGCGAAACCCTTCTCAAGCTCCATCAGAGGATCCTTTCTTCTTCGTCTTCATCTTCATCTTTTTGTAGTAGCTAGATTTTAATTCCAAGCAAATATCTAGTTGTAACTTGACATTTCTAGTAATACAAAAAGTTATTTTGCCTTTAAATTTTGTGTTTTATTTCAAGTAGTGTCCCTTTAGTTTAGTGCATTTCACTCCACTCTTCTAATTACCCTCAACACCCTTGCCTAGAGTGAGCTTAGAAAAGTAGATTATTTCTTGTCACTTAGGCGTAGTTTCGCATTTCCGCATTACCTGATTATCCTTTGAAAACCCTAGACAAAAATCAAAGAATAAAAACATAAAAAAGAAGATTCGAGTTTTGCAAGAGAGAAACATCACTTAAACACCAATTGCCTCCATAGACAACCCTAGATACTCCACTATCTAGGTTTATAAATTTAAGGTTGGTCAAATTTTACGCTTTGCAATGACACCAATTTGCATCTTTAACAAAATATGTATTTTTCACATCAATCCCCTAGGACACCCCGCATGGCAGGACACCACTATAGGTTAACGCGGTTATTGCACCATTCCGTATAGGTATCGAGTGGTCCAAGTAGACAAAGCCTCAATTCCAAGTAGCCCTACGTTATTGCACCAAGATAGTAAATCCTACCTAGAGTATGTCTACTCAATTTTAATTTTGGCTAGGATAATTGTGCTCAAGAAATTGATGGGTGCTAGGGGGTATTTTCCCTTAAAGATTAATTCAGAGTGTGTAGTGCAGTGGCAAACAAGCAAACAAGGCCTTTGTTGAGAATGTATGCATTTTAGGTTTTGCCTTGTTGTTACACATTTTAGGGTTTCACTTGACTCTTTTAGGATTTTACAAATAGAATTATTGTGGGTGATGTAACTTCTTTTATTAGTTTAGTCTGATACTTGAATGTGTGATGATTTCAGGAAAGTTAATCACAAGAATCGTGAGCCCACTAGAGGTAGGTTATCCCTAGAATGAATGCCCTATAATTGATATCTTCTAGTGTCGTGCGGGTTTAAGGGCGCGAATCAAAATTTATTTTTCATTATTGTTGTTTTTAACACAAACCTAACTAATGCAAATTCTAATATGAGTGGAGAGACATGTACTTGACTGGGTCGGTCTGACTTGGCCTAGGGCTTGAATCTTCTTGCAAAATGCACAAGCCAAGCACATACACATGAATTAGTAACACGAATGCAAACTAAATGTAAAGCACATGTAATGCATGCAATAGAAAGCAACCTAACATGTCGCCTCCTCGGCAACGGTGCCAAAAAGTGATGCGCGAAACCTCTTATAGTTTAATTCTGTCGTAACACGAGAATACGCGATCACTCAAATAAATGGGAGTCTAAGTCGTATCTCAGGGAGGCTTTTGGTTAGATTGCTGACATTGAAAAATGCAATTAGGTTAATTTTTTCGTTCTAGCTTGCAAATACAATGTCAATTTCAATTAATAAAATTAGACGATGAATCCGAGTGTCAAACACAGGGAGGCATTGAAATGACCTGCTGCCTTTTTGGCTTGGTTAAGATGTCTGGATTAGCCATCAGATGTCTGTCTAGACGTCTGGATAGAGGGTCGGACGTCTGAAAGTAGGACCATACCATGTTTTTCTTTTCCCGCGTGCATGCAGCACGTGCACATCTCCTCTCTCCTCACCCCAAACCCTAACCCTTCCTATTTAAACCCCACACCCACGCCACTCTCCCCCTCTCCACCAGCCACCACCTCCATCTTTCCTTCCTGCCGACCTCCACCTTCCTCCTAGCCACCAACGCGGCAAGTGGAGAAGGAGAGAGATGAGACGTGGAAGAGGAGGAGAGGGGAGCGAGAGCGTGGGAGGAGCTCGAGGGGAGGAGCTTGCGAGGGAGCCGTGGGAGCTCAGAGGAGCTTGTGTGGGAGGAGTTGAGGACGTGTGCGAGGAGGAGGAGCTCACGAAGGTGAGCTTCGCGACCTCCTGAAGCTGCTGGCATAGCAGCTGTGGGTGGTGTGGAGGGGTCCATGTTGAGGAGAAGGCTCACGGAAGTTCTGCGTACTGGATATTTTCCTGTATCAGACGTCTAGAGCACATCCCAGACGTCTGGAGTAGCAGGGGGACGTCTAGAGTAGAAGCCGAATGTCTAAAAGCATGTGTAGTGCCAAAGTGCGTGCTTCTGCACGGTTTCCAGCCATGCAGGCTTTATTGCAGGGGTGTGTTTAGCCATTTCTAGCTCTACACGTGTGTACGTAGGGGCAGAGTGTTGGAAAGGTGCATGGTACGCCCTTCGAGGCACTTTTGGATGTTTGGGTACATCGCCAGATGTCTGATTGTACTTCCAGACGACCGGAAGGGGAGTCCGACGTCTGAAACTCTCCTTAGATGATCACAGAAGGATCCGGACATTTGAAGAAGCCACAGGAAACCCAGGGTGAGTACTGATGTCTTTTAAGACGTATGGGACTAGTCCTAGACGTCTGATTTTAGATAGTATGCGTGTTTTTGGCCTGTTTAGGGCAATCGGATTTCCACAAACGAATTACCATTATTTTTCGCTTGAGTTTCTCTACGAGTTAGTGTCACTTGTATATGATTTTGGACTCGTTTGATGTGGTGGTCAATTGTATAGGTCTCCAGCCAGTCAAGTATGAGGAACCCGCGGAGGCGACAGGATCTGCGATCCGAACCCCCATTCCTTCCGTATTTTCCAGTAGAGTGGCTTACATTAATATTATGATTTAAACAAATGAACTGCATGTTTAGAATAACTTGAATGAACCCTAGGATGAGAATGAACTCTAGGGCAGGAACAAATGAGTATGATTTGAGCTACACTGTATACTTGAGATACATGTAGAACCCTAGGATGAGAATGAACCCTAGGATAGGAACAAATGAGTATGGTTGAGCTACACTGTTTACTTGAATGCATGTAAAACTTTAAATGCTAGTAAAGGTATTGGTTATTTTAATGTGATGCTTTGTCAGTTAGAAAATCGTGAGCTGCCTATTTTAAGAATGAAACCGGTAATGAAATAGAGAGATATGAAAGTTTGGAAAATGAAACGAAAGGAATACCAGCATGAACCCCACAGGAAATTAGGAGAACTCCTGTAGACGGGGAGTGAGCTAGCCTTTGTGTATGCGGTACCAATGAGAGCAACTGTCCCTTTAGTGTAGAGGGGTATTAGCCGCTCGTTGGGTTGAGCCTCGGGGTCAGGCCTAGTCACTCTACACCGACTCTGCTTGGCCCTCGTGTACGTGGTACCGAGGTGAGCTACTTAGTGTAGGGAAGGAGATAGCCGCCCCAGGGGGCTCGGGGTTAGGACTAGCTGCGCTGCACCGACTCTTGTTAGGCCCACTGGGCAAACCGGGATTGTCGGGCGAGGGTACGTGGACTATGGAGGGGTGAGACCCTTGTTATGCGCTGAGGGGTGAGACCTCTGTTCTGAGAGGGCAAGGCCCTGTACTGTTCCGTGCTGTACCTTTAGGTGTACCCGCTAGTTGAAAGGACTGACCGCGTGCCAGTGTGGGATAGCTACCCGTGTGCTTATCATGCGTGCCGTAGTCACCGCTACGTCGCGATCGTGACCTTAGGGTGGTTGACTGGTGTAGGACTACCACAGGGGACTCTCCTAGCCAAGAAAGCACCACATGTACATTCTACATCATGGAAAAGACTACAATCAAGATCATTCCCATAAGGAACAGGCCAGATCAAGAAATGATTAGGTGAATAAAGGAGTAACAAATTAGAACTACTTAGTTGAGCTAAGTGAAAATGGATAGTCAATTAATTGTATTAATTAATTGCTTATCTTAATTACATGTAAATGGCTAAATTACCACTCTACTCAGCATTCGTTGACTTTGGAAATTTTATAACCTTGTTCAGATCAGGGAGTTGAGTAGCCAGCACCATTGGCTGCAGAGGGAGTTGGGCCCAGTCGAGCCTAGCTTTAGCTGCATTTTCTTACCGTTTCCCTAGCTTTTGTTGTAGTAGTGAGTATTTTTATTCTATGTAATACTATTTCAGTTACTTTTTCGCTGTACTTTCCTCTGTTATAGTTGTGATGGTCTGTAATATTGATAAACTATTCGTTCTGTTTCTTTTGCTGTCTCTTGATTACTTCTGCTTAGTTACATTGTATCTATGGTTGTGAATTACTTCCTACTTTTGGTTATTTCTCGTTGGACGACTAGGTCATGAGATTAGTCGAGGAGGGCCGGTGTTGAGGTGACTTGCTCGATCGTGATGAGACACATGGGGCTCTCATCATACCCCCATGCCTAGCTTTTGCTAGTCCCTTAGCAAAATTTCAAGATTTTAACTTCCGTTCTAGACCCAGAGTGTCTGTCAACAATCATAAGTGCTTCTCCTTTTCTTTTGTGATTAGGTAGGAATGCCGGCCATAGGCCTAGAGGTACTCAAGTACCAACCAAAATCCGGACCTGTTCCGCTTTAGCCTCAATCCTCCACAAAGGTTTCTAAGGCCCACAGAAACTAACCTAGGGTTTGTTGGACTCCGCGGTTAAAGCACCCGTGCTTGAGATATTTGTAGCCTAAGTTCAGTTTGTAGTGCGTTTTTGTAAGAGAGAGATAGAAGATTTATTTGTTTGGAGAGCTTTTCTCTCTCTTTTCTTTTTATTTCTAGCTCCGGATTAGCTTCTCAACATGGTCTGTATCGGATTCCTCGTCCCCATCATCAATCCTCAAGGGTTACTGCTATTGATGCTTCGAGATAGCACCGCTCATGGCAACCCCCAGAACCTTGGCTTTCGAGATTTCGAGATAATCCCGCCCATGGCGTTCCTTGGCCGAATTCAGACCCTGGCGATCGACATTTCGTGATAATGCCACCCATGGTATCTGAACCAGTAGAGTACTTACATGCCCCTAGTAGGATATTTAAATATCATAAGAGACAAGCATCGAGGAGACGATATGTTGTTACGCATCTTCGAGGGAAATTTCCCACCTCTCTGCGCCGGGAACTCGTCCAAATCAACTTGTGTTGATTGACCGCTCCTAATCTAGGTGACTTTTTCAGAACATTAAATGCTTTTGCATGGTTTTGATATTTATGCGCACTAAACCAGACTGTGTGTGAATTTGGGGTGCTTAAGTTACCGAATCCAGCAAACCGAAGGTCAGTTAACGAGGCCGAATACTTCCTAAGCCTTAGACCTAATACTTAAGCTTCGCATTTTCCCCAACCTCTTGAGGATTATCCAAATTTTAGCGGATACGTGAATTTTTAAGCTAACGAATCTAGCCCAAGAGGCTTAAGACCAGCGTTCCCGCTAATCTCTTGTTATGTCTTCTTAGCACTTTTTCTTTTATTTCTTTTCTTGATCTGGTCTAGAACTTCAGTTAATTCCTTAATCTTTTACTAATGACATTTCTTTTTCTTTTTCATTTTGTGCTCCTTTTTGTCAGTTTTGCACTTTTTCTCCTCCTTATGATTATGTGGCTCACAAAATTTCCTCCCTCCCCCATTTTTTTGTTCTTTTTCATAATTTTTCAATTTTTTGTGTTTTTGACATATGCAAATTTTTTGTGTGTGAGACTCCTGACTGTTTTCTTGGTTCTGTATGTATGCACTTTATCACCCCCCCATGCCTAAGTTTTGCAATGTCCTCATTGTAAACGGAGGGTGTGAAATAGTGTTGAGGTCAGGGACTTAGAACAGGATACATCGGGTGGGTGAATGGGTCGGAAATGACTGATGCGGATGATTTTAAGCTCTGATACGTGTACCAGAGGTGGGATCAACTGTCTAAGGCTGAACTCAAGGTGCAATAGACGTGGAGTACAGACGAATAATCAGACGGGTCTCTATTTTTGGGATGACGGGTTGCCTCCCATTAAGCGCTAAATTTAATGCCTTCAGCTGAGCGGAAAATGGGGTGGAGAGGGAGTGGTCAAATCTGTGGAGTTTTGGAAAACAAGCACCTTGATTAAGAGCCTGGTTGGTCCAACCAGGTGCTTGTTAAGATTAGTGGGCTGATGATGCAGCCCAAACCCAATAAGTTTGGTGGGTTGATAGATGTAGATCAGCAAATGCGGAACCCACCATATGCAGTGAAGTTCTGATGAATAAGGGTGTCCCTATTTGGTAGAGGCTCAGGTTCAAAGTTAGTAGGGCAGACCCAATCGAAACCCCGCTCGTCCAACTCCTCGGTTTCTATGTCGTAGATTGGCATGACTTCCGAAAAATCGATTCGTTCCTCTGAGGATGTTGGCGAGGGATATTCATCAAATCGAGGCCCAAAATCATATTCTTCATTAAAAGATTGATCTTCTTCATATGGGGCCTTGAAATCCTCCAAATAGGTTTCAGATCTAGGTTCTAGACTTAGGATGTGGGTTGAATTACCAGAATCTAGGTCTGAATAACCTTCGAGGGTCACCTTATCAGAATAAGGGATGGAATTTACACCCTCGAGAGATTCAGTTCTACTCTCATACTTGCAGGAGTTTTGGGATTCTAGAATGGGCTCATCATGGTCTTTTCCTGCATTTGGAGCTTCCCAACCTTCTTCAATATCAGGCACATTGTATTCTATCTGGGTTGGGAATCCACAACCATTTTGTCCCTCAAACCCGAGATCAGATTTATCCTCGATGTTGTCCCAAGATAGATCATCTTCTGTTGATATACACGGGTATTTCTGATCAATCACTTGTTTTATTAATCTCATTATCTCTTCCCGTTTTTCCAGACTATCTTGGTGTTGCTTCCAAAGTCGAGGATCTGTCATACATTGGAGGTATTCAAGGTTGTGCAGTTTTTCTATCTCAATGTATGCAGTAATGAGCAAATCACGGGTTGATCCTTTATTGTCTTCTGCTAATAGTACTTGGGCACAAGTTATGACAAAGGTTGTGGTTGTTGGGACATCAACCTGAATGTTTCCTACTGTTGTTGAGGTTTCTTCATTTTCATAGAATTTCATGGCATCCTCAATCATTTTATCTCTCATGGATCTCCGATATTCAGGTTTCTTGACTGGTAGTTCTAGGTGGTTTGGCTGCATTTTCAGATCAGGTGGTGGAATTAAGATGTAGAATCAGAGTTTGAATCAAGATGTAGTTATGAAGCGATCAGATCTGAATAATGAGTCCCACTGAAAATGTGTATGTGTGCTCTAAAGAGAAAAGATGAGGGACTGGAGATGCTTTTTACCCAATCAAGACACCCAAAGATGTTTGGATGACTGTGGAGGTTCGGGACGGATGGACCCCTGGATCAGAAGATCGTCCACCTGAGAATTACCTGGGCAGCCAGAGAGGGAGAGTCCCGCAAAGACCCCTACACGGTAGAGCGTCCCTATGGGTTACAGGGTTTCCCCCACCCGACCTCTCTTGTTACTGAGATTCCAGGTAGACCAGAATGGGGACCTTGACCTCTTAAGTCTACCACTTTTATTTCAAAGGTGCTTTAGGGTTCTCACTTGAACTTTAGATGTTTTGATATTGTGACCTAATTTAGAGGTTGGTTGACCCAAAGGGTCAACTTCACCTGACCTGTCCTATAGATGACAGAATGATTCTAGGTTTGGAGCCTAATGATCACCCTGATTCGACTCCCAGGTTATTAGGTCCAAAAATTTTAAGATTCAAGTGATTTTAGAGCTCAATTTTTAGGGTTTGTTTTGTTAAGATCTCTTCAATCAAGGGCTTGGGTAGCACACTGATGCAGGAGGGTTTATTTCCTTTTATGCAGGCATGTGTGACTAGCACTCCAAGATCCTACTGTAGAAACCCTAATTTGGTTATATTTCCAATCCTCTTTTCTTTTTCACAAAAATTCTCTTTGGACTTGAAAGCAAGAAATGTGTTGTCCACAGAGATTAAGCATTATTTCTATTAGGCACATGAATTTTTGGGATGGAATCTGAAAAAAAATCGCTCTAACTTCAAGAACATTTGAAAAAAATTTCGCAAAATTAGGAAACGTTTGCCTTAAAGATGGTGATTACTATATAAAGAAGGCAATTGATTCCTAAATTGATTTTCTTCCTTTTGTCTTTTCAGGATTAGGGGATAGTTTAAGGAAGAAAAGAAATTACCTGCCCTGGAGTGGTTGACTTGCGGGAGGGATTTTCTTGTGAAATACCTGCAAGATCACATCAAAGCATAGTAGGGCAAGTTAGTGTTCAATATGAAGAAAAGAATGTAGAGACTAGTGGTAAATTGCACGTTGCTCCCCGGCAACGGCGCCAAAATGTTGAAGCGACTTGCTCGTTCGTGTTTTAACAGTTAATTACGTCATAGTATAGGTGATCAAGTGTCGTCAACAAATAAAGAATTTTATTACTCGAAAATCGGAGTATCCGAGGTCGAACATAGGGAGCAATTGGAATTTACTACTAATCAAAATGTAATTGAACACTCTAATTTACTCAAAACTTAAATTCAAACATGAATGTATGCGGGTAAAGAGTAATTAGGACAAAAGAATAAAATTGGACGTCTTATCTTGTGATCAGACGTCTTAAAAGTATTTTCCCTTTTTCTTTTGCTTTCTGTAGTCTTCACTTTGCCTTTCTTTTTCTCTTCTGTCTTCTTCTCACTTTAGATTCTGCTTCTACTTCCTTGATCTTCTGCCTTGGCTTTTCTTCTTTCCCTGCCATCTCTCCTTCTTCCTTCTTGGCTTCTGCGAAGGCTTCTTCTTCTTCCTTGGTCTTCTGTTCTTCCTTCTATCTTCTTCTGATTCTGTGTTGGCTTTCTACGAAGGCTCTTCTTCTGCCTTGGTCTCTTCTTTCTTCTCCTTCTTTGGCTCTGCAGTCCTTCTTTCTTCCTTCTCTTCTCTGCCTCACTCAGCTAAGTCTTTCTTCCTCAACGTTCAGCCTGCATACACAGAGAGCAAAACCTACCCCTTTCCCTCTACCCAAACGTCTCTCTCTCTCTGCAATTCGCTCAAGGACGCTCTCCCAGAGCCACACGGGTAATCGGGTCGGAATTCGCACCCAGGACCAGGCGCACTTGCAGGTGGGTGATGCACGAGGAGTGCTCAGGTTAGGGTCGGGTCGGATCCCGCCAGATCCGCGAGGTGAAACCGCAGACGAGGCGAGTGGGTCAGGTGAGGGACCTCACCCTCTGTGCTTTCGGAGGTAGTAAGCAGATTACACAAAAACAATTTAAACCGCACCTGCGCTTCGCGTTTCGCCGATGTGGGACTATCCAGCCTGGCCCAATCTCGCGCGCACCCGCAGATCCTTCGTGCGATTGCCACAGCTGCAGACTTCGCAACGCTCCTTGCTGTGCCAGACCTCTTCGCACCGCTCGCGCGAGTCTGCTGCGCCTGAAGCCTGGAAGACCTGACGCCTGGAGCTGCTGCGAAGCTGCTTCAACCTTCGTCAATGGGGCAGGAGCTTTGATACTGTCAAACACAAAACGAGCCTCTCGGCTCAATCAGACCAGCTGGGGACCTTCGCCGTGGCACGGCGAAGGTGGTGAGCCATGCGGCAGGCCGTGGGATGGCCTAGGCATGCGTGTCTAGGTCAACCTGTGGCCGGATGTGTGGGGTTGTTCGGGGGGCTACTGTGGAGGTGTAGAGGGATGGTGGAGGGGCGGAGATTGTTCCTTGTGGTGAGGCGGAGCTTATGAGATGGTTGGCGAGTCGTGTGGAGGGGCGGAATGGTGGGGGCGGCTCGCCGAAGATCGGTCGGAGACGTGGAAGATGAGGGTGGTCAGCGACGGTCGAGGGTCGATTAAATGAAATAACAGGGGTAAAAGAGAGAGGGGAATACGGGGAGTAGTTCTAACCTAATTGTAGGGACGACGGGGGACGGAGGGCGGACAGCTGTACCTACTGTCGCCGGAGAAGACGTTGCCCAGTGGAGGAAGACGGCGGCGACGACGGGGCTGAGGCGGTGTGCACGGGCATTGCGCGACGCGGAGGAGAATCAGGAAGATGTCCCTACCACTGGTTTTGTGGTAGAGCGAAGAAGATGGGAGAGGGAGCTTGCTGGAGCTTGCTGGACACTTGGCCGGAGAAGAAAGAGATGAATTGGGGGTGGAAGTCCGGCCAAGTCAAGCTAAAGATGAGCGGCTGGAGGTGTGGGTTTTTTTATAGGCACTAGGCCGTGCTTTCAGAGCATGGAGGGCACGCCTATTGCCTCTGATGGCTCGCCGGAGTTGGAAAGAGGTTAAGATACCCAAATCCCTCGTGCGTTCGCACGAGAGATTGGGTTCACACCAGAGATTTTGATTGGCCTTAGATGGAAGAAAATTCCTCAGAGAATCTCCCTTCCATTTCTGGGAGGGGATCTCTGAGGAATCAGAGAGTAATCCCTCTCTAAACCTCGCCGGAGGTTGCTTCTGCCCTAACAATGGCGGTAGGACCTGATTGTAAAGGTGGCGAGGAAATTAGGGGGCTCTCTGCAAGGATTTTCAAAAGATAGGGACCAAGTTGTGATTTGGGTGTACTAAATTACAAAGTAGGTCAAGATGACCTCCCCTTAGGTCCAAATTTTGGTATAAACCTAATTTGGACCTAAGGAATCTAATGGTGAAGTTGGATTTTAGGTTTTACCTCGTTTGACTGGAAATTTTGCGTAAAAACCCAAATTAGGTTACTTGAAGAACTAGGACCCTAATCTAGGTCCAACTGGGTTCTAAAGGCCAAATTAACTGTTCTAAACCCTAGAGGATATTTTTATATGATTTTTAGAGGGTTTACTTGATTTTTATCCTGACCGGAACCTTGTTAATTTAAGCGGGTCTATTTTAGGGTTACCAAATGTCATTTAATTCCTGGATTACACCTAAACCCATGTCTGATTGAATCAACCCACTTTTTATCTTATTTAGACCTTTTAACCTATGTTTGACTCTGAGAAAACCTGCAATGGTAAAATTACAGTTTTAACCTTTAATTCATGTTTTCTTCTCAGAGCACTTATTCCTTCATTTAGGCCTTCTTCTAGGTTATGTAGGAGCTTTTATCTTCTTTATTGGGTCAAAAAGAGCTAGTTATGGCTCATGATGAGGCTCTCATCAGCCGGTCTCGGCTCCTGTAGGGATTTGGGATCGGGTCATAATAAGATGATATCAGAGCAAGGTCATCTCGAGAAATGAATCAAATGGTCTAAAAAACAGTCACCCACATGCATGTAACTAGGATAGCCATTACAACGTATCTCTTTGATCTTCGCTTCAAGTCTTATCTTTGACAGTTCCTACTCTTTTTCTTGTGTCTCCTTGTAGGAGATGGCTCGTTGGGGAGTTCTCGAGGCAGGCTGCGGATGTGGCTGTGGGCAGGGTCGAAGGGGCGAACGTGCCAGACCTGAGGCACCAGTCGACCCACCTCTCCTTTCGGGCATCCAGGCCCAGGATCTTGCCCAGATGATCCGAGATATCATATGGGAGGAGCTCCAGTAGCCTCCTCGGCCACCCCTCCCTGAGGACGTGGAGGGAGAGTCCTCCGTGGGCCAAGGGAACCGTTGCAGCGCCGTATGAGCTAGAGGGGGAGGGGGTGATCCTCTACCACCCCCACCACCCTCAGACACTTCTGAGCACGAGCCCTCCTTGCCTGGAGGCGTACCTATTCCCCTGTTGCAGCTCCACCACGAGCTTTTTGCCCAGTTTCGGAAGCTGAAGCCCCCATCCTTCAAGGGGGATGAGATCTCGTCTGAGGCAGAGGACTAGCTGGAGTAGATAGGGAAGGTGTTCGATACCCTCCTCCCTCTTGTAGAGTGTCGCGTGGCCTTTGTCACGTACCAGCTCAGAGGCCAGGAGGAGAGAGAGCCGACATGGGACCAGTTCATGGCTCTCTTCTATGAGAAATACTTTCCGCAGATATGGCAAGGCTAGAGGAGGTGGGAGTTCCACACTCTCCGTAAAGGGGCGATGATAGTGCGTACCACACGCGTTTCCTGGATCTGTCATGCTTGGCCCCGACAGCTGCATTTACTAAGGAGGAGCGCTTGTGGAGGTTTACTGAGGGGCTCCGACCTGCGATCCGGGGGCATGTGAAACCCTTGAAGTTGCCTACTTTATCTCGTGTGATTGAGGCAGCCATGACTTATGAGGAGACCAACCCGACCGCGCAAGACACTAATGGTGGACGGAAGAGGCCCTACTAACTAGAGTACTCACAAAGTCGTCGGAAGAGGAGGCACACAGCGGTCGCAGGAGAGCATTCTTGTTCTGTGGGGCCACCAATTGCCTTTGGAGGCCCCAGACAGGGGCCAGCTGCCAGCACCAGACCCCCACCTAACCACCAGTAGAGACTGACTAAGGGAGGAGGCCGTGTTCCTCTCTGCTACCAGTGTGGCCAGCCAGGCCACATCAGGAGGGACTACCCATCTAGAGCTGGAGCACAGCAGATGCTCTTCGCACCGAGCGCTGGAGGTCGAGCTGGCGGCCGCAGTCACCAGGCACATGGAGGAGGACAGCAGTCACGAGAAGGGTACCGGCTAGCTGCTGCTCGCCCGACCCAGAGCGTGGCCGCTTCGTCTGCACCTAGGGCCGAGGGGCATATCAATGCCCTAACACACAGAGATGCTAGAGCTTCAGGTTCTGTGGTGGTAGGTATGGTTACTATTTTTGGTAGATTAGTCTACATGTTTTTCGATTCTGGTGCCACACATTCTTTTGTCTCCTTGAGTTTTGCCATCAGTTTGGGATTGGGCAATGTATTGTTAGAGGTTCCATTTCTGATTAGAGGGTCAGGTGGACAGTTGTTTGCAGCAGAGGAGGTCTTTACAGACTGCGAGGTTGCTATAGGGGGACACAATCTTCCCGTTGACCAAATTGTAATTCCGATGGAGGACTTTGGCGTGATCCTAGGGATGGACTGGCTATCTGCCTATCACGCTTTGGTAGACTATTTTGGGAGGAAGATTATCTTCTCCATACCAGAGTTGCCTCCCTTCGACTTTCACAGCCAGCTGGTGGACGGAGGTTTTAGGTGCATCTCTGCACTTCGGGCAGCGAAGCTTTTGGGCCAGGGGTGTGAGGGCTTCCTGGCTTTTGTTGTAGCAGAGTCTAGTCCCGTGGCCAACTTTCAGAGCATTCCGGTGGTCTGCGAGTACCCCGACGTTTTCCCAGAGGAGTTGCCAGGACTACCACCTAAGCGTGTGATCGAGTTTGAGATCTCACTAGCATCGGGGATCAGCCCCATATCTACTGCACCGTACAGGATGGCGCCGCTTGAGCTGCGAGAGCTCAAGTCACAGTTATAGGTCCTGTTGGAGAAGGGCTTTGTGAGGCCCAGTGTGTCCCCATGGGGAGCCCCTGTGTTGTTTGTGAAGAAGAAGGGCGATACCTTATGACTTCGTGTCGACTACCGACAATTGAATCAGGTTACCATCAAGAACAAGTACCCACTACCTCGTATCGACGACCTTTTTGACCAGTTGAGAGATGCCACAGTGTTCTCTAAGATAGATTTGAGGTCAAGTTACCACCAGTTGAGGATCAACGAGACCGTCGTCTCCAAGACAGCTTTCCGTACTCGGTACGGGCACTACGAGTTCTTGGTCATACCTTTCGGGCTGACCAACACCCCCACTGCTTTCATGGACATGATGAACCGTGTTTTCAGACCGTACTTAGACCAGTTTGTGGTGGTATTCATCGATGACGTCCTAGTCTATTCACGGGATCAGGCGCAGCATGGATAACATTTACGTATGGTCTTGGATACCTTGAGACGACGCAGGCTGTATGCCAAGTACAACAAGTGCAAGTTTTGGCTGAGACAGGTGACTTTCTTGGGCTATGTGATTTCGGAAGATGGATTGGCATTGGATCCAGCCAAGGTTGAGGTTGTTCTCAGGTGGGAGAGACCACGCATAGTGATAGAGGTATGCAGTTTTCTAGGACTAGCAGGCTACTATCAGTGGTTTATCAAAGGGTTCTCTCAGACCGCGCGTCCTATGATTCAGCTGACCTGGAAGGATGTGCCCTTTACCTGGACCGACGAGTGCGAGGCGTGTTTTCAGGAGTTGAAGGAGAGACTAACTTCAGCTCCTTTACTTACCATTCTAGACAGTAGTGGCAGGTTCATGGTTTACACCAATGCATCATTGTAGGGGTTGAGTGGTGTTCTCATGCAGAGGGTTTACGTTATCGCTTACGCTTTGCGGCAACTAAAGTCCCATGAACATAACTACCCCACCCATGACTTATAGCTGGCAGTAGTTGTCTTCGCGCTGAAGACATGGAGGCACTACCTGTATGGTGAGACATTCGAGATTTTCACTGACCACGAGAGCCTCAGGTACCTTTTTGATTAGAAGGAGCTCAACCTGAGGCAGAGACGTTGGTTAGAGCTCCTGAAGGACTACGAATGCAGCATCTCCTACCACCTAGGGAAGGCCAATGTGGTGGCCGACGCCTTGAACCGGAAGGCGCCCACCCACTTGGCCAGCTTGTAGGCACAGAGTTGGAGACTCATGGAGGAGGTGGGTAGTTGGCAACCTCGGGAGTCATGGGGGTACAGTGGGGCAGTGACTGTGACGCGACAGGCACAACCAGAGCTGATAGACTGCATCATTGCAAAACAGATGGCTGATCCATACTTACAGACACTGTGAGACAGGGTGTTGATAGGGGACCCAGGAGACTTTTCCTTCTCAGATGAGATACTACACATGAGGGGACGCCTATGCATTCCTAGAGACGAGGAGTTGTTGAGAGAGCTCCTGACTGAGGCGCACGGGTCCCGATTCACCACACATCCCGGAAATACAAAGATGTACCATGATTTACGACACGACTTTTGGTGGAGAGGGATGAAGCGGGATGTTAGTGAGTTTGTCCAGCAGTGCTTGGTATGCTAGCAGGTGAAGGCTGAGCACCAGAGGCCTGCAGGGCTGTTACAACCACTTCTTTTGCCAGAGTGGAGGTGTGAGAGCATTACCATGGACTTAGTGGTGGGTCTACCTGTTACCCAGCGGGGACACGATGCAGTTTGGTTGATAGTAGACCGGTTGACGAAGACGACATGGTTCCTACCGATCCGAGTCACTTTTGGGCCAGCACAGCTAGCAAAGAGATACGTTAGAGATGTGGTGCATCTGCACAGAGTCCCTCACGAGATCGTATCCTATAGGGATACTCGTTTCACTTTCCAGTTCTGGGTAGAGTTTCAGCAAGCATTAGAGACCTGTCTGAGGTTCAGTACCGCCTACCACCCCTAGATCGATGGGCAGTCAGAACACACCATACAGACACTCGAGGAACTCCTACGCACTTATGTACTAGACTGTGAAGGTTCCCTACTCGGAGGGGGTGACGTAATAATTACGGAAATGAAATATAAATAATCTCACAAATAGTCAATCACACAAGTACACAAAGTATTTTTAGGTGGAAACCCAAACCGGGTGAAAACCACCACCTAACCCTCTTGAGTTAGAATTTTCCGATCAACCAAGTTGATCAAAATCCACTAAACCGAATCACTTTAAAACAAGGGTGATTCAACCTCAATTACAACCACGCTACTTAGACGAGGGTAGCGTACCTCAACCCCTTCTCTCCACGAGAAGGATTTTGTCTCGCGAAGGAGACGGGAATTCGCAAAGCGAATACCCAACCAAATAACAAAGATAAAAGAAACAAGTCCTATAGAGCCAACAAAGTAATTATCAACCTAGCTTCTATAGGAATTAGGAAACTCCCCTTTGCAAGGAGTGCATCGAGTTGATGACGTGGTGCGTGAGCCACGCGATGACGCAACTTCGCTCTCGTGAACAACGACGGGAGAGCAGGTGCGCAACAGCTTGATGCTCTCAAGATGTAGAACTTGAGCTTGGAGAGCAAGAGCTATCTAGGACACAAGAGAGTGGAACTAAGTTGCTTAGGTGTGTCTCTTGTTTCTCTTAGTGTGTATCTTGTGTATCTAGATGTGTAAAGGCTCCCCTCTATTTATAGAGGCCTTAGGAAGGCTTTGGAAGGCTTAGAAAAACTTCCATAGCCATTGGGTACAAAGCCCAAGTGAATTAGCCCGAAATCAGGAACAATCATTGTTCTGACAGGCTTATTAGACGTCTAATTCTAGCATCAGACGTTTGGAAGTTCACTTTAAGACGTCTGATTCCAAGGTCAGACGTCTGATTTTGGGCGGGTCTCTTCCTGACTTGGATCAGATCTAAACAGGGTTTTTGTGCAAGTCCATCAGACGACATACAGGATGTCTGGCACTATGTCTGGACGTCTGGAAACCTACTTTTTCTGTGGAAATGGATTTCCAAACGTTGCAACGGCTAGAAAATCTCTGAGAAGAGATTTTGGGTCAGCCGAGGAAAAATGGTCAATTATCAGACGTCTGGAAAGGCCTAAGGACGTCTGATAAGGCTCTAACGGTCATAATCTTGAGTGTTTGCTAAGCCTGCCAACGGTCCACTAATTGGACGTCTGGCAAATCCATCAGACGTCTCCTAAGACGTCTGGTCTAAGGTCTGGATGTCTAATTTCATCAGACAGAACTAGTTATGTCCAGCCTAACAGTTATCAGATGTCTGAAACAACAGTCAGACGTCTTAAAATACTTTATCAAACGTCTGATTTTGGCATTAGACGTCTGGAAACTCTGTTTGAACCCTATATTGGTTTTCTAAGTATTCTACAGAAAACCTAAATATCCTAGGGTTGTGCAGGTGTTCCTAGGACTACTGTTAGGGTACTTTGAGGCTCTTTAACATGAATTATCTAAGGAAATAAAGAGCAACAAAAGAAACGAAAAATACAACAAGTACAAAAGAAGGAAATCTATCCTATTCTTCATTTCCTTCCATCTTCAATATATCGCTCCTCGCGAATCTCTTCTGTTTTCCATCAAGCTCGTCCAATCCGTCCTGGATGCGAGCTCGAACTCCATCTAATTACGTATCCATTTGCGATTGACCTGAAATCTAGGACTCAAAGCGCAAATATTAAATGACACGTGTTTTGTTATCATCAAAACAAATGATCGTGGTGCTCTAGCACCAACAGACTGGAGAGGCTCCTGGGAGGAGCATTTGCCCGTGGCAGAGTTTGCATACAATAACAGCTATCATTCGAGCATCAGCATGGCACCTTACGAGGCTCTGTACGGACGGAGGTGTGTCGCACCCTTGAGTTAGGTTGAGGTGGGGACCAAGTGGGAGGTTGGCCCCAGGCTGATCCGGCAGAGTCAGGAGGTGATAGAGTAGATTCACAGGCAACTCCACACTGTTAGGAGCAGGCAGAAGAGCTACGTCGATAGAAAGTGCAGAGAGTTGCAATTTAAGGTTGGGGATCACATTTTTCTCCATGTTTCGCCCATGAAGGGTTTGCAGCATTTTGGGGTGAAAGGGAAGCTTGCACCGAGGTTTGTGGAACCCTTTGAGGTCTTAGAGCGGGTTGGACCCGTTGCTTACCGGCTTGCCCTTCCTCCCCAGCTCTTTGGAGTGCATGACGTATTCCACGTGTCCAACCTTAGGAAGTACGTCGCCGATCCCAGCCACGTTCTGAGCCATGAGAGCGTCGAGGTAGGAGATGACCTGACTTATCCTGAGAGGCCAGTACAGATATTAAACAAAGTCATTCGGAGTCTGAGACAGAAGCAGGTATCACTGGTGAAAGTCCTGTGGAGAAGCTAGCGATACGAGGAGGCCACTTGAGAGCCTGAGGCGGCAATGCGAGAATAGTACCCGGAGCTTTTTGAGAGTACGTCCTTTCAGATCTACTTTGATCCTCTTTAAGTTTGTTATGCGCTTTTATGCTACTTGTTCCACACTCTACTTGGCTCAAGTTTCGGGGACAAAACTTCCTTTAAGTTTGTTATGTTGAAATGACCCGCTGCATTTTTGGGTTGGTTAAGACATCTGGATTAGCCATCAGACATCTGGACAGATGTCTGGATAAAGGGTCGGACGTCTGAAAGTAGAAGGACCGTACCTTATTTTTCTTTTCCTGCACGCACACAGCACGCGCACACCTCCTCTCTCCTTACCCCAAACCCTAACCCTTCCTATTTAAACCCCACACCCATGCCACTCTCCCCATCTCCACCAGCCACCACCTCCATCTTTCCCTCCTGCCGACTACCACCTTCCTCCCAGCCACTAGAGTGGCAAGTGGAGAAGGGGAGAGACGGGATGCGAAAGAGGAGGAGAGGGGAGCAATAGCGTGGGAGGAGCTCGAGGGGAGGAGCTTGCGAGGGAGTTGTGGGAGCTCGGAGGAGCTTGTGCGGGAGGAGTCAAAGATGCATGCGAGGAGGGGGAGCTCGCGAAGGTGAGCTTCGCGACCTCCTGAAGCTGCTGGCGTAGCAACTGCAGGCGGTGCGGAGGGGTCCACGCGGAGGAGAAGGCTCACAGAAGTTCTGCATTCTGGATATTTTCTTGTATCGGATGTCTGGAACACATCCCAGGCGTCTGGAGTAGTAGGGGGATGTCCGAAGCTGAAGTCGGACGTTTGAAAGCACGCGTAGTGCCAAGGTACGTGCTTCTGCACAGTTTCCGACCATGTAGGCTGTATCGTAGGGGTGTGTTTAGCCGTTTTCAGCTCTGTGCATGTGCATGTAGGGGAAGAGCGTTGGAAAGGCACATGGTGCGCCCTTCGAGGCACTTTTGGACGTCTAGGCACATCGCCAGATGTCTGATCGTACTTCGAGACGACTGGAAGGGGAGTCCGACGTCTGAAACTCTCCTCAGACAATCGCGGAAGGATCCGGTCATCCAAAGAAGCCGCAGGAAACCCAAGGTGAGTACTGACATCCTTTAAGACGTTCGGGACTAGTCCCAGGCATCAGATTTTGGACAGTGTGCGTGTTTTTGGCCCGTTTAGGACCCAAATGGAATCAGATTTCCGTAAACAAACTACCTTTGTTTTTCGCTTGAGTTTCTCTACGAGTTAGTGTCACTTGTATATGATTTTAGACTCGTTTGATGTGGTAGTCAATTGTATAGGTCTCCAGCCAGTCAAGTACGCGGAACCCGCGGAGGCAACAGGATCTGTGATTCGAGCCCCCATTCCTCCCGTGTTTTCTGGTAGAGTGGTTTACATTAATATTATGATTTAAACAAATGAACTGCATGTTTAGAATAACTTGAATGAACCCTAGGATGAGAATGAACCCTAGGGTGGGAACAAATGAGTATGGTTTGAGCTACACTGTATACTTGAGATACATATAGAACCCTAGGATGAGAATGAACCCTAGGGTAGGAACAAATGAGTATGGTTGAGCTACATTGTTTACTTGAATGCATTTAAAACTTTAAATGCGAGCAAAGGTATTGGTTATTTTAATGTGATACTTTGTCAGCTATAAAATCACGAGTTGCCTGTTATAAAAATGGAACCGGTAATGTAAATAGAGAGATCTGAAAGTTTGGAATATGAAATGAAAGGAATACCAGCATGAACCCTACGGGAAATTACGAGGAGAACTCTTGTAGATGGGAAGTGAGATGGCCCTTGTGTACGTGGTACCAAGGAGAGCAACTGTCCCTTTATTTTAGGGGGGTACTAGCCGCTCGTTGGGTTGAGCCCCGGGGTCAGGCCTGGTCACTCTACACCAACTCTGCTTGGCTCTTGTGTACGTGGTACCGAGGTGAGGTACTTAGTGTAAGGAGGGAGCTAGCTGCCCCAAGGGGTCTGGGGTTAGGACTAGCCACCCTACACTGACTCTTGTTAGGTCCACTGGGCAAACCGGAATAGTCGGACGAGGGTATGCGGACTGTGGAGGGGCGAGACCCCTGTTATGTGCTGAGGGGCAAGACTCCTGTTCTGAGAGGGCAAGGCCCTGTATTGTTCTGTGCTGTATCTTTAGCGTACCCGCTAATGGAAAGAACTGACCGTGTGCCAGTGTAGGATAGCTACCCGCGCAGTTATCACACATGCCATAGTCACTGCTACGTCACGACCGTGATCTCGGGGTGGTTGATTGGGTGTAGGACTACCACGGGGCACTCTCCCGGCCAGGAGAGCACCACGTGTACATCCTACATCATGGAAAAGACTGCAATCAGGATCGTTCTCGTAAGGAACAGGCCAGATGAAGAAATGATTAGATGAATAAAGGAGCAACAAATTAGAACTACTGGTTGAGCTAAATGAAAATGGATAGTTACTTAATTGCATTAATTAATTGCTTGTCTTAATTACATGTAAATGGCTAAATTACCACTCTACGCAGCGTTCGCTGACTCCGAAAATTTTATAATCTTGTTCAGGTCAGGGAGTTGAGCAACCAACACCACCGGCTACAGAGGGAACTGGGCCCAGTCGAGCCTAGCCTTAGCTGCATTTTCTTACTGTTTCCCTAGCTTTTGTTATGGTAGTAGGTATTTTTGTTTTATGTAATACTATTTCAGTTACTTTTCCGCTATACTTTTTTCTGTCATAGTTGTGATGGCCTGTAATATTGATAGACTATTCACTCTATTTTTTTTACTGTCTCTTGATTACTTCTGCTTAGTTACATTGCATGTGTGGTTGTGAATTACTTTCTGCTTTTGGTTATTTCTTGTTGAACGACTAGGTCTTGGGATTAGTCAAGATGGGCCGGTCTCGGGTCGTGTAGGGATCTGGGATCGGGTCGTAACAGGCGTAAATCGAATCTTTCTGTTGCTAAGTTTTATTTCCATGAGATTATTTAATCTTTCATGAAAAGTAAATAAAAGGTGGGAGAGAGAGAAAGAGGATTAGAAATGCAATGACCATCCAAGGTTGCTTACTAACATTAAGTTTATTACAACATCAAGAAAACAAGGTTAAATTGGAATTAATCACAATGATAGTGGAAAGAATACTTTGTTAATTCTAAAATCATCTACAAGTACTAGAAAGATGGCTAGAAGAAACTTGGTTAAGAAAAATAACATAAAATAAAGGGAAAGAAGGATTTTATAGCTAAAAAGAAGCATGTGGAAGCAGCCATGGGGGTGGAGGGGGCTCTGTCGATGGCTTTGGGGACTTGATTTGCACCTTAGGATAGGAAGAATTCATCTAGGAGAGTGTGTCTTGCAAAGGGAGGCCATGGGAGCCTTTTATAGGTGAAAAGAGGCCTTAAACTGGTGGTTTAGCATGTGAACCACATGTAAACCATGACTAAATCGGCGCTCCCGCACGCTGAACTGTGCTCCCTTGCTGTCACACACCTGCTGGTTCGAAGGTTGTTGGGGCTGCATCGTGGTCGTTCATCCTTGCATCTAATGGTTGAGGTAGGTCCTTCCTCACTCCCTTAAGCACGCTTATGATCGCGTGGAATTTTTGGACCACGTGGTCGTATCGTGTGCGTCAATCGCAGATCATGAGATAGTGATCACAATAGAGATGGACACGCAAGATTGCACAGATTGCAATGGCGCACTTGATGGTGTCGTGGTTTGATGTGGACCATCTGATGGTGATTGGATAGTGGCATTTGCACTCAATCATGAGGCGAGGAACACACAAATCATGATTTGATCTTGCGTTCTCTGCACTCGATAGTTGGTGTGTGTTCGCTGTGCTACACGGGGTGCGGGAGAATCTCAACTATTGATCAATGATCATGTGGTATGATCAAGTGATGGCACGACGCGTCAGATGATAATTGAACGGTCCAGATTGTGTGCACTTGTGCGATGAAGAATTTAAGCGGGCATTTGTGGCATGATGTGGGGGTGACACGTGGCGTGTTCTGAGCCATTGATCATCAGTACATTCTGAGCCACGAGAGTATCGAGGTGGGTGACGACCTGACCTACCCCGAGAGACCAGTACATATACTAGATAGAGCCATCCGGAGTCTGAGACAAAAGCAGGTACCCCTAGTGAAGGTTTTGTGGAGAAGCCAGCGGTACGAGGAGGTTACTTGGGAGCCTGAGATAGCTATGCGAGAGCGGTACCCAGAGCTTTTCGAGGGTACGTCTTTTCGAACCGACTTCGGTCCTTTTTAAGTTTGTTATGCGTTTTATATTCCTTTTTCCGCACCCAAGCTAGTTTAAGTTTCGGAGATGAAACTTTCTTTAAGTTTGTTATGATGTGAAGACTCGTCCCATTTTTAGCCTTTAAGATGTCTGGAGTATTAGTCAGACGTCTGTTTAGACGTCTGGACCCTTCTCCAAATGTCTGGAAGTTAAATTTTTGTACGCCTTTTGCGTTCTACACGTGGGCGGTGCGCAGAACTCTTCTCTCTCTCTTTCCTCCTCCCTTCCCCCTGCAGAACCCTAACCATGGCCTTATAAAAGGCCACGCCCTTCCTCTCCTCTCCACTCCACCACTACCACCACACCCCACTTCCATTGCCGTGAGCAAGGGTGAGCGAGAGAGAGCGTGAGTGCGAGGAGGAGGAGGTCGAGGTCGAGGTCGAGAGCTTCATGGAAGCTCGTTGGAAGCTCGCACGACCACCGCGACGCGTGCGGGAGGAGGGTGTTGGAGCGTCGTCCTTGACCACCTGCAGCAGCTAGACCTGCGATGGAGCAAGGGGAGACGTGGCAGAGCGCGATGAGAAGCGCTGGGAGCACGGTCAGATACTATAATTTTTTCAGTATCAGACGTCCGGAGTGTCCTCCAGATGACCGGTTGGACGTCTGGCGTCAACACCAGACGTCTGAAAGCATCTACATAGGGAAGGTACGTCCTCTTCGCAGTTACGGCCATGTAGGCCGCACCGCAGACAATCCTGTTTGGGATAAAATAGGGTGCTGCTCTGTCGTGCGTAGGAGCAGCCTTCTGAAGGTGCGCGGAATGCCTTTCCATGCACTTTTAGACGTCTGGACAGCTCATCAGACAACCGGAGGCATTTCCAGATGACCGAAGGGCTATTCAGACGTCTGGAACTGTTTTCAGATGGTCGCGGGGGAGTCCTGGACGCCTGAGGTCACTGTAGGAGCTTGAGGTGAGTCTCTGTGACTTTTAAGACGTCTGGACTTGTTTCCAGATGTCTGATTTTGGTCTGCAGGCACGTTTTTGACCCGTTTGGGGTCTGATCGGGATCTGTTTTACGCAAACGAAATATCTGTGGTTTCCTTATGAGTTCCTCTTCGTATTAGAAACCTTTATACACTGTTCTGAACCTTCCATTGTGATGTGTTCCTTGGTATAGGACTTCAACCTGCTGTGTGTCTGGGGCTCGCAGAGGTGCCTAAGTCTGCAGTTCGAGCCCCCAGTACTCCTTGATTGTCTGGTAGAGTGGTCCACCCCTATTATTCTTATTAAACATGAATGCATCTATGAAAAATTAGTCAATTGGAAACCTAGGATGTGACATGAACCCTAGGATAGAAAAATGGTTGAACCAATTATTCTACGTAATTGTAATTGTATATATATGAATGAGCTAAATTATTAGCCACTACCTGTAAATAAGTATGAGCTTCTTGTTAGAAGATGAGCTGCCTGAGAAAACTAAACAGTTACCTCTGATAGCACTTGTTGCATGTATTAAATTGTGAGAATATGAGCTGCCTGTGTATAAACAAGAACTGAATCATAAATGATGAAACCTAGATTGGAATAATATGGTGAACATGAGCATGAACCCTACGGGGAGTTAGGAGTAGAGCTCCTGTGGTTAGATGGAAAAGTCTAGAATGTGGACGGGAAGTGTGCTGGCCCTTGAGTACATGGTACCAAGGAGAGCGACTGTCCCCTTTTAGTGTAGAGCGGAGCTAGCCGCCCTTGGGTTGGGTCCCGGGGTTAGGATTGGCCACTCTACACCGACTTCTGTTGGCCCTCACGTACACAGTACCGAGGCGAGCTACTAGTGTAAGGAGGGAGTTAGCCACCCCACGGGGCCTGGGGTTCAGCTAGCCACCCTACACCGCCTTGTTAGGTCCTCTGGGCAAACCGGGGTAGTCAGACGAGGGTGCATGGACTGTGGAGGGGTGAGACCCTTGTTTGGTTCTGAGGGGCTAGACCCCTGTTTCTAAGAGGGCTAGGCCCTATACTGTTCCGTGCTGTACTTTGGGCGTACCTGCTAGCGTAAACGACTGACCGCGTGTCAGTGCGGGGTAGCTACCCGTGTACTTATCGCGCGTGCCGAAGCCACCGCTACGTCTGTCAGTGACCTCGGGGTGGTTGACTGGGTATAGGACTACCACGGGGAACTCTCTCGGCCAGGAGAGCACCATGTGTACCTTCTACTCTTCGGAAAAGACTGCAATCAAAATCGTTCCCATGAGAAACATACAAGATCAAGAAAGAAATCTGAATGTTAACTAAATGGAGTGAAAAGGAATTTCTTGTAAAATAAAATAACTCGAAAAGATAAATATACCTGCTACATTTACTGCTTTAGATAATATGGTTACCACTTTACTCAGCGTTCGCTAACTCCGTCTTTTTCATAACACTGTTCAGGTCAAGGAGTTGAGCAGCCCGAGCTACCGGCTGCGAAGGGTGTTGAACCTAGTCGAGCCCAGCTGTAGTTTTCTTTACTTTTTGTTGTACTCTCTTTATTGCTACAGTGAGTTTCAGACTTTTTGCTATTGTTCCTGTTACTGTTGCTTTCGTTCCATTTTTTCTGTTGTTGTTGTGGTATGTACTAAATTAGCAGCTATTACTTTCCTTTACTGCTGGTACGTTTTTACTGCTTAATTACATTGCATATGTGAATGTGGTTTATTTTCCTGCTTTTCGGTTATTTCTTGTTGGACGACTGGGTCTTGGGATTAGTCGAGGAGAGTCGGTCTCGGGTCCTATAGGGATTTAAGAATCGGGTCGTAACAAAGATGAAAACATAAACATAAATATATTGCTACCAATCAAAGAGTTCACAACTATAACTAAGAAGAAGGAAGAAGTAGAGAAAGAAGGAGAAGAAATAGAGAAAGTGAGAGTAGAGAAGAAGTAGCAACCATATAGATGTTGAAGATGAAGTAACTCGAAACGGTTGAAGAAGAGCGCCACCTTGATTCGCTAAAACTAAGCGATTAAAAATATGAAATCGTTGTAGCATGCAATAAAGAAATCAACTAAAATTTATATTTCTGAACTACAAGGAGTCCAGGTTGAACACAAGAGGGCAGTTGCTAATTTTCAAAACCTTTCTTAGTTATTATAGAATCGAGTAGCAATCAATATAATAGCAATGAATAGTAATGATAATAAAAGAAAGGATATCACAGGAATACTGATTTTATTGCTACTACCAAAGAGTCTTACAAATTGTATCTATATAAGAGATTATAATAAGAATAAGAGCGTAAGAAAATAGAGGAAAGCAAAAGAGATGTGGATGTTGATTCCTACGGGAGGGGGTGAGATTTGTGGAATATAAAATAAAGTGCAGAAGCAAATAAACAATCTCACAAAAGATACAATCACACAATTGCACAAAAGATTTTTAGGTGGAAATCGAAACCAGTTGAAAACCACCACCTAACCCTCTCGTGTTAGGATTTTCCGATCGACCAAGTCGATCAAAATCCACTAACCCGGTCACTTAAATGAGGGTAACTGAACCTCAAAACAACCACGCAACTTACACAAGGGTAGTGTACCTCAAACCCCTCCTCTCCACGAGGAGTATTTTGTCCCTCGATGGAGATGGGAATTCACAAAATCGATACCCAACACAATCACAAAGTAAAATTATAACAACCTATAGAGCCACAAAATAAACCTAGCTACTATAGGTAAAGAATACTTCGCTTTGCTGGAAGTGCGTCAGATTAATGCAGATGCGTGAACCACGCATAGGCACTACTTCGCTCTCATAATTGCGGAGTGAGAGCGAGTGCATAGCTGGATGGAGCTCTCAGGTTTGGAACTAAAGCTTGGAGAGGTAGAGCTTCTTCTCAAGATCAAAGTGACACAAAAGATGTGAAAATGGTATTGCTAGGTGTATCTTGGTGTATTTAACAAAAGAAAGGGCCTCTCTTATTTGTAGATGACTTAGGAAGGCTTAGGAAGGCTTTGGAAGCCTTAGGTAGCCATTGGGGATCATTCCAAGGCAAATCAAGTCGCAATCAAAATCATTAATGATTCTGACAGGGTCATCAGATATCTAGGCAAATTATCAGACATTTGGAAGATACTCTTAAGACATATGAAAACTAAATTAGACGTCTAATCCTTGACGGGTTTCCTTACTGACTTGAGTCAGACCTAAACAGGGTTCTAGTGTAATTCAATCAGATGACATATCGGACGTCTGGCACAAGGTCTAGACGTCTGGAAACCTAATTAACTACGGGAATGGATTTTCCAAGGCACAAATGGCTATATTACTTAGGAGAAGTGATTTGGGCTCAATCGAGGCTAATGATCACTTTATTAGATGTCTGAGGTCCTCTAAGGACGTCTGATAGAAGCTCAAAGGTCATTCCTCAACAATTATATTATGTAAGCCAACGTTCTACTAATTGGACGTCTGGCAAAGTCATCAGACATCTGTTAAGACGTCTGGACTAAGGGTCGGTTGTTTGAAATCAACAGACAGAAGGCTCTAAGACCAGCTCTAAAAGTTTGGACATCTGATTCAACATTCAGACGTCTTAAAGATCACTATCTGACGTCTGATATTAGTATTAGATGTCTGAATAGGTTGTCTAAAACCTATTTAGGTTTTCTAAGTCCTCTATGGAAAACCTAAGTATCCTAGTGTTATGCAAGTGTTCTTAGGACTACTCTTAGGTAACTTAGAGGCTCTTTAACAAATATTCTAAGATGGAAATAAGGAGCAACATGTTAATGCAGCGAAATCGATGTTTAAAATAATTACGTTGCAGTATAGTCGAAATCGCTTTGAAACAAATACAATTTTTATTACTCGAATAAGTTTCAAGGTCGAACACAGGGAGCAAATGGAATTCACACACTAATCTCAACAATTAATGTAATTAGAACACAAAATATTACTCAAAAACTAATTAGGAATGTAGAGCATATGAGTATATGAAGAGCAAAAAAGAATTTTAGACAAAATAATGGTGATTTAAATCACCAATTATAAGTCTAATACATAGAATAATTACTCAAAGGTACTAAAGAAGGGAATATGAATTCAGACATCTGATTTTGTAATCAGACGTCTTAAATGACTTTTGCTACAATCCTCCTTTGCCTGCATGCCTCTTTCTTTTCTTCTTCTCTTTCTCTTTGTCTGATTTCTCTTATTCTTCCTTTCTCTTCTATTCTTCTTAGGCTAGCTTCTTTTGCAATCCTTCTTCTTCTTCTCTTCTTCCTTAGGCCTTCAGCCCTGCAATCCACCTCTTCTTCTCTTCTTCCTTCTCTTCTTTAACTCTTCTTCCTTCTGAATCCGACTAAGTGTCGGAGCCAATCTTCCCAGGGCAAAAACCCCCCCTCCCCCGCGCAACTCTCCTCTCTCTTTCTCTCTTTCTATGTCAGTCTCACTCTCCGAGAGCCACAGCCGGTCGGATAATCGAATCTAACGCATACCTGGGTCCAGGCTCACCGGCGTGTGGTGGTGAGCGAGTATAGGCTAGGTGGGTAGTTGGGTCGGCCAAGTCCACGGGTGAGGTGTCGCGAACGAGTCCGGTGAAGGGGGAGGAGGACCTCACCCACAATGTTTGGAGGCGAATAACTATGTGCACTTTTGCACTTTATACGGGTGCGGGCGCCTTTTCCTATTCGAGGTGGGACTAAATGTCCCACCTATTTTCCGTGCAGCACAACAGCAAGGCGTGTGACCAATTTGGCGAGGCTGTAGCTGTTGAAGCCCTTATGTGAGGACTTAGACACCTGCATGCCTCAATTCCGCACAGCCTGGAGGTCTCTCCTGGAGCGGAAATAAGACCTGGAGTAGCTTGAAGCTTGCTCAAAGCTCGGCAGCAATGGCAGCTCTGACTTGCTACCTGAAATCAAGAAAAGAGACCTTATGGCCACGTCAGAATGCTCAACAGGGTCACTGTGGCATGGCGAATGTAACGGTGATCGGGGCGTGGAGCGTGAGTGGCCGTTGTGGTCGAACGGTGATGGGAACAGTCGATGGGAGTGGGTTTGTTCGGGGAGGTGTTTGGGTAGATGATGGAGCGAATGGAGTGAGGGGAAATGATCAAGGATGTGTGGTGGAGGTTGTAGGGTGGTCGACAAGGTGGATGGAGGTGCGTAGCGATGGGAACACCTCACCGGAGGAGTCGCCAGAGATGGAGGAGATGAAGGTGTTTTAGTAGTGTCGATGGTCAATTTTGGAAAATAGAGAGAGGGGAAGAAAGTGTGAAAGAGAGGGAATCTAAGAACCTACTTTTAAGGGACGAAAGGGACAGAGATCCCATGCTGGTGTGGTTGCCGGACGTGGGGAAGATGAACCTTTGTAGGAGAGGTGGCAACGAAGATGGGGAAGGAACGACGTTGGCTGGTATTACACGACACGGAGGGTGGTGAGGGAGATAAACCCACCACTGGTATTGTGGTTGGGCGAGGAGAGAGTCGAAGATAGACCGTCGGAGCTTGCGGAGACTTGAGGCTAGAGGGGAGAGAGGAATAGGGGGAATTCCAACCCAATTTCAAGCTGAGGAGTACGTTTGGACCTTTGGGAGTCTTTTATAGGTCATCAGAGAGGGTTTTGTGGTTGGAAGCCAAGCTTCCAAGCAAGAAAGGCTCGCTAGAGAAGGAAGCTTTCAAGAGACCCAAATCTCTCATGCGTTTGCATGAGAGATTGGGAAAGATTCAGGGCATCTAACCAGGTTCATATTAGAGTGGATTAATTGATGAATCTCCCTTCCAATTTTGGAAGGGATTCATTAATCAATCTGGGAGAAAATCCAAGTTGAAGATCGTTGGAGTAGGTTTCCTTCACGATAATGGCGGAAGGGACCTAAATGTGAAGACGACAAAGAAGTTAGGGGTGGTTTGCAAGGGTTTTTGAAAATTAGGGGTAGAAATGTAATTTGATAGGACCTTTTTGCAAACTAGGTCAAAATAAGTTCTCCTTAGGTTCAAATTTTGTCACAAACCTAATTTGAATCTAAGGAATTCAATGGTGAAGTTAGATTTTGGTTTCGACTACGTTTGACTGGGTAATTTATGCAAAAATCTAAATTAGGGTAAATATCTGTCTGAGACTCCATTTTAGGTTAAAATAAGTTCTGATAGCCAATTTGAAGGTACTAAACCCTGGGGAATATTTTTATATGATTTTTAAAGGGTTAAAGTGAATTTTATCCTAACCAGAACCTTGGTTAATTAAGTGGATCTCTTTTTAAGATTTCAAAAGTCATTTAATTCTCAGAATACATGCAAACCCTTTTCTGTCTAATCCAACTCACTTGTTATCTTGTTAAGACCATTTAACCTTTGTTTAGCCCTTAAGAAAATCCATGGTTGTACTGCATTGGTAAAATTACAGTTTTACCCCTAGTTTCTTATTTTTCTCTCAGAATGGTTATGTAATGAATTATGACCTTCAGTTGGTTATGTATGAGCTTTTATTGACTTTATTGGGTCAAAATGAGCTAGTTAGAGCTTATGATGGTGTTCCCATCACAACAAAAGAAACAAAAATAAAGTACAATGAACAAGAAAGGAAATCTATCCTATTCATCTCCTTCTTCAAGCTTTCACTCCTCGCAAAGCTCCTTCTCCTCCGTCAAGCTCCTCCAATTAGCCATGGATGCGAGCTCAAACTCTGTCTTTACACTTGTAACATTTGCAATCGACTTGAAATCTAGGACTCCAAAGCAAATGTAAAATACAAAGTGTTTTGTTATCATTAAAATAAACGATCGTGGTGCCCTTGCACCAATAGTGGAGTCGCTTGTGGATGCTTGTTGGAAGCTAGGGTAGCTTTAGATCCAGGGTGACGAGAGAAACAAGATGAAGAGCAAAGAGGTGAAGGTGGAGTGCTTGTTTATTCGCTAGAGTTGTATTTTAAAACCTTTCATTCTAGTTTAGTCGATAAGAGTAAAATCAACACTTAAAATTTATGACTCAAAGATAATACTTTGAAATCTAAGGTCATTCACTGGGAGCAAAATAAATGTGCAAATACCACTATCAACGGCTATAAGCTCTAGAACTAGATGCTTCAAGTTAACTCTTTAATCACAAGCTAAATAATAAAAAGTAAGCTAAGTGTTCGCAAGAATAAATGTAATTCAATGTAGTTCTAACACTTAGAATTTTTTTCTCTTTATTTAGTGCAAAAACAACCCTAATCACTTGGCCTAATGACCTAATGGGCTACCCCTCAGTGGGCCTCTCTTTCTCTCTCTCTCAATCGCTATATATGTATATATGGCTTATATATGCCTATGGGGAGCCGTTCCCTATTTAAGCTGACAAGCTAATGCACGCAAATCAATATAAGATGCACACGACCTTTGTAATCCCATGATGTTGGACTAAATCCACTTAGTTAATTTTAAGAATTGAATCCCAAGCCCCTATCTTTTCTCCATTCTTTCTCTCTTCTACGCGCACTCTCTTCTCTTCTTTTCTTGCTAAGTCCTGCACACATCCTTCTTTCCCTTTAAGTTTTTTTTTTTTACTTTAAAAAGGGTACAACTTGAGTGAGTCAACAGTCCGTGTAACGACCCGGTTCCCGAGTCCCTACGAGACACGAGAACCGAACCGACTCGACTAATCCCAAGACCTAGTCGTCCAACGAGGAAGTAACCAAAAGAGCAGTAAAATAAACCACATTCAGCATGAATATAACTAATAGTAAGGAAGTACAGCAGTGAGGAAAGAAACTACTACAGTAGATACCGCCACAACAGTAGAACAACATTTATCATATAACAAGAACTGCAGGTAAAGAAAGTACAACGGAAACAAAAACTACTCACTAGAACAGAAACAAAAGAGGTACAAAAGACTGTGGTAAACTCTACTGGACCCTACTCGGCCCAGCGTCCTCTGCAGCTGCCGACCCTGGCTGCTCAACACCTGGTCCTGAAAAAGGTAACGAGTGTAACACGTCAGCAAAACGCTGAGTAGAGTGGCAAACTAACTAAAGGCAACAGTAGAGTGTACAGTAGCTGTTATGTTCTATTACTTCCTTTATTCACATCTTTCAATTTTCTCACTATTCATTTATTTCTCAGATCCTTTACTTGATCTCGAATGTCCTCGTGGGAACGATCTTGATTGCAGTCTTTTCCAAAAGTAGAAGTAGCACGTGGTGCTCTCCTGGCCGGGAGAGCCCCCCGTGGTGATCCTACCCTCAGTCAACCACCCCAAGGTCACTGACAGACGTAACGGTGACTACGGCACGCGCGATAAACGCACAGGTAGCTAGCCCGCACTGGCACGCGGTCAGTCGTTTCCGTTAACGGGTGCGCCCAAAGCACAGCACGGAACCAGGGCAGAGCCCTCTCAGTAACAGGGGTCCAACCCCTCCACAGTAACCAAACCGGGGCCTTGCCCCTCCACAGTCCGCACACCCTCGCCTGACTACCCTGGTTTGCCCTAGTGGGCCTAACAAGTTGGTGAAGGAGGCTAGCAGAACCCCGGGGCTCGTGGGGTAGCTAGTACTCTCCTAACACTAGTATCTCTCCTCGGTACTACGTACACGAGGGCCAACAAGTCGGTACAGAGTGGCCAATCCTAACCCCGGGTCCCTAGGGTGGCTGGCCCCACTCTGCACTAAACAGGTACAGGTACTTCCCTTGGTACTGCGTACCCAAGAGACAGTACAAACTACATCTCAGTTCCATTCCTTTTTCTTTCCAGGAGTTCCACTCCTAATTCCCCGTAGGGTTCCAGCTCTTTATCTCAGAACATCATATGTTTCACTTTCCAGTTTCACGTTCTCACAATCCAGGATCTCGATCATGTTTCTTTATTCATAACAGGCAGCTGTTAATTCAATTTACAGGCAGCTTTATATTCCTTTCCATTTTTCTAAGACTGCAGTATTATACATTCCACTAGTTTTTCCATCCTAGGGTTCATGCCACATCCTAGGATCTAGCATACAACTAGTTTTCCAGCCCTAGGATTCATGCATCACCTAGGAGCTATCATTCCATACATTTCTCATTCCTAGGATTCATGCAATGTCCTAGATTCTAGTTATGGTTCCATACTTTAACAGATTTTAATAATAAACTTAAGCCACTCTACCAGGTACAACGGGAGTAATGGGGGCTCCCGCGTGCCTCTGCGACTCTCAAGACTGCAACTGAACGAGGTCCTATCACAAGGATCAAACACAAGGAGTGTCTCAAAACAGTGTATAGCTACTGCAGACGGGTAGAGGAATTAATTCTGAAAAGAGTGCAACTCGAATCGCGGAAAACGGAGCCCGAACGGGCCCTAAACGGGTCGAAAAAGACGATACTGTGCAAAATCAGACGTCTGGAACTTCTTCCAGACGTCTTAAACAGTGGATCAGAGAATTACCTGTTCAGCGTGGTTTCCCAGACGTCCAGAAGTCTGCGGGGACGTCTGTCCTAGCTCCCAGACGTCCAATGGTCACCCGGACGTCTGGAGGTCACTCCCGCCGTCTGGTACAACTTCCAGACGTCTGTCGCAAAGGATGGCGAATCAGCGAACCTGCGCACAGCCAACTGCCTCCCTCAGTACGGTCAGTCGACAGGAAGGAAGAAGAAAGCGGAATACACACCTTTCAGACGTCTGTATGAGCTACCAGACGTCGTCCTCGCCGTCTGCCTATCAACCCAGACGTCTGATTCTGGAAATTTTTCCAGAATCAGGGCGCTACTCGGCCTCCGCTCGCGACGCCGCCCGCGTCGCACCTCGCGCATCTGCTACTCAGACCGCAGCAGGTCCCTCTCCGCGTCGCTCCGCGCCCCCTGCGCCCTCCGCCGGCCGGCCAAGCCCCTCCGGCGAGCTCTCCCTCACGGCAGAGCTCCGCTCTCGCACGCCGCACCTTCTCCGCGCTCACTGCGGCCGCCGCTGCCGCCCTCGCGCTCACTCTCGCGCTCTGGCTGAAGGAGAAGGGAAAGAAGACGGTGGTGACGGAGTGAGGGGAGGCGTGCCCTTTTAAGGCCTCGCGGAGAGGAGAGAGAAGGATTCGCGGCAGGGGAATCCTGCAGCCGCAGGAGGGAGGAAGGGCGAATATGCGGTCTGCGCGCTCAGGCACGCAGACGACTCGCATGTGTCGAAAATAACGGATTTCCAGACGTCTGGAAACTATCCCAGACGTCTGGTCAGACGTCTGGACAACCTTCCAGACGTCTTAAAAGACGTCTGGGCCACACGCTCGTTACAGTCCGGCCCAAAAAGCCCAGCTGGGTGTTGGTGAAAATCGTAGCTCGCGTTTTTGATAGAAAAGGAATGCGTCGTAGTATAGTCACGAAGTACGATCCAACAAAGATATTATTTTGTAAAAACAACGAGACTTGAGTCCCGATCGTTCGTCGTTGGGAGGCGTTGCTTTTACTTTTAAAATCGATCTTACTCTACTTTGTTTAGAATCGCATGCCAATTTGTGATTATTACGTATTTAGGTATGACATGCTTAGTTGCAAGAATATTAGGAATCAGAAATAGGCAACTTGAATCACACAAAAAGAATGACAATTATTAAGCTCATGGTGATTTCAAACATATAGAGATAAATATATATATAAAAGCATTTTTCATTCATTCAACGGGAGAGTCGTTCGCAACATAAAACGTAGAGGAAAGCTTGTACATAAATGTTTGAAAATTAAACCTAGCTACTAGAAAACGATTGCATACAAGAATCGATGGGGGGATTTTGCATGCATCATTGGGGGAGAAGTAAGACTATACCACTAAGCAGTAAATAAAAGCAGTAAATATACGAAAAGCTAAGCTACTAATCTAGCAGAAGGAAGGGCATTCGGAGGTGGTCTCCGATGGCCTTTGAGTGGCTGAGAGGAGGGGTGGCCAATGGAGCTTAGGCTAGCCCTTGGAGAGAGGTTGGGGAGCTGATCCAGCTTCCTGGCATGGAGATGGTGGCCTCCATGGTGGTGCTCTACTTGTGGAGGTGGAGTGGAGATGGAAGTGGCTAGCCTAAGTGGAGTGAATGCCAAGGAAGTGAATGGGTGCAAATGGCCACCCATTGGATCTTTTTATAGACCTAAGGGAAGCTCTCTAGAGAATTATGGAATTCTCTAGAGAGGCCTATGGTGGGAGCTCGTGGGAGAGTGAGAGAGAGAGAGGGTGGATGGTGGTTTTTAGATCCACCAAATGTGGATCTAAAAATTGAATGGCTCTTGGTTGCTATTTTTGGTAACCAAGGCAACCACATATGGTAGAGAGTTCTAGAGAACTCTAGGCTAGGTATTTTCATGTGAATGGTGTGTGTGGGTGTGTGTGGGTTGAAACTTAGGTGGCTAGGTTGAGTAGGTTAGGTTTTAGTGGGCTTACGTCAAGGTATGTCTCAAATTAGGGTTATAAACCCTAATTCACTAAGGTAAAGTGCAATTAAACTTAATACAAGTTTAATTAGGTGTGTGGAAACTTAATTGAGAGTAAAACAACTCAATTAATTTAGGGCTAGGTCAATTGGACTCTTACTGAGTCCAATTGTACAGTGTGTTGAGATCATGGCTCAATTGGACTCAATGAGTCCAATTGAATAGGCTGATGGAATTGACTAAGATCCAAGTCAATTAGGTTTAGTGAGGACCTAATTAGGTCCTTAGGGAGGTCTAGAGGTGATGTACTAGGGTTAGGGCACCTTAATTTAGGTTCCTATGAGGTTGGAATTAGGTTTAGGGACCTAGAGATCCAAGATCAAGGCTTAAATCTCAAAACAGGAATTTGAGAGCAGTATCAGACATCTAATAATAGAATCAGACATCTTATACTCAAAAATCAGAAGTCCAGACTTGTTGTCTGGACGTCCAATCAGAGTCAGGAAGGATTTCGGGTTCTGTTTTGGGTATTCTGCAGAAATTGGAAGTCTGACAAAGTGTCTGGACGTCCAATAACACTGCAGAAGTGGGTTTGAAGTGTGCGGGAGTTGGCTAAGCGTCCTGGACGTCCTAAAACTTATCTGGACATCCAGAGAAGGGTTGGAACTAGGGTTTTAGGGCTTCCTAGGGTGTGGTGACCTAATCTAAGGGTGGCTAAGGCTTGGGGAAGTTTCTAGGCTATCCTAGGGCTAGGATGGACCTAAGCTCTTCACATTTTACTGCTTTCTTTCTACTTAATAGAATAGAAAACTTTTAAGCCCCTTACATTATTATTCCTACATCTAAACTAGGCCTTCTGCTCCAGCTCTGCTGCAACTCCCGTTATTCCTGATCCAGCTCCTGATCAGCTTATTCTCTGCAATCGACATAATATACTTAATCAGCACATTATAACATTATTTTATGCATAGCTAAAGTGAAGCAGTAAAGATGCAGATAATGCGTTTGCGTGCATGAATTTCCCTAACTTATGCTAAGTCCTAGCTTAATCTAGGTCAATTAAGACCTATGATTGCTGCGCAATCATACCCCCATGCCTAAATCTTGCTAGTCCCTAGCAAATGCAAGACTAAATTATTTACAGCAAGGGTCCCTAAGGGACTGATTATTTTATCAAGTGTATGCGTAGAGATTTTTCTCCTTTTTGTTTTCATCCTATGCTCTAGAAATCCAGACAATTGTAAAAGTGCGGCTATGTAGTTTTTGCAACGGATTCGAGTGAAAACTAATACACCTCTAAAGCCTGTACTTGACCCTTAGTAGAAATTCTAGCGGGATAGGCGGACTTCTTCCCTCGGGGTATTCAAAATATTCTATGAATTTCACCCCGACTTTAGGCTTAGGTAGAGAATCTTGGAGGGAAAAGATTATATATTTGGTGGCTCACTCTCACTTGGTGCTATATAGAGACTAATACTATAGAATCTAGATTTCCGGATTACTAAGTAACTCAACTCAGAGAAAGACGAGAAAAACTATGCTCTTTTTGATTCCTTTGGATTCATTCTCTCTTACTCTTTTTCTTAGAGCTCACTATCTCACTAGATTTATATATATGATCTGTATTTGGTGGTCTCACTAGGCATTAACACTTTAATTGAGTTTTCATAACCCTAACACTAAGTCGAAATTCCTCAGCCAGTATTTGGGTGGTCAGAAACACAAGAAAAATAGGTTAAGGCCATATTTGTTGGAGTTCAATTTGGTGGTATTGCCTCGATGAAATAAACACTAAATATTCATTCTTTTTTTTTCTTTGCTTTTTCTTCTTTTTCTAAGTTTTTTTTTTCAATTTTTCTTTCTTTTCATCATTTTTTTTTTCATTTTAATTTTTTTTTCTTTTTTTTTCAGCATAACACAACTGGCATACATCCATGAACTTTATTGAGGAGGCATTATTAGGGATTGGTGGTACTCAAGAGACATTGGGTGCCTTATTTGGTGGAAGTGCCTACTCATGGCACTGGGAGAGATGGATAGGACGGTGTATTTCTGACCTTGACATCGATACCCTCCTTCAGCCGAGGGTTTCGTAAAGAATGGTCGTAACCATCCACCTTAGCCCTAGTTTTATAAAAACTCGCTCTCCGCGTATTTGCCGTATTTGGTGGCTCTCAAAATTTCGCACAAAAATGTATACGCAGGAACCGAGAGCGAAAACTATGTCTAATCTCAGAGTATCATCACCTAATTATCTAGGATTCTAGATTCCTCGCACTAATCTTAGAGCACCAGTACACTCTACTCTCATCTCACACTATTTGGTGGATTTTTAGAGGAAAATCTGCCTGACTCCCAAAACACGATCTAGGGGTTCAGGAAAAGAAGCACTGCTTCTTCTCGACAGACTGAAGACGTTTATCAGCCTTCACCATGAATCCATTGCAAATTTTACGTGTGTGAAAAGTTGTACTGGATTCCAAATTACATGAATCAACTAGAGGATAAAATCCCTAATGCATTTTCTTAATAAAATAATCTTATTCATGAATGCAATGTGTAACCTCATATAATTTGTACTTCATGAAATTCCCGTATCAGGTTACAATCAGCTTACCCTAAATTTAGAATAAAAGGTGAGCGGGTGAGTTGGAAGTGGCTGTTGCGAACGATTTCTAGCTCCAATGTGAGCATTGGAGGTGGAGTCGGTTGTTCTTTTATTTAAGGTCATAAAGTATGTTTTACATGCAGCTTCGAGGTTTTCCTAAGTGTTGGCATGAAAATTTTTTTAGTTTTTGCTGTATCTACCCCCCCATGCCTAAGTTCTCGCATGTCCTCATGCATGAATGTAAAAGAAAATAAATACTGTAGGGAGAGAATGGGTAGAAATCACCTGTAATTGCTCCTGAAATTATATTCAGCACCTCCGACTAATTACAGCCACTTCCGACTAACTACAGAGAATAAAAGCCCTAAACTAATTAAAGAAGGAGGAAACTTGTGGCGATGGTAGGCTCATCGTCGAAGAAAGAGGGAGGTGGTTGGAGTGAAGGAAGGTGTCTCGGAAGCCAAAACTTCATGTGAAGCTTTGAGGAAGAATGGGGAAGGTGTTCCACTACTTGGTTGGCGACGAGCAGTAGCAAGCAATGAAGGTTGAAGAGCTCCAAGGTCCTTCAACGACGTACGTCAAGGAAGAAGAAGGGGTGTTTTGGCACACGATTTCTGGATGGTTCAAATCAATGGATCTTGGCAAAGCTTTATAGAGTGTTTTCCCTTGGCAATGAGGCAATAAATCAACATAATTATGTTGATTTCTAGCAAGAAAATCGCACAACTTTTTGCCGTGATTCAAGAGCTCCAAAGAAGGAATCTATAATTGGAAATCGAGTCATGATGCGTGGATTTGAATGAGGATCATCCCTACCAATTTTGGTGGGAGCTTATTGAGAGAATTGAGGAAAATTGATCCCTAAAACTCGCACCTAAGAAGCATCTTGCGAGTTACTGCTTGCTACTGGAGGAAGAAGGTGCTGATGTTATCATGACATTAGCTAGGGACTTAATTGCAAAGTATGACAAGATGGACTCCGAATGTTCTCAACTTTTTAGGGTAACCTAATTAAGACCCAAAGAATCTAATAGTGACTTCAATTTTGGGTTTTGATGAATTTAGGATAGTCAATTTTGCATTTTAACCCTAAATGTATTTAATGTTAACATTGGTCTTGGACTTAAGTCAATTTGGGTTCCTTTTATAAAATTGGCTATTCTAAACCTTATGGAATATTTTTTGATTATATTTATTTTAGCCGGAACTCGAATTTAAGTAAGACTGAAATTCAGGTTTTTAATTGTGAATTTGCTTTAATTCTCTGAGAAACCCTAAGGTAGTTCATGCAAGCTCACTTATTAAGAGTTTAAGCTTAATTGACCTCCAATTAAGTGTAGGTTTACCCTTGAGTTAATCTGTGCTTATATTTTTCTATTTAAACAACCAAATTAACCAATTTTGATGCATGCCTTCAAATTCTTGATATGCTTAAGTCATACCCTTTGATATATCAATTAGGTGAATTTAGCTTTGTAAATTAGTAAATTTGAGCTAGATATAGAGGATGATAGTGTTACCATCAGTGCCCTATAGGGCTACATACTATTAAGTTATACTAAGGCTAATTAACTAAGAGAGTAATTGCATTCTAAGTGGTAGAGCTAGGTGTTTTTATAGGTATGTAGGACAAATAAGGGCCCTTAGATCTTAATTAATGGTGGATGATGGTTCACTTAATCAAAGTGAAGGAGGACCATTAGATTAAGATCTAAGGGTGTTAAGGAGGGTTTGGTTAAGTAGAGGAATGATATGAGCCTTAGGATAGGTGTTGGATGGGTAGGATTTATTCTAAGAGGATATGTTCTTTGGTGGGTTTTTAGGGAAGGGATATGATCTAGGTTTTGGAGAAGGGATAAGGGTCTGCTAAGGTGATTCAAAGGGAGCCCCAGGATGTAGGTTTGATGGTGGATGAGGGGGTGTAGGTGGCGGCTAGAAGAGGAGGGGATAAGATCTTTGGTGGCTGACCATGTTGAGGATATGTTCTTTGGTGGTCGGCTACCAAGACAAGGATAAGGTTTTGTGCACAACAATTTAGGCCATAGGATTAAATGTGGAGAGTTAGGATTTATCTAGGCTTAGGTTTTCGAAAAATAGGTAGGTCTAGGACAAGGCTTATTTGGTGCAAAGGTTTGTCTTGAAGGTCAAGGGTAGGAAGGGATTAGAGAGGGATATGTGTCCTCTCTTATCTTCATGTCTTCTCTTTGTCTTTAAATTTTGAGTTCATGTCTTGATCTCCCTTGTATCTTCATTATTCAAGCTCCTAAGTGGTTGCTTCTTTTCCCAAACTTTATTCTGAAGATCCTCAACTTATTCTCTAAGTCTTATCACCTACATTATTCACAATAGAGCAAAATTAGGAGATAGTTATTTATAAAATAAATACAAAGCTTAAATATGCATGCATGCTCTAAATGCAATATTTCTAAATCTACTGCATAATTTTACTAACAAGATAACCTTAGATTAAGCAAATTAGGGTAATAAATTAAGTTGTTATCACACCCTCATACCTATCTTTTGCTAGTCTGTATAACAAATGGATAAATATGCAGGAACTTGAGCCTAGTCAGATTTGGAAATTTGATATGATTTTTCACCAATACAATGGAAATTATATACAAAACCTTAACGGTAAAGACTCAACAATTCTAAAGTATCGACTCAAATGCAGACCACCTAAGTCAAATTAGAGATCTTATTAGCTTCAAGACTTGGGTTTAGAGAGCAATGTTAGATGTCTCTGTCAACCTACCCAAGGTTTGAATCAGATGTGAGAAATGAGCATCTTGTGTGTGTAAGAAGGTGACTTGTCTGATGGGCAACTAAATTGATTCCAAGTATTCAATAAGGGTTAGAATATCTCTTCGCTCCAATGGACCTACTTTTCAAATTGGCCTTACCAAGAATTGGCAGCTTTCTCCGCACCTGTTTCTATCTCGAGGCCAACACTCTAAGCGTATATCTCCCTGGCTCGACCCCTAGGTCTTTTTTTCCTAATTTTTTTCTCCGTAATCTTTTTCCTCTTTTTTTCTATAGGATAAACACCTGTATGTAGTGAGGTGTTGTTTATTAGCAGGGTAGCATCCATTTGTAGCGATATTCTTTTATTTGGTGGGGTTTTATTTTTTCCTTTTTTTTCCTCATTTTTTTGAAGGTTCAATATAATTTTTTTTCTCCAAACCATTTTTCTAGGTAAGTGGCTCTCCATCCGTTCAAGAACCATTCCTAAACATAGATCCAAAAGCTAAAAATGCAGGCTAGGATCTAGACATTCTACATCTAGGGAGCATACCCAATGTAACATGCTAGCTATACCCACAAGGATTATTTGACCCTCAGACTAAACTAAGGATTGAACAAAAGTTGTTCAAAAGATGAGTTAGTGCAAGGAGTAGGTGAAGATTGCTTAAATCTCAAAGGCCATGCACACCATAGGGTGGGAAGATATTACCTATCACTCTTTTCGACTTAATACTTTCGGCTTTTTCAAATCCCTTCAAAGGCTCGAGTTACAAATCTATATTTTAGTAAATACTTGAGAAAATTAAGTCGAAACTCGACTTGAAGAGTCTAGGCGGAAAGATTTTGTGTGTACACTTCTGAAAATTGATAAATCTTCAAAATCAAAAAATTTCAATCTTTCATAGCTCAAATTCTAAAAACACCGATTTCTTTTTCATAGATGGCAAAACTAGCTAACACATAAAAATAAGACATGCACATGCAATGTCCACCTCCCTATGCCTATTCATTACAATGTCCTCATTGGAATGTATGCATTTAAAAAACTTAAAGTGTAATAAGCAAAAGAAGGGGATATCACCTGACTGAGCTTGTTGTTCTAAGTTAGCTTAGAAAAATAAAGATATAGGTACCTGTATAGAATACTAGGTTGCCTTCTAGTCAGCATTAAGTTTTTCAGCATTAGTTAGACACAATTCAGCTTAATAAAAGTCTAGGAGGTTGACATGATCATCAAGGATAGAATCAGCATATTGATTAACAAAAGGTTTCAGTCTTTGACCATTCTTGTCCAGTCTTGGGGTCTAAGATAAGGATAGCTCCATGAGGATAAGTTTTCTTTACAATGAATGGACCCATCCATTTTGATCTCAACTTTCCTGGAAAGAGCTTCAAGCGTGCATCAAAGAGCCATACCTTTCGATCAGGGAAAAATCTTTTTTGGGAAATATCTTTATCATGTAAAGCTTTTGTCCTGTACTTATATATCCTTGCACTATCATAAGCATCATTCTGGATTTCCTCCAATTCAGTCAATTGGAGTTTCCTTTGTCTCCCAGATTGATCAAGATTCAGCTTAAAAGCCCTAATGGACCAGTAAGCTTTGTTCTCTAATTCCACAGGGAGGTAACACGATTTTCCATAGAGCAAATGGAATGGAGACTTTCCAATCAGGGTTTTATATGCAGTCTAGTAGGTCCAGAGAGCATCATCTAATTTTGTGGACCAAACCATCTGATCCGGGTGGACTCCCTTTTGAAAGATTTTCTTAATTTCCTGATTAGATATTTTAGCTTGTCTGTTAGTCAGCGGGTGGTACGGAGTAGAGATCTTGTGTGTCACTTCGTAATTAATCAAAAGAGACCTGAATTGATTATGAGTGGAATGAGACCCATCATCATTGATTAATGCTCTTGGAACCCCAAACTGACTAAAGATATTCCTCTTCACAAAATCCATGACCACCTTATGATCCTTGGTTCAAGTTGGGATGGTTGATGTTCGATTTGGATCGCATGTTAATTAGGGTTTATTAATGTCACGATCGTATCTGTAGTATAGTGTGCAATCCAGACAGATGTCATTTAATTTATATATAATTTTTACTAATTTTATTCCAGGTCATTCATTGAAAGACAATTATTAATATACATCACTCTTTATTATCCAAAATCAATTTTTTATTTCAAAAATATCAATGTTATTTACAAATGAATGAGTTAAGGTCTATACAAAAGAAGTTAGTCAAGTTAATTATGTACAAGTAGAACAAATGAATTATGTTAGTGATTTATTTACTCAAGAAATGCCTAAAGAGTATTTACAAATCAAAGGCATCAAACATATGAATTTGGGTTAGTTTAATCACATCTATATTCATTATTAGTATCTACTTATGTATACTAAGCTAGATATGTAGAAATCAATGTAAAAGGAATAAGAAGAATAATTATACATATACATAGGCCTTAAAAATATATACAAGTTAAGGCAAAAACAAGATTTTAATTTTATATATATATATATATATATATATATATATATATATATATATATAAGCTATGTCTATAAAACACTTCTTAACACTAAGCATACACTTACACACACACAACACAACACATAACTAACAGTTAATCATTTTTCACTTAACATACACACAACAACTTCTCTTTATACTTAGTCAAATTTTTAACCCTTAGCCCCCTTCAACACTTTACTAAAAAAAATGATTTTAGGGCCATCTTAAATTGAATTGACAGCCTAATGAATCAGATCAACAGTTACATAGGTGGCCTCTGGGAACCATGATAGTTCTACTTTAGTGAGCTAAATTAGAGCCTAAGTATATTATTATTAAAATGAAAATCTAATTTAAAGTATGTAGCATATTTATAAAATTAACTAAACTTTGGAGTTTACATTTTCTACATTTTATTTACATGCATTATTACATAATTTGATTAATTATAAATTTATTGATGCAGGGTCATTTTTTTGGGAAGATGCCAACCATCGATTTGAAAATGTCATCCTAGTATCTTAAATTGACACCAAAAATATTAAGAGAGTAGAAAGAAATGATAAAACATCCCCTTCTAATCACTGAGATTTCGAGAACACCACATTTTTTTATCATTTCCTTTTTCAATCGTGAGAGCTCGCTAATTGCCGCCAATCCTCTCTCTTATTTTTTTCCACCGGAAATCACGGCAGACCACCTGTGTCAATTCCCTTGTCAATTGACTGAACTACCACCCGTCTCCTCTGAAAATATCGCCCTTACGTCCCCTGCATGCAGAAGCCACCTACGTGAACCACCACCCTCTCGATGTCTCTCTGCTTGCAATCAATGCCCCGCCCTAAACTTCGATTCCCTCCTCTCTCCCTCTCGCTAACACATGTCCGCACAACCCCCTTCCCTCCGGTCAGAACAGACATCTCCACCACCACACCCCACCTTCGCTCTCTCTCTCTCTCTCTCTCTCTCTCTCGCTCCACACATGCACGCACAGATGCTTCCTTCCTGTGATCAACGCAGGCCGCACACCACAACACCACCCACTTGCCGCGCTCGGTCTCTGCCACACCGGCTCAAACACCCACGCACACACACCACCTGCAGAGATCGAGAACGACCCCATCGACTCCTTCTCAACATCCCCGACACCAGCGCACGCCGCAGCAACTCGACCGTGCACTCCCCTTGTCAGTTCCTTCTCTCTGTGTTCACCCATCGACAACAGCGCGACCTCGCCACCGCAGCCTCCACAACGCACGCAAGCCACCACTGCACTCTCCACGGCCACCACCGCATCACTGCACCTCGATGATATGCCACAACTGCGCCCCTGTCCTCGTCCCTACGGCAAGGACGTGGATCCACTTCCTGCTACACTGACAACCGCTAACACCCGCTCTTCATCGCCCGTGGGCAGCCACTACCACGACTCCGCTCTTGACCGTGACTACCATGCCTGCTCTCCTCGTCGACAAGCAAGCCATCACCGCGACCACACCTTGACATCTCTTCCTTGATCGTGACGACCGTGCACCTCCACTTCCTCCGATCCACGTCGTGACAGCACGTGGTTCATCTCTTCGCGTCCGCAACTCCTCCTAGACATTCTCGTCATTGCACCGTGTCCGCCACTGCATATTCTCCGTGCTTTAACGGCGACCTTGCAACACTGCGATCTACTGAGTTTTCCTTGCATGCTATAGTTCATTTATTTTTTCTGTTATTGAAATTACTACTTATTATCTTTATATTGGAATATTGAACCCACTTGCGAACTTGTCTCCCCTAGAGAAAACTATTTTTTCCTACGTGATTTATTTAGTATAATACATATTTAAGTTGGTTAAATTAGATTCGTGTATATTTGATTATATTTATTGATCTAGGATCTTTTCATCACGATTTATACTACGATGTATTATTGATATTATTATCATTATTTTCATCACTACCATCTTTATTAGCAAAAGCAAAAAATTTCCCTTATCAAATCATATATGTTCAATCGGTCCGCAAGCCTCACCCTAGTGTACCGCACCTCATGGGCCTTAACATATGGGCTCTAGGATTTAATACACGACACTCTATAGGTAACATGGTCTCGTGCACACACGGTTAGAGAACAGATGAAGCACATGTGAAGCGTGCCTCGCCAGGGTGCCCACCCCCATTCTCGAACGATGGTGCTATGGAGTGAATTCATTAAATACGGCATCACACACTTCTCAGCGCTTGATGTGGGACTAAGCGGGAGTGTTTATTTACTGTGTTGCTATGTTGTGTTTTGTGGATTTAATTAGGGATTAGGGTAATTAATTAAAGGTCAATTAAAGTTGATAATTATAAATTAAGGTTATAATTATTTAATTAACATATAGGGCTACCTATTAAATAATTTTATTTAGTTTAATTACATATTATATACATATTTACATAAAGTGTTAAATACACACAATATAGCTTATATAAGCTAATGTACAAACTATATAACTATGTACATGGTATAATTAGATTGTAGTTAAACTATTATACATACTTAAATAGTTAATTAAGGATTTTAAGTTAATTAATTAGATTTACTCATGTATTTACACGCTATATATATATATATATACATACACACACATACATATTATATACATAGGTTAAGTTACATATTATAAGCTTATTATTATACAATATATATAAGGTTATAAATATGTTAAAATAAGTTAAAAGTATAAGTTATAAGGATACACTATAATTTACTAATATAAGTTATGTAAACTTACTGATATACACTAATAACTTAGAATATATACATTAAGTAAATAGAATACAATAATTTACATAATAAATACTTAACTTGGTATCTTAAGTTAGTTATATATACAATGGTATACATGTATAGTTTATATAGTATATAAGTTATGTACATAAGTTATTTACATATATATATATATATATATATAGTTTAATTTACATAATATATCAGTATATACATTATAATACATTATGCAAGTATACATTACAACTTGTTTACATATAAACATTATATATATACATTTAAATTATATACACATAAAAGTTAACCTATTATACATATATACACTACATACATAGGGGATTTTTGGAATTTTTGAAGTTTTTCAAGTTTTGTAATTTGTTTTGTGTTCTAAGTAGGGAAATTGAGAAGATGAAACAAGGGGAGTGAAATAGATAACTCTTTTTGGCTTTTTGTTTTTAAGTTTTTATTCCTAACTAAATGAAGAAACCTAAACTTTTATTTGTGTTTTCTCCTAACTAAAGGCATTAAAACCTAAAACTAATCACACACACACACGTTCCATAAACATTATTCTCACTCACTACACTCTTCAATTATTTATTTATACTATTTTTGCATTTTTCACAGTATTTATTGCTAAAATGCTGAAAATAGGACAATTAATGATCAAGAATTAATTCCAAACCCTATAATTCATTCAAAAATGCTAGAATCAAAGAATATAACATGATGAACTTCTAAACTTCATTAAAGAACATATTTAAACACAAAATCATGCTTTGGTCATTGAATTAATCATGAAGATATATAGATTTCATGTAGTCCAACTACTGACAAAAATTTCAATTAGGAATTAAAATTTTCTTTAAACTTAAATTAAATCAAATTAAGTCATGAATGCTTTAGACATGTAGAGTTAACACAACATCACCTTAAAAAGATACATACACAATATCACACTATACTTAAGACTCTCAACTTCATCTCTCAGTAAGTCTGGCAATTAATGAAACCACTGCTACAAATTACAGCCTTTTGAAATCTGATTTTGTGATTAGACTCCACTTAAATCACTTAGAATGGTAGCCCTGTATTAAATCCATCTCAGAAAAATCATTGCAACATAATTCATTCAAAGTGCATTTTGATTCCTTGATTAAAATCTCGTTTAGAAACTTAATTCAGAACTTTATCCGGATAACCTCAGCTACTGGACTAACAAAACATTAATTAGATCAAACTCAAGGCCTTAAAACATTAACGTAATCGCTTACACATATTGCCTAATTATTGAAAATCCTCGTAGAATCTCATTTAAAGCATTAGATGTCACACCCCAAAACCCAGGCCCTTAAACGAAGATCGAGGTTCCTAGGGTGGCAACAGAGATGGAAGCAAACAATGGAAAGGATGGCACAAAATAAATAGAAACCACCATGATTTAAAGCATAAATGTTACCTATTTAGCGGCACGTTGCAAATCCCGCACTACATTGAAATCCCGCACATTGACAACGCACGACGATAACAATACCTGAAATTAGGTCACAAAGTAGGGATGAGCTAATCAGGTTAGTAGGGAATAATCAAGTGCTATAATTCAATAAAAGCAAGGTAGTGTACAACTTTGCTGATTGGCTAGATCCCTAGCCTAACTCAGAACCCCAAGTTTAGGGTCCTAAACCTGGTTGACCCTAATCCGAATTAATCTGACCAACCATCGTGGTCCTAGCCCACTAGTCGTTCACCTTGATTAATGCCACATGTTCTAATGTAACTATCCTACGATCCAAGATTCTATTACTTGCCACTCCAAGTCCTGAAGTGACTAAATCAGTTGTTCGTACCAAAGGAGATCTCGATGTGCCTTGTCCAATGGTATACTTGTACCATAGACCCTCCTTGGCCAGAGGAAAGATTAAAGCACTCATGTCCACCAGACAAAGGATACTCACTTCGATCGTCGAAATGTTGACTATACTCAGGGTCCCTGGAAACTATTCCACTTAAGACATCCAAGTCCAAAATATTTGACTAGAGTGACTTCTCGCTGCTCGTGATCCTTGGAACTATTCCACTCCAGATCATGCATTCCCCGATGTCGGAATCCCTGGAATTTATTACACTCAAGATCCCCGACATCATTGCATGAGATCCTTAGAAGCTATTCTACTCAAGATCCAACGCTCTCTCACCCACTACAAAAAAAATAACCTTTAGTGACATTTAATATTTACTCTATTTGCCGCTACATGTAATTAGCGACACTTATAATAATTACCGCTTAATTGCTGCCTTCGTTAAAGTCACTAAAACGTTAGCAGCAGTTATATAATCACCGCTAAATCGTCGGTATTAGCGACACTTAATTGTCACAATTATTGTTGCTAATGATCTTTAATGGTAATTTATTTGCCATTATTTCGCCACTGTAGAATTATATTAGTGGCAATTTAATTAATGCTATTAATGTCGCTATATACTTCATTTAGTGTCATTTAAATTGCCACAATTAACATTACTAATGATCTTCTTAATGGTAATTAATTTGCCACTATTTTGCCACTATTAAATTATATTAGTTGCAATTTAATTGACACTATTAATGCCGCTATATATTTCATTTAACGACTTTTATTTATGCCACTAAATTAACACTATTGATTTACATTAAGGATGTATTATTTTACCATTTAATTGCCACTATTGATATTATTTAGTAATAATTATTTGTCTCTAGATTGCCACTATTGATTTACTTTAATGATTCTTTTTTTTATCCGTTAATTGCTGATTTTAAGGACACCTTGTTATACCACTTAACTTCCACTATTGATATTCTTCAGTAAAACGATATTTTTATTTGAACAAAATCAAAACATAAAGCTAATCTTAATTTTATTTATCTCTTAATAATAAAGTACAATAAGGGCCCTTTAAAGGGATACATTAGAAAATAAGAAAAATATAAAAAAAGTAACAATAACCTCAACACCAAAATATCCCCTCTCAAGGTTAATACAAAGAAAGAAATAAAAATACTGAAAAAATTTGAAAATACAATGAATTATGAAGACTCGACCACCTAAAAGCAACAACTCTTAAAATTTTGCTATTCCAAGCAGCTTCAGTCTTCCAAACTTCAATTCAAGGCAACATAGCAGCACCATGATCATTCAAATCCCCAACAACATGTCCACCAATATGAAGTCCAAGATGAATAAATGCAGGTAGGATTAAATGCTTATTAGTCATTTTCTATAAACATAAGCCATGAAACTAAGTAATGTACTAAAAACTACAATAAATAAACAGGATGCATTCAAGAACAAAAGATAAAATGACTAGATATATAAATTGACCGACATCGATGCAAAAAACAAATCAAAATAGAAAATCCAAATGGAAGGAGAGACCTTTTTCTTTCCTTCTTTGACTTTAAAAGAAGAGTATTATTTAAATGTGAATCACCTTTTCCATTAGATTGCTATTGCACTTTTGAAGCATGAGTATGACAAAATTCGAACCTTTTAACAGCATCGATGGCTTTAACGCTGGGGGTAGCAATAATTTTAAGATTTCATTGCATTTATGAAAGGTCCTTCAAGGTCATGCTTTGGTAGCGATCGTGCAAACCCAATTTTATGAGCAAGCAATTGAGTTCTGGTTGACCTTTGAGTTAGCATAAACAATTAATCATAAATCACATCTCCGTTATAAAAAAGAACAAAAATCACAACTAACCTTGTTCTTTAGAAACCTTTTTGAAGCATCATACAACCACGAAATTTCAAAATCCAAATTTCCTAACAATATTGGATCCACCAATAAATTCATGCCTTCTAATTCCCACAACTAGCTACTCCTCATCTTTGGAAACTATACTTGACAAGAAACAAATAGATTTTGACATATGGAAATTAAAATAACTCACCTGATTGCCTAAGAGTTAATATGTTATATAATGATTTAAGGTGACATTTTGACATCGTTTATTACACAATCCATGGTATCCCTGCCATGTGACCTAATCACCCTTCTTATCCCTCATCCAAATAAGGACTAAATTCTATCGAAAATCTGGCAAAGATTCCCCTCTTTTATCATTTTTTTTTTCAAATTACTATACCTATAAAGAAGACTTATGCAAGAATATAAATTTAACAACAAGGTGGATACACCCTACAATGCATTCATTACCACAAAAAGCGTAAATTTAAGCATACACATAGCAAGCACATCCCATCACAAAATAAAACAAAACAGAAAATTAAACATCATAACATGAGCTATTTTATAAGCATAGGGGTCACTCCAAAACACTGTCATATTTACATGGTTGTATACAAAAATTGTGGGCCCATACAAGGAGCTACAACATAGAAATATAAAGCAAGTTCGAGTTATACTCTTATGTAACTATATCAACACCCATCTCCAAATTCCTGCAAAAAGAAAAATAACCCAAAACATACATAGTTTCAAACTTCCCAACATACTTCCACATGCTTTGGTATAATTATCTTTAATCAATTATGGTACACCAAGGAAAGAGGTCTAGTCTTTGTAACTATGTTCAATACCCTAACTGATTATCTTTCTATGCATTAGTCTAGTTAGCATCATTGTTGTATAACTAATACATGGCCATTTGATATAAGCCACAACATTTCACATATAGACATACCTTTCAAGATAATTGAAACACAAACCAAAGAAATAAATTAATACATGGAATTTAAAAACATGTAAAAGATAAACATATGTGAGAGACTTCTAGCTACTCAAATTTGTCTAGACTATGGAAAGCTCACACTAAATTATATGGTAAATTCATATTGAATCTACTTAAGGTGATTGGAAATAGGAAGAGACCACTCATTTGGAAGGAGAGATGGGATCTAAAGAGTTCCTAAACTAATCAAACCATTGTGTGATGGGGTCCCCTAATTACAAGAGATAGCTAAACTTTTAAATGAGGAAGGGCAATGGAATATAGAGTTGTTGCATGTTGTTATGGATAAGCACATAATAGACCTCATTTTAGATTAAAAACTCACCCTACCACGGAGGACGGCTTGATTTGGTAGGCACATCCAAATGTGATTTTCACAATCAAGTCAAGATATCTATCCATTGTTTGAAAGAGATAAAAAGAGGAGAGTGTCGACCGAGAGGGGAGTTGTTTGAGAGTCACCAAAGAGAAGGGGAGAGCTTCCAAAAAGGAGGGAGAGAGTAGGGTTGAGAGAGGAGGGTGTGGAGAAGAGGAAAGGGCTTCCGGGTGTTAGGGAACAAGAAGTAGATTCCTAGGTGGAATAAATGTTTGTACAAGGCCAATACCTTGGGAAGCAGCTCTTAGGATGAATGCTCAGGCAATGGTCATAAATCCTTTGATTCATATGGAACTCATTTTTTGGATGCCAAATCTAGTACTAGTAAGAATAATTGGAAATAATTGAATTTTTTGTCCAAACTAGTTGAAAACAATTGGGATTAATCAGCTTGCTTGCATTAGCAATTCTCCAACAACTTTGGATACAAGAAAATTCTCATGAATAATCTTCCGAGTACCCTATAAATGTTAGCCCATTGTACATTTTTATCTAAAAAAAAGGAACTTCTGGGTATAAGTTTGCCTATATGCTCTCATTACTAATTTTGATCATCAACAATGACAAACAAAAGCAAAAAGATTTCTAATTGCTAATAATGGAAAATAAAGCAAAAAGATTATAGCATCCAGTCAAGTAGTGAACTTATGTACACTTATAAGGTACATGATAAGACAAAGAACCATAATACATGACTTAAAAAAGCATTCACTAGATTTCTAATCTAATCTAGAAACATATCTCATGAATATGAAGATGATTCTTTTATACTTGGCCAAATTCAACGGCTAACATAATTATGAGCAATACTTGTTAAAAGGTATAGTTCATAACAGTATGGGGAAAATAATTCCTTATCTTGTTTGGTTGCACATCCATACCTCATTTTGGTCATTGTTGTAATGCTTCAATTCTTCACTGTAACGACCCGGTTCCCGAGTCCCTACGAGACACGAGAACCGGACCGACTCGACTAATCTCAAGACCTAATCGTCCAACGAGGAAGTAACCAAAAGAGCAGTAAAATAAACCACATTCAGCATGAATATAACTAACAGTAAGGAAGTACAGCAGTAAGGAAAGAAACCACTACAGTAGATACCACCACAACAGTAGAACAACATTTATCATATAACAAGAACTGCAGGTAAAGAAAGTACAGCGGAAACAAAAACTACTCACTAGAACAGAAACAAAAGAGGTACAAAAGACTGTGGTAAACTCTACTGGACCCTACTCGGCCCAGCGTCCTTTACAGCCGCCGACCCTGGCTGCTCAACACCTGGTCCTGAAAAAGGTAACGAGTGTAACACGTCAGCAAAACGCTGAGTAGAGTGGCAAACTAACTAAAGGCAACAATAGAGTGTACAGTAGCTGTTATGTTCTATTACTTCCTTTATTCACATCTTTCAATTTTTCTCACTATTTCATTTATTTCTCAGATCCTTTACTTGATCTCGAATGTCCTCGTGGGAACGATCTTGATTGCAGTCTTTTCCAAAAGTAGAAGTAGCACGTGGTGCTCTCCTGGCCGGGAGAGTCCCCCGTGGTGATCCTACCCTCAGTCAACCACCCCAAGGTCACTGACAGACGTAACGGTGACTACGGCACACGCGATAAACACACAGGTAGCTAGCCCGCACTGGCACGCGGTCAGTCGTTTCCGTTAACGGGTGCGCCCAAAGCACAGCACGGAACCAGGGCAGAGCCCTCTCAGTAACAGGGGTCCAACCCCTCCACAGTAACCAAACCGGGGCCTTGCCCCTCCACAGTCCGCGCACCCTCGCCTGACTACCCTGGTTTGCCCTAGTGGGCCTAACAAGTCGGTGAAGGAGGCTAGCAGAACCCCGGGGCGCGTGGGGTAGCTAGTACTCTCCTAACACTAGTAGCTCTCCTCGGTACTACGTACATGAGGGCCAACAAGTCGGTACAGAGCGGCCAATCCTAACCCCGGGTCCCTGGGGTGGCTGGCCCCACTCTGCACTAAACAGGTACAGGTACTTCCCTTGGTACTGCGTACCCAAGAGACAGTACAAACTGCATCTCAGTTCCATTCCTTTTTCTTTCCAGGAGTTCCACTCCTAATTCCCCGTAGGGTTCCAGCTCTTTATCTCAGAACATCATATGTTTCACTTTCCAGATTCACGTTCTCAAAATCCATGATCTCAATCATGTTTCTTTATTCATAACAGGCAACTGTTAATTCAATTTACAGGCAGCTTTATATTCCTTTCCATTTTTCCAAGACTGCAGTATTACACATTCCACTAGTTTTTCCATCCTAGGGTTCATGCCACATCCTAGGATCTAGCATACAACTAGTTTTCCAGCCCTAGGATTCATGCATCACCTAGGAGCTATCATTCCATACATTTCTCATTCCTAGGATTCATGCAATGTCCTAGATTCTAATTATGGTTCCATACTTTAACAGATTTTATTAATAAACTTAAGCCACTCTACCAGGTACAACGGGAGTAATGGGGGCGTGATCGGGAATCCCGCGTGCCTCCGCGACTCTTAAGACTGCAACTGAACGAGGTCCTATCACAAGGATCAAACACAAGGAGTGTCTCAAAACAGTGTATAGCTACTGTAGACGGGTAGAGGAATTAATTCTGAAAAGAGCGCAACTCGAATCGCGGAAAACGGAGCCCGAACGGGCCCTAAACGGGTCGAAAAAGACGATACTGTGCAAGATCAGACGTCTGGAACTTCTTCCAGACGTCTTAAAGAGTGGATCAGAGAATTACCTGTTCAGTGTGGTTTCCCAGATGCCCAGAAGTCTGCGGGGACGTCTGTCCTAGCTCCCAGACGTCCGATGGTCACCCCGGACGTCTGGAGGTCACTCCCGCCGTCTGGTACAACTTCCAGACGTCTGATTCGCAAAGGATGGCGAATCAGCGAACCTACGCACAGCCAACTCCCTCCCTCAGTACGGTCAGTCGACAGGAAGGAAGAAGAAAGTGGAATACACACCTTTCAGACGTCTGTATGAGCTACCAGACGTCGTCCTCGCCGTCTGCCTATCAACCCAGACGTCTGATTCTGGAAATTTTTCCAGAATTAAGGCGCTACTCGGCCTCCGCTCGCGACGCCGCCAGCGTCGCACCTCGCGCGTCTGCTGCTCAGACCGCAGCGGGTCCCTCTCCGCGTCGCTCCGCGCCCCTTGCGCCCTCCGCCGGCCGGCCAAGCCGCTCCGGCGAGCTCGCCCTCACGGCAGAAAACCGCTCTCGCACGCCGCACCTCCTCCGCACTCACTGCGGCCGCCGCTGCCGCCCTCGCGCTCACGCTCCACTCACTGGCTGAAGGAGAAGAAGGAGGAGACGGTGGAGGCAGGAGGGGAGGCGTGCCCTTTTAAGGCCACGCGAGGAGGAGGGAGAGACGCGGCAGAGCGTCTGCAGCTGCAGAGAATATCGGATATTCGCGGGCCTGCGCGCTAATGCGCGCAAACGAAGACTCGTGCCAGAATAACTGATTTTCAGACGTCTGGGATCGTTTCCAGACGTCTGGCACACCTCCCAGACATCTTAAAAGACGTCTGGGGCGTACGCTCGTTACAATATAACAAACTCAAAGGAAGTTTCGTCCTCGAAACTTGCGCCAAGAAGGGTGCGGGGAAAGACGTCCAAATAACCATAACAAACTCAAAGAGGACCGAAGCCGGTCCGAAAAGACGTACCCGCGAAAAGCTCCGGGTACCGCTCTCGCATTGCCGCCTCAGGCTCCCAGGTAGCCTCCTCGTACCGCTGGCTCCTCCACAAAACCTTTACCAGGGGTACTTGCTTTCGTCTCAACCGGCGGACAGCTCGGTCTAGGATCTGCACTGGCCGCTCGGGGTAGGTCAGGTCGTCGCTCACCTTAACGCGCTCGTGATTCAGTCCGTGACTGGAATCGGCTACGTACTTCCTGAGGTTGGACACGTGGAACACGTCGTGCACACCAGAAAGCTGCGGGGGAAGGGCAAGTTTGTAAGCAACGGGTCCAACCCGCTCCAGGACCTCAAAGGGCCCCACGAACCTCGGCGCGAGCTTCTCTCTCACCCCAAACCGCTGTAAGCCCTTCATGGGCGAAACACGAAGGAAGACGGGGTCCCCAACCTCGAACTGCACCTCTCTGCGTCTGCGATCCGCGTAGCTCTTCTGTCTGCTCTTGACAGTGCGGAGTCGTCTGTGGATCTGCTCAACTACCTCCTGACTCTGCCGGATCAACCTGGGGCCAACCTCCCACTTGGTCCCCACCTCAACCCAACTCAAGGGTGCCGTACACTTCCGTCCGTACAGAGCCTCGTAGGGAGCCATGCCGATGCTCGAGTGATAACTGTTGTTGTATGCAAACTCCGCCAGGGGCAGGTGCTCCTCCCAAGAGCCCCTCCAGTCCAGTACACAGGCACGCAAAAGGTCCTCAAGTGTCTGTATCGTGCGCTCAGACTGTCCGTCCGTCTGGGGGTGGTAAGTCGTGCTAAACCTCAACCTCGTCCCCAAGGCCTGCTGAAACTCAGCCCAAAACTGGGACGTAAAGCGGGTATCCCGGTCGGATACGATCTCCCGCGGAACTCCGTGTAGTCGCACCACATCACGGATATACCTCTCTGCCAACTGTGTTGGTTCTAAAGTGACTCGGATCGGCAAGAATCGTGCCGTCTTCGTCAATCTATCCACTATTACCCAGACTGCGTCGTGTCGCCGCTGGATAACAGGTAAGCCCACCACCAAGTCCATGGTGATGCTCTCCCACTTCCACTCTGGCACTGGAAGCGGCTGAAGCGGCCCTGCAGGCCTCTGATGCTCGGCTTTCACCTGCTGGCACACTAAGCACTGCTGCACGAACTCACCCACATCCCGCTTCATCCCTCTCCACCAAAACTCGCGTCTCAAGTCATGGTACATTTTCGTGTTTTCGGGATGTATGGTGAATCTGGAACCGTGTGCCTCAGTCAAGAGCTCTCTCAACAGCTCCTCGTCTCTGGGAACGCACAACCGTCCCCTCAAGCGTAACACCTGGTTTGTGAAAGAGATGTCCCCTGGGTCCCCTGATAGTACTCTGTCGCGCAAAGACTGCAAGTACGGATCAGCCATCTGTCCTGTGATGATACGGTCTATCAGCTCTGGCCTGGTCTGCCGTGTCACCGTCATTGCCCCACAGTATCCTCGTAACTCTAGAGGTCGCCAACTGCCCACCTCCTCCAAAAGGCTCCAACTCTGTAGCTGTAGACTGGCCAAGCGTGTGGGCGCCTTACGGCTCAAGGCGTCAGCCACCACATTGGCCTTTCTCGGGTGGTAGGAGATGCTGCAATCGTAGTCCTTCAGGAGCTCCAACCAACGTCTCTGTCTCATGTTGAGCTCCTTCTGGTCAAAAAGATATCTGAGGCTCTTGTGATCTGTAAAAATCTCGAAGGTCTCACCGTACAAGTAGTGCCTCCAGGTCTTCAGCGCGAAGACAACAGCTGCCAACTCTAGGTCGTGGGTAGGGTAGGTATGCTCATGGGGCTTCAGTTGCCGCGAAGCGTAAGCGACAACATGACCCCTCTGCATGAGCACACCTCCTAACCCCTGCAAGGAAGCGTCCGTGTACACAACGAACCCGCCACTACTGTCAGGGATGGTGAGCACGGGAGCCGAGGTCAACCTCTCCTTCAGCTCCAGAAAACACACCTCACAGGCTTCTGTCCAAGCGAAAGGCACGTCCTTCCGGGTCAACTGTGTCATAGGACGCGCAATCTGCGAAAACCCTCTGATGAACCGTCTGTAGTAACCTGCCAGTCCCAGGAAACTGCGAATCTCAATGACTGAACGCGGTCTCTCCCACCTGAGCACTGCCTCGACCTTGGCGGGGTCCACCGCCAGGCCGTCACCAAAGATCACATGACCCAAGAAGGTCACCTCCCTCAACCAGAACTCGCACTTGCTGTATTTGGCGTACAGCCTGCGTCGTCTCAGAGTGTCCAGAACCATCCGTAAGTGTTGTCCGTGCTGCGTCCGATCTCTAGAATAGATGAGCACATCATCTATGAAAACCACCACGAACTGATCCAAGTACGGTCTAAACACCCTGTTCATCAGGTCCATGAAAGCAGCGGGGGCATTGGTCAGCCCAAACGGCATGACCAAAAACTCGTAGTGTCCGTACCGGGTGCGGAAAGCTGTCTTGGAGACGTTGGTCTCCCTGATCCTCAACTGGTGGTATCCAGACCTCAAGTCTATCTTGAAAAACACCGTGGCACCCCGCAACTGGTCAAAGAAATCGTCGATCCTCGGCAGCGGATATCTGTTCTTGATGGTGACCCTATTCAGCTGTCGGTAGTCCACACAAAGGCGTAGGGTCCCATCCTTCTTCTTCACAAACAGTACCGGGGCTCCCCAGGGAGACGCACTGGGCCTCACGAAACCTTTCTCCAAAAGGTCCTGCAACTGGGACTTGAGCTCTCGCAGCTCAAGCGATGCCATCCGGTATGACGCGGTGGAGATGGGGCTGGTCCCTGGTACTAGTGAGATCTCAGGCCGGAGCCCCTCGGTGAACCTCCAAAAGCGCTCCTCCTCAGTGGCTACCGCTGTCACTGCAAAGCGGGACAGCTCCAAGAAACGCGTGCGGTACGCGCTCACAGTCATCGTCCCTTGGCGGAGAGTGTGGAACTCCCGCCTCCTCTGGTCCTGCCACGTCTGGGGAAAGTACTGCTCGCAGAAGAGGGTGACGAACTAGTCCCATGTCGGCTCGTCCCTCTCCTGTCCCCGGACCGCCCTCCACCACCGGTGTGCCGCACTCTCCAGCTGGTACGTGGCAAAGGCCACGCGGCACTCCACCGGGGGGCGAAGGGTGTCGAAGATCTTCTCCAGCTGCTTAAGCCAGTCCTCTGCCTCGGTCGGGTCCTCATCCCCCTTGAAGGAGAGGGGGCTTCAGCTTCCGGAATTGTCCGAAAAGCTCGAAGTGGCGCTGTAGGGGAGGTGCTGGTGCACCTCCAGGCGAAGGTGCCTCGTGTACAGAAGTGTCGGAGGAAGGTGGGGGCGGCAGGGGCCCATCCCCTCCCTCGTGTCCAGCGCCGCGTCCGTTGCGTGGTCCCACAGAAGACTCCCCCTCTGCAGCCCCAGGGGGAGGTGCTCGGGGCGGTGGGTGGAGCTCCTCTCGTACAATATCTCGTATCAGTCTGGCGAGGCCCTGGGCCTGGATGCCAGGGAGTGGTGGCTGGTCCACCGAGACGTCAACGACAGCACGTCCACCTCGCTGACCTCGCCCCCGGCCGCGCCCGCGGCCAGTCTCGCGACGAGGCATCTCCTGCAAGGAGACGCGAAACAAAACGAAAACGTCAAAACAGACGGTACCTAACAAAACTTCTAAGAGCTCATGTCAAGAGATATGTTGTGGTGGCTACTCTAGCTATAAACATGTGAATTGGTTCTTTTCCAGTCAGTTGATTCACTTCTCGGGACGACCTTGCTCTGATACCATCTTGTAACGACCCGGTTCCCGAGTCCCTATGAGACACGAGAACCGGACCAACTCGACTAATCCCAAGACCTAGTCGTCCAACGAGGAAGTAACCAAAAGAGCAGTAAAATAAACCACATTTAGCATGAATATAACTAACAGTAAGGAAGTACAGCAGTAAGGAAAGAAACTACTACAGTAGATACCACCACAATAGTAGAACAACATTTATCATATAACAAGAACTGCAGGTAAAGAAAGTACAGCGGAAACAAAAACTACTCACTAGAACAGAAATAAAAGAGGTACAAAAGACTGTGGTAAACTCTACTAGACCCTACTCGGCCCAGCGTCCTCTGCAGCCGCCGACCCTGGCTGCTCAACACCTGGTCCTGAAAAAGGTAACGAGTGTAACACGTCAGCAAAACGCTGAGTAGAGTGGCAAACTAACTAAAGGCAACAGTAGAGTGTATAATAGCTGTTATGTTCTATTACCTCCTTTATTCACATCTTTCAATTTTTCTCACTATTTCATTTATCTCTCAGATCCTTTACTTGATCTCGAATGTCCTCGTGGGAACGATCTTGATTGCAGTCTTTTCCAAAAGTAGAAGTAACACGTGGTGCTCTCCTGGCCGGGAGAGTCCCCCGTGGTGATCCTACCCTCAGTCAACCACCCCAAGGTCACTGACAGACGTAACGGTGACTACGGCACGCGCGATAAATGCACAGGTAGCTAGCCCGCACTGGCACGCGGTCAGTCGTTTCCGTTAACGGGTGCGCCCAAAGCACAGCACGGAACCAGGGCAGAGCCCTCTCAGTAACAGGGGTCCAACCCCTCCACAGTAACCAAACCGGGGCCTTACCCCTCCACAGTCCGCGCACCCTCGCCTGACTACCCTGGTTTGCCCTAGTGGGCCTAACAAGTCGGTGAAGGAGGCTAGCAGAACCCCGGGGCGCGTGGGGTAGCTAGTACTCTCCTAACACTAGTAGCTCTCCTCGGTACTACGTACATGAGGGCCAACAAGTCGGTACAGAGCGGCCAATCCTAACCCCGGGTCCCTGGGGTGGCTGGCCCCACTCTACACTAAACAGGTACAGGTACTTCCCTTGGTACTGCGTACCCAAGAGACAGTACAAACTGCATCTCAGTTCCATTCATTTTTCTTTCCAAGAGTTCTACTCCTAATTCCCTGTAGGGTTCCAGCTCTTTATCTCAGAACATCATATGTTTCACTTTCCAGATTCACGTTCTCAAAATCCATGATCTCAATCATGTTTCTTTATTCATAATAGGCAGCTGTTAATTCAATTTACAGGCAGCTTTATATTCCTTTCCATTTTTCCAAGACTGCAGTATTATACATTCCACTAGTTTTTCTATCCTAGGGTTCATGCCACATCTAGGATCTAGCATACAACTAGTTTTCCAGCCCTAGGATTCATGCATCACCTAGGAGCTATCATTCCATACATTTCTCATTCCTAGGATTTATGCAATATCCTATATTCTAATTATGGTTCCATACTTTAACAGATTTTATTAATAAACTTAAGCCACTCTACCAGGTACAACGGGAGTAATGGGGGCGTGATTGGGAATCCCGCGTGCCTCCGCGACTCTCAAGACTGCAACTGAACGAGGTCCTATCACAAGGATCAAACACAAGGAGTGTCTCAAAACAGTGTATAGCTACTGTAGACGGGTAGAGGAATTAATTCTGAAAAGAGCGCAACTCGAATCGCGGAAAACGAAGCCCGAACGGGCCCTAAACGGGTCGAAAAAGACGATACTGTGCAAGATCAGACGTCTGAAACTTCTTCCAGACGTCTTAAAGAGTGGATTAGAGAATTACCTGTTCAGTGTGGTTTCCCAGACGTCCAGAAGTCTGCGGGGACGTCTGCCCTAGCTCCCAGACGTCCGATGGTCACCCCGGACGTCTGGAGGTCACTCCCGCCGTCTGGTACAACTTCCAGACGTCTGATTCGCAAAGGATGGCGAATCAGCGAACCTGCGCACAGCCAACTCCCTCCCTCAGTACGGTCAGTCGACAGGAAGGAAGAAGAAAGTGGAATACACACCTTTCAGATGTCTGTATGAGCTACCAGACGTCGTCCTCGCCGTCTGCCTATCAACCCAGACGTCTGATTCTGGAAATTTTTCCAGAATCAGGGCGCTACTCGGCCTCCGCTCGCGACGCCGCCAGCGTCGCACCTCGCGCGTCTGCTGCTCAGACCGCAGCGGGTCCCTCTCTGCGTCGCTCCGCGCCCCTTGTGCCCTCCGCCGGCCGGCCAAGCCGCTCCGGCGAGCTCGCCCTCACGGCAGAGCTCCGCTCTCGCACGCCGCACCTCCTCCGCACTCACTGCGGCCGCCGCTGCCGCCCTCGCGCTCGCGCTCACTCTCCACTCACTGGCTGAAGGAGGAGGAGACGGTGGAGACGGGAGGGGAGGCGTGCCCTTTTAAGGCCACGCGAGGAGGAGGGAGAGACGCGGCAGAGCGTCTGCATCCGCAGAGAATATCGGATATTCGCGGGCCTGCGCGCTGAGGCACGCAGACGAAGACTCGTGCCAGAATAACTGATTTTCAGACGTCTGGGATCGTTTCCAGACGTCTGGTCAGACGTCTAGCACACCTCCCAGACGTCTTAAAAGACGTCTGGGGCACGCGCTCGTTACATTCACCAATGCATCCATGTATTTTTTTTTTGTAAAAACTCTAAGATCCTTGCAATCCAGTTCTTGATTCATCTCGACCTACATTTAAGGGTGATGTAGACACATTCATTTATATTAAAATGTCTATTCATGCATGTTCATGTGTAACGATCCGATTCCCGAATCCCTACGAGACACGAGAATCAGACCGACTCGACTGATCTCAAGACCCAGTCGTCCAACAAGAAAGTAATCAAAAGAGCAGTAAAATAAACCACATTCAACATGTATATAATTAGTAGTAACAAAATACAGCAGTAGAGAAAAGAAATACTACAGTATACACCACCACAATAGTAGAGAAATAAACATATACATAAACATGAAGCTTACAATAAAGAGAATACAGGGGGTAACGGAAACTACTCACTACAACGGAAAGAAAGTACAGTGGGTACTACTAGTAACACTACTGGGCTCTACTAGGCCCAGCGCCTTCTGCAGCCGCCGACTCTGGCTGCTTAACACCTGGTCCTGGAAAGTAACAAGGGTGACACATCAGCGAAACACTGAGTAGAGTGGCAACTAAAAGCTAGAAGAAGCAGTAGAGTGGACAATAGCTGTTATATTTTTACTTTCTTTCTTTATATTTTTCTATTTATTCACTATTGATTTATTTCTCAAATCCCTCTCTTGATCTTGAATGTTCCTCGTGGGAACGATCTTAATTGCAGTCTTTTCTGAAAAGTAGAAGTAATACGTGGTGCTCTCCAGGTCGGGAGAGTCCCCCGTGGTGGTCCTACCCTCAGTCAACCACCCCAAGGTCGCTGACAGATGTAACAGTGACTACGGCACGCGCGATAAACGCAAGGGTAGCTACCCCGCACTGGCACGCAATCAGTCGTTTCCGTTAACGGGTGTGCCCAAAGCACAGCACGGAACCAGTATAAGGCAGAGCCCTCTCAGTAACAGGGGTCCAACCACTCCACAGTAACCAAACAGGGGTCTTGCCCTCCACAGTCCGCGCACCCTCGCCTGACTACCCTGGTTTGCCCAGTGGGCCTAACAAGTCGGTGTAGTAGAGCTAGCAGAACCCCGGGACCCGTCGGGTAGCTAATGCTCTCCCTACACTAGTAGCTCTCCTCGGTACTGTGTACACGAGGGCCAAAAGTCGGTACAAAGTGGCCAGTCCTAACCCCGAGTCCATGGGGCGGCTGGCTCCGCTCTACACTAAACAGGGGAATAGTTACTCTCCTTGGTACTCCGTACTCAAGGGCTAGCTCACTTCCCTAATTCTATTTCATTCACTTTCCAGGAGTTCTACTCCTAATTTCCCGTAAGATTCATGCTCTTTAACTCAGCCAATTTAGGTTTCACCGTTTCAGCTTCATATTCTCAACCGTAATTATCCATTCATAACAGGCAGCTGTTAACCAATTTACAGGCAGTTATCGTTTCCTTTCTACTTTTCTAAGACTGTAATGTTTATATATTCAACTAGTTTTCCGGTTCTAGGATTCATGCCATACCCTAGGATCTATCATTCAATCTAATTTTTCAACCCTAGGGTTCATGCAATGCCCTAGAGTCTATTAATTATTTCACAATTTATAAATAATTGAAAAGGTCACTCTATCCGCAAAATCGGGAGTACTGAGGATGTGGTCGGCAATCCCGTGCGCCTCCGCAACCCCTAGAGCTGCAACGGAACAGGATCCTAACACAAGGGTCAACACAAGGAGTTACCCAGAACAGTATACAATTACTGTAAATAGGTAGAGGAAATAAATCTGGGAAGAATGAAACTTGAAACGTAGAAAACGTACTCCGAACGGATCCTAAACAGGTCAAAAACGATGAGTCTACCCAAAATCAGACGTCTGGAACTTCTTCCAGACGTCGTAAAAGGTCGATCATGCCATACCTTGGTCTGCGCAGTTCTTCAGACATCTAGAAGCCCACTGGATCGTCTGGACTTAGTTTCTAGACGTCCGATTGTCACCCCGGACGTCTGGAGGTCCTCTCCGTCATCTGGTACTGTGCCCAGACGTCTAACCGGTGTGGGATGGCGAGCCCTAGCGCCCTCCCGAACGATTCCTGCACGCACACGCCCGCTCTCATCACGAAAAGCTGCAGAAGAACGCGGCGGACGGCTGCATGGCTGTACACGCGTAAAAAGGAGAAGGTAGGAAAATATTATACCTGTCAGACGTCAGGACCTTTCTCCAGACGTCTTCTGCGTCATTTGGATGTAAGTCCAGACGTCTGATTCTGGGAAATTTTTCGAGAATCGGGACCCTTCTCGCTCTCCACCCGCAGCGCACGACCGTGCTGCGTCCGCCTGCTACCCTTGCTGCAGCAGCTTCTCCACGACACCCTACGCTCGCTGCTCTCCCACCGGCCAGCTCTAGCTGCCCCGGCAAGCTCGTACCCTCACGGTCGAGCTTCTACTTCCTCTCGCAACAACCCCTCCTTCCCGCACGCTCGCAGCAGCCGTTGCTGCCGCTCTCGCTCGCTCGCGCTTTCGCTGGCAGGGAGAAGGAGAAGAAGGCGGTGGAGTGAGGGTAAGGGAGAGGGGAAGCGTATTTGTAGGCAGCGCGGGGAGAGAGAGAGGAAGGCTGCGTCGTCTGCAGGCCGTACACCGAAAAAATTTAATACTAGACGTCTGGGAAGGCTTCCAGACGTCTGGCCCGACATCTGGGCCAGTTCCCAGACGTCTTAAACAACTCTTGATGCCCAGGTCGTGAGAATATAACAAACTCAAAGGAAGTTTCATCCCCGAAACTTGCGCTAACTAGGGTGCGAGAAAGAACAATATATACATAACAAACTCAAAGAGGACCGAAGCCGATCCGAAAAGACGTACCCGCGAAAAGCTCCGGATACCGCTCCCGCATAGCCGCCTCAGGCTCCCAGGTGGCATCCTCGTACCGTTGGCTCCTCCACAAGACCTTCACCAGGGGTACTTGCTTTCGTCTCAGACTGCGGATGGCTTTGTCCAGAATCTGCACTGGCCGCTCGGGGTAGGTCAGGTTGTCGCCCACCTTGACGCTCTCATGACTTAGGATGTGACTGGGATCGGCGACGTACTTCCTGAGGTTGCACACGTGGAACACGTCGTGCACACCAGAAAGCTGAGGAGGGAGGGCAAGCCTGTAAACAATGGGTCCAACCCGCTCCAGGACCTCAAAGGGCCTCACAAACCTCGGCGCGAGCTTCCCTCTCACCTGAAACTGCTGCAGGCCCTTCATAGGCGAAACACGAAGGAAGACATGGTCCCCAACCTCAAACTGCACCTCTCTGCGTTTCCGATCCGCGTAGCTCTTCTGCCTGCTCCTGACAGTGCGGAGTCGCCTGTGAATCTGCTCGACTACCTCCTGACACTGCCGGATTAGCCTGGGGCCAACCTCCCACTTGGTCCCCACCTCGACCCAACTCAAGGGTGCCGTACACCTCCGTCCGTGCAGAACCTCGTAGGGTGCCATGCCGAGGCTCGAGTGATAACTGTTGTATGCAAACTCCGCTAGAGGCAAGTGCTCCTCCCAAGAGCCCCTCCAGTCCAGTACACAGGCACGCAAAAGGTCCTCAAGTGTCTATATCGTGCGCTCAGACTGTCTGTCCGTTTGGGGGTGGTAAGCTGTACTGAACCTCAACCGCGTCCCTAGGGCTTGCTGAAACTCAGCCCAAAACTGGGACATAAAGCGGGTATCCCAGTCGGATACGATCTCTCGTGGAACTCTGTGTAGACGTATCACGTCGCGGATATACCTCTCTGCCAACTGTACTGGTCCCAAGGTGACTCGAATCGGCAAGAAACGCACCGTCTTCATCAATCTATCAACGATTACCCAGACTGCATTGTGTCCTCGCTGGGTAACAGGTAAGCCCACCACCAAGTCCATGGTGATGCTCTCCCACTTCCACTCTCGCACTGGAAGTGGCTGTAGCGGCCCTGCAGACCTCTGATACTCGGCTTTCACCTGCTGGCATACTAAACACTGCTGCACGAATTCACCCACATCCCGCTTCATTCCCCTCCACCAAAACTCGCGTCTCAAGTCATGGTACATCTTCGTGTTTCCGGGATGTATGGTGAATCTGGAACCGTGTGCCTCAGTCAGGAGCTCTCTCAACAGCTCCTCGTCTCTGGAAATGCACAAACGTCCCCTCAGGCGCAGATCCTAGTCTGTGAAAGAAAAGTCCCCCGGGTCTCCTGACAGTACTCTGTCGCGCAAAGACTGCAAGTATGAGTCAGCCATCTGTTCTATGATGATGCGATTTATCAGCTCTGGCCTTGTCTGTCGTGTCACAGTCACTGCCCCACAGTGTCCCCGTAACTCTAGGGGTCACCAACTGCCCATCTCCTCCAAAAGGCTTCAACTCTGCACCTGTAAACTGGCCAAGTGTGCGGGCACCTTCCGGCTCAAGGCGTCAACCACCACGTTGGCTTTTCCCAGGTGGTAGGAAATGCTGCAGTCATAGTCCTTCAGGAGCTCCAACCAACGTCTCTGTCTCATGTTGAGTTCCTTCTGATCAAATAGGTATCTGAGGCTCTTGTGATTTGTGAAAATCTCAAATGTCTCACCATACAAGTAGTACCTCCAGGTCTTCAATGCGAAGACAACAGTTGCCAGCTCCAGGTCGTGGGTAGGGTAGCTATGCTCATGGGACTTCAGTTGCCGCGAAGCGTAAGTGACAACGTGACACTTCTACATGAGCACACCCCCTAACCCCTGCAAGGAAGCGTCCGTGTACACAACGAACCCGCCACTACTATCAGGGATGGTGAGCACGGGAGCCGAAGTCAGCCGCTCCTTCAGCTCCAGAAAACACGCCTCACAGGCGTCTGTCCAAGTGAAGGGCACGTCCTTTCGGGTCAACTGTGTCATAAGACATGCAATCTGTGAAAAGCCCCTGATAAACTATCTGTAGTAGCCTGCCAGTCCTAGGAAACTGCAAATCTCAGTAACCGTACGCAGTTTCTCCCACTTGAGCACTGCCTCGACCTTGGCTGGGTCCACCGCCAAGCCATCTCCAGAGATCACATGACCTAAGAAGGTCACCTCCCTCAACTAGAACTCGCACTTGCTGTATTGGCATACAGCCTACGTCGTCTCAGTGTGTCCAGAACCATCCGCAAGTGCTGTCCGTGATGCGTCTGATCTCGAGAATAGATGAGCATATCATCAATGAATACCACCACGAACTGGTCCAAGTACGGTCTAAACACCCGGTTCATCAAGTCCACGAAGGCAGCAGGGGCATTGGTCAACCCAAACGATATGACCAGAAACTCGTAGTGTCCGTATCGAGTGCGGAAAGCTGTTTTGGAGATGTCTGCCTCCTTGATTCTCAACTGGTGGTATCCAGACCTCAAGTCAATCTTGGAGAATACCGTGGCACCTTGTAGCTGGTCAAACAAGTCGTCGATCCTTGGCAGCGGATATCTGTTCTTGATGGTGACCCTATTTAGCTGTCGGTAGTCCACACAAAGGCGTAGGGTACCATCCTTCTTCTTTACAAATAATACCGGGACTCCCCAGGGAGACGCACTGGGCCTCACAAAGCCCTTCTCCAAAAGATCCTGCAACTGAGACTTGAGCTCTCGCAGCTCAAGTGGTGCCATCCTGTATGGTGCGGTGGAGATGGGGCTGGTCCCTGGTACTAGTGAGATCTCAAACTCGATCTCATGCTCGGGTGATAGTCTTGGCAACTCGTCTGGGAACACGTCGGGGTACTCTCTGACCATCGAGATACTCTAGAAGTCTGCCACAGGGTTGGGCTCTGCCACCACACAAGCTAGGAAGCCCTCACACTCTTGGCTCAAAAGTCTCGCCACCCGAATTGCAGAAATGCACCTGAAGCCTCCGTCCACTGGCTGACCGTGGAACTCGAAAGAAGGCAACTCCGGTATGGAGAAGACGATCTTCCTCTCAAAACAGTCCACCAAAGCGTGGTAAGAGGGCAGCTAGTCCATCCCCAGAATTACGCCAAAGTCCTCCATCTGTATCATAATCAGGTCTGTGGGAAGGCTATGTCCCCCAATACTGACCTCGCAACCCGTGTATGCCTCCTCAGCTACAAACAGCTGACCACTCGGACCTCTGATCACGAACGGATCCTCTAACAGCATATAATCCTACCTCAAACTAACTACGAAACTGGCTGCGACAAACGAGTGCGTAGCGCCGGAATCGAAAAGTGTGTAAACGAGTCTGCCGGAAACTGAAACCATACCTGCTACCACTGATCTCGAAGCTCTGGCATCCCTGTGTGTCAGGACGTTGATACGCCCCTTAACCCTAGGTACGGACGAAGCAGCCACACTCTACGTCGTACGGGTAGCTGCTGGCCGGTACCCTCCTCGTGACTGCTGTCCTCCTCCTCGTGCCTGGAAACCGCGGCCTCTTGCTCGCCCTCCAATGCTCGGCGACGGAATCATTTGCTAACCTCCTGCCCTAGATGGGCAGTCCCCCCTGATGTGGCCCAGTTGGTCACACTGGTAGCAGAGGGGAACCCGACTCCCGCCCTCAGTGGGTCCCTGCTATCGGCTGGGTGGGGGTCCGGTGCTAGCAACTGGCCCCTGTCGAGGGCCCCCAAAGGCCACCGATGGCCCTACGAAACGTGATGGCTTTCCTGCGGACGTCAGGTGTCTCCTCTCGCCGGCCCTGTGAAAAGTCTGGCTGGTAGGGCCTCTTTCGTCCGCTGTCAGTATCTCGCGCGGATGGGTTGGTCTCCTCGTAGGTCATAGTTGCCTCCACCACCCTCGAGAACGTAGGTAGCTTCAGGAGTTTGACATACCCCCGAATCGCAGGCCGGAGCCCCTCGGTGAACCCCCAAAGGCGCTCCTCAGTGGCTACTGCTGTCGCTGTGAAGCGGGACAGCTTCAAAAAACGCGTGCGGTACGCGCTCACGGTCATTGTCCCCTGGCGGATAGTGTGGGACTCCCGCCTTTGGTCTTGCCACATCTGGGGAAAGTATTGCTCGCAGAAGAGGGTGACGAACCAGTCCCAGGTCAGCTCGTCCCTCTCCTGTTCCCTGACCGTCCTCCACCACCTGTGTGCCGCACTCTCCAGCTGGTACGTGGTAAAGGCCACGCAGCACTCCACCGGGGGGCGAAGGGTGTCAAAAACCTTCTCGATCTGCTTGAGCCAGTCCTCCGCCTCGGTCGGGTCCTCATCCCCCTTGAAGGAGGGGGGCTTCAACTTCCGGAACTGCCAGAAAAACTCGAAGTGGCGCTGCAGTGGGGATGTTGGTGCACCTCCAGGTAAGGAAGCCTTGTGCACAGAAGTGTCGAAGGAAGGTGGGGGTGGTGACGGCCCATCCTCTCCCCCACGTCCAGCGCCGCATCCGTCACATGGTCCCACAGAGGACTCCCCCTCCGCAGCCCCAGGGAGAGGTGCTCGGGGCGGTGGGTGGAGCTCCTATTGAACTATGTCCTGTATCAGCTGGACGAGGTCCTGGGCCTGAATGCCCAGGAGCAGTGGCTGGTCCACTAAGACGTCGACCGCAACATGCCCACCTCGCCAACCTCGTCCTCGGCCGCGCCTGGGGCCCGCCTTGCTAGTCCCCCGTCGAGGCATCTCCTTCAAGGAGATGCGAAACTAAACGGAAACACGTCAATATGGAACGATATCTAACGAAGAAGTCTAAGAGCTCATGTCAAAAGAAACGTTGTGGTAGCTACTCTAGTTACAGAGACGTGAATTGGTTATTTTCCAGTCAGTTGGTTCACTTCTCGGGACGACCTTGCTCTGATACCATCTTGTAACCACCCGATTCCCGAATCCCTACGATACACGAGAATCGGACTGACTTAACTGATCCCAAGATCCAGTCGTCCAACGAGAAAGTAACCAAAAGAGTAATAAAATAAACCACATTCAACATGTATATAACTAGCAGTAACAAAATACAGCAGTAGAGAAAAGAAATACTACAGTATACACCACCACAACAGTAGAGAAATAAACATATACATAAACATGAAGCATACAATAAAGAGAATACAGGGGGTAACAGAAACTACTCACTACAACGGAAAGAAAGTACAGTGGGTACTACTAGTAACACTACTGGGCTATACCAGGCCCAGCGCCCTCTGCAGCCGCCGACTCTGGCTGCTCAACACCTGGTCCTGGAAAGTAACAAGGGTGACACGTCAGCGAAACGCTAAGTAGAGTGGCAACTAAAAGCTAGAAGAAGCAGTAGAGTGGACAATAGCTGTTATATTTTTATTTTCTTTATATTTTTCCATTTATTCACTATTAATTTATTTCTCAGATCCTTCTCTTGATCTTGAATGTTCCTCGTGGGAACGATCTTAATTGCAGTCTTTTCAAAAATAGAAGTAACACGTGGTGCTCTCCTAGCCGGGAGAGTCCCTCGTGGTGGTCCTACCCTCAGTCAACCACCCCAAGGTCGTTGACAGACGTAATGGTGACTACAGCACGCACAATAAACGCACGGGTAGCTACCCCGCACTGGCACGCAGTCAGTCGTTTCTGTTAATGGTGCGCCCAAAGTACAGCACGGAACCAGTATAGGGCAGAGCCCTCTCAGTAACAGGGGTCCAGCCCCTCCACAGTCCGCGCACCCTCGCCTGACTACCCTGGTTTACCCAGTGGCCTAACAAGTCAGTGTAGGAGAGCTAGCAGAACCCCGGGACCCGTGGGGTAGCTAGTGCTCTCCCTACACTAGTAGCTCTCCTCGGTACTGTGTACACGAGAGCCAAAAGTTGGTACAAAGTAGCAAGTCCTAACCCCGGGTTCATGGGGCAGCTGGCTCCGCTCTGCACAAAACAGGGGAATAATTGCTCTCCTTGGTACTCCGTACTCAAGGGCTAGCTCACTTCCCCAATTCTATTTCATTCACTTTCCAGGAGTTCTACTCCTAATTCCCCGTAGGGTTCATGCTCTTTAACTCAGCCAATTTAGGTTTCACCGTTCCAGCTTTATGTTCTCAACCGTAATTATCCATTCATAATAGGCAGCTGTTAACCAATTTACAGGCAGTTATCATTTCCTTTCTACTTTTCTAAGACTGCAATGTTTATATATTCAACTAGTTTTCCGGTTCTAGGATTCATGCCATACCCTAGGATCTATCATTCAATCTAGTTTTCCAGTTCTAGGATTCATGCAATACCCTAGGATCTATCATTCAATCTAATTTTTCAGCCCTAGGATTCATGCAATGCCCTAGACTCTATTAATTATTTCACAATTTATAAATAATTGAAAAGGCCACTCTACCAGCAAAATCGAGAGTACTGGGGGCGTGGTCGGCAATCCCGTGCGCTTCCGCAACCCCTAGAGCTGCAACGGAACGGGGTCCTAACACAAGGGTCAACACAAGAAGTTACTCAGAACAGTATACAATTACTGTAAACAGGTAGAGGAAATAAATTTTGGAAGAATGAAACTTGAAACGCGGAAAACGGACTCCGAACGGACCCTAAACGGGTCAAAAACGACGAGTCTGCCCAAAATCAGACGTCTGGAACTTCTTCTAGACGTCTTAAAAGGTCGATCATGCCATACCTTGGTCTGCACAGTCCTTCAAATGTCCAGAAGCCCGCTGGATCATCTGGACTTAGTTTCCAGACGTCCGATTGTCACCCCAGACGTTTGGAGGTCCTCTCCGTCGTCTAGTACTGTGCCCAGACGTCTGACCGGTGTGGGATGGCGAGCCCTAGCGCCCTCCCGAACGATTCCTGCACACACACGCCCACTCTCATCACGAAAAGGTGCAGAAGAACACAACGGACAGCTGCATGGTCGTACATGAATAAAAAGGAGAAGGTCGGAAAATATTGTACCTGTCAGACGTCTGGACCTTTCTCCAGACGTCTTCTGCGTCGTCTGCACGTAAGTCCAGACGTCTGATTCTGGGAAATTTTCCCAGAATCAAGACCCTTCTCGCTCTCCGCCCGCAGTGCACGGTCGTGCCGCGCTGCGTTCGCCTGCTGCCCGAGCTACAGCAGCTCCTCCGCGACACCCCACACTCACTGCTCTCCAGCCGGCCGGCTCTAGCTGCCCCGGCAAGCTTATACCCTCGCGGTCGAGCTTCTACTTCCTCTCGCAACAACCCCTCCTTCCCGCACGCTCGCAGTAGCCGCTGCTGCCGCTCTCGCTCGCTCGCACTCTCGCTGGCAGGGAGAAAGAGAAGAAGGCAGTTGAGTGAGGGTGAGGGAGAGGGGAAGCGTATTTGTAGGCAGCGCAGGGAGAGAGAGAGAGGAAGGCTACGTCGTCTGCAGGGAGGGAGAGAAAAAGAAGAACGAAGGTGGCGGGTTCAGTCTGCACGCGCACGCGCGCAGACGAGAACCCGTACGCCGAAAAAATTTAATACCAGACGTCTGGGAAGGCTTCCAGACGTCTGGGCCAGTTCCCAGACGTCTTAAACGACTCTTGATGCCCAAGTCGTGACATCATGGGCTTAGATTTGCATTTCATATTATAAATATTACATAGCATGCATCATTCTGCGTTTAGAGTAGTTGTGTATATTTTAAGTTAATTACGTCCTTTTTATGGCCAAGAGGGAAGGAGCTTTATTTCAGGGCCTCGGATGGACAATTCGAGTGTACGGATTTGATTAAGACGACGATCGGAGTCTAACGCCTCCAAAAATGTCTAGATTGGAATCCTGTAGCATCATATGAAGTCCAAGGAAGATCAATAGCCAAGGAGGAAATGCAACATCCATACGGGTTTTAAATGGAAATTCCAACCGTGTGGATGGATCTGGAGCGACGATCACAATCCGGCAATGTGGAAATCATCTCGATCTGAGCACCATGGCACCCTCTACAACAGATAGAAGATGGACGGCCCAGATGGTGCCACATGGCACCATATGGGCCGCCCAACACCTGCCAACAGCAACTGGGAGGAGTCCCCTCATCATCTTCATCATCAATTCTCAGTTGTTGGATCTTGATCCAACGGCTGAGAGCTCTCCTCCAACACACGCCTTAAGACGTCCGCGTGACCATCCGGATGATTTGGCGCAATGGTGGAGGCGTGGGCTCTCAACGGAGGGGCGCGGGTTCAAATCCCTGCAGCCCCCCTGATGAGAACCTCATCATGAGCCATAATTAGCTCATTTTGACCTAATACAGAGAATAAAAGCTCCTACATAACTCAAAGAATTCTGAGTTTAAGGAGAAAACAAGTCATAAGGGGTAAAAATGCAATTTTACCAGCACAATCTGCAAACAGGGTAATTCAGGGTCCCAACATAGGTCAAACAAACCAAATAAGAAGGAAAGTGAGATGATCTGATCCAATAAGGGCTACAGCAATTCCAAGGAACTAAATAATAATCTGTAACCCTAAAACAAACCTACTTTAATTAACGAGGTTCGAGGCAAAGTAAAAATAGAATAAACCCTCTAAAATTCATAGAAAAATAATCTCTAGGGTTTAGAACCTTCAATTTGGCCTTAGGAACCCATTTTGACCTACATTGCGAACCATGCCCAATTAACAACATAATTTGAATTTTTGCAAAAATTGACCGGTCAAACAAGGTTTAATCTAGAAATAAAATTCACCATCAGAATCCTTAAGTCCTAATTAGTCATGTATAAAAACTTGAGCCTAAGAAGAAACCTTCTTGACCAACTTTACACTTTGGTCCTCATATATTTACTTTTTGGCCCTCAACTTTTGAACCCTCACATTTTGGCCCCTAACTCTCCTTCGTTCTTTGCGTTCAGGTCCCTCCTGCAAAACCTGACCAGCACCATGCTCCGACGACCTTGCGCAGAGCATGGCGCCGCGCAAGGTGAGGGGGAGGGCTTGCCAGGTCAAATGGGGGTGCCCTGCATCGTCAGCCACCGCAAGAGCACCCCCCTGAGTGCTGCGACCACCCATACCGCCCGTGCGAATGCACGGACGGTATGGGTATCCTTCCTCCGGCATCCTCCGGCGAGGGAGACATGTCGTCTCCCTCCGCCCTCCTCTCTAGTTCTGCCCCTATAAATACCCCCGTCGCTCCGCCGTTCTTCCCAGCTCGGATCTGACGGAGATACCCCCTCACTTCCTCTCTTCCCACTCCGACAGACACCCCCTTGCTCTGGCGGTTTCTCCTCCTCCTCCTCGTCGCTCTGCTGCAATACCAGCAGCAGAGCCACCTCCCTGATCTTCCTCCGCGTCGCACAATACCGGCGCACGCGGCCTCTGCCCCGTCGTCGCTGCCGTCCTCCCCCACTGGGCATTTCTTCTCCAGCTCCGGTAGGTACGAGCCGGCAGCCTCTTCGTCCCCTTCGTCACTTTAGCTAGATTAGAATTAGTCTTCTCTATCCCCTCTTTCTTTTCCTCCCTAGTTTACAATCAATTACACCCTCGACCGACCCGACCACCGTCACCTTCTCCACCTCCGGCCACACTCCGGCGACCCGCTCCCATCACTCCAGCAACCCACACGGCTCGCCGACCACCGCAGAACCTTCGACTCCTCACCCTGATCATCCTCCGCCCTTCCACTTCCCCCAAATCGCCCTCTGCAACTCCACCGAACACACCCATTTCCCAACCCGCAGTTTGACCTAGGGCGGCCCTTAGGCTCCGCCCCGCCACCTGCAGACCCTCCGACCACCTTCGCCGTGCTACGGCGAAGGTCCTCCGCGTATCTGATTAGGCCGAGAGGCCGTTTCTCTGTGAGCAGGTACTTCGCTCGCCGCCGCCATTGCTGAGCAGCGAAGATTCTTCGACCTGCTGCTCCAGGCGCGCCACGCCCAGATCCGACCCCCAGGCTGCGCAGGTTATCTTCGCGAAGAGTCCCAGGCTGCAGCTGGAGCGAAGCCCTCGCGTGAAGCCTCGACTGCCCGCTGCTTCCTCCGCGCGGGCGCCCAAATTGGGGTGGGACATTTAGTCCCACCTCGGAAACTCGCTGAGGCGAGCGGGCGCTTAAAGGCAAAAAGTGCCTTAAGCTGTTCGCCTCAGATCACGGGGTGAGGTCCCCTTCACCCGCCCGATTACCCGGCCTCGTCCGCGCTCACGCCCCGCGGACCTGGCCCGACCCGACTAAGCCCGACTTGCACTCCTCGCCCACCACCGCACGCCGGTGGGTCTGGACCCGGGCGAGACCCGCTTACCCGATTACTCGGTTGCTCTGGGAGAGCTTTCCTAAGAGCGAATTCTGAGAGAGAGAGACGCGGGGGGAGGGTAGAGTAGGTTTTGCCCTCTGACTCTGAACCCTTGAGCGTGCAGGCACAGGTGAAGAACAAGAAGAAGGACTGCGGAAGAAAAAGAAGAAGAAGAAGAGAACACAAAGAAGAAAAGACACACTGTAGCAGTAGCAGTTTAAGTCGTCTGATTGGAAAATCAGACGACGTCCTGAAGGCAAAGAAGAAAAGAAGAAACAGGACCGCAAGGAAGAAGAAAAAGAAAGAGACGGACAGAAAGAAGAAGAACAGAAGGAGGAAGACAAAGAAGAGAAGCAGAAGACGAAGAGAAAGAAGAACGCACTTGGCCGAGAAAAGAAAGAGCATAAGAAGAGGAAGCAGACCGCAAGAGAAGAGAAGGAAAAACAAGAAGAAGAAGGCCAAGAAAGAAGGACTGCGAGAAGAAGAAAGAAGAAAAAAAAGAGAAGAGAAAAGAAGACAGACGAGAAAGAAGAAGGAGAAGCCAACAAATTCTCTCTCTCTCTCTTTATTTTTGTCATAAGAAGAAACACTGTACTTCTAGAATACGACTTGCTCCCTGAGTTCGACCTCGGGAACTCTTTTATTTTCCGAGTAAAAAATATCTGTAATAATGGCAATGACTAGCTGTACTACAACGCTATTTCTATAACAAACCTAGTCACAACGCCACGCTCATCACTTGGCGCCGTTGCAAGGGAACAACGGCTATTCTAGAAGCTTTGAATTCTTTTTAACAATTGCTAATCTTTTTCTCTCTCTTATGTGCAGGTAAAGGAAGAAAGATAGACGCAGCCGCTCCAAGGGCAGGTAACCTCCTATTAAAACCCTAAAAATTCAAAGAGGAAAAACTAGGAGAAAAACAAAGAAAAACTAGGAGTAACCTGTCTTTCACAGTAATAGCTGCATGTTCTCAGAACCACTATTCCTGCACATAATTTTAAAAAGGGTAATTAAGGGCTAACACATCCTTGCTTGAGCCCTAATTACCCAAACAAGGAGTTAAATGGGCCAAGTAGAGCCAACATAAGATTCAACATTAGGGTTTTAGAGACACACTACTTAAATCAAGAATGGAGAGAATCCAAAAGAAGTGTACTTAAACCATTGATTGAACATACTTATTCAGAGAAACCCTAAACAATTGGCTCTCTAAACACTTGAACCCAAAAAGAAAGGACCCAAAAGCTCTCAAAGGAACAAGAGGTAAAGTTGACCCCTTGGGTCAACCAACCTTAAAATTAGGTCACTTTCTCACTCAAAATACCTAAGAGTTCAAGTATAACATTAAGCACCTTGATCTTAAACTAAAATTGGTAGACTTAAGAGGTCAAGATCCCCATTCTGGTCTACCTGGAATCTCAGTGACAAGAGAGGTCGGGTGGGGGAAACCCTGTAACCCGTGGGGACGCTCTACCGTGTAGGGGTCTTCGCGGGACTCTCCCTCTCTGGCTGCCCAGGAAATTCTCAGGTGGACGATCTTTTTGATCAAGGGATCCATCTGCCCCAAACCTCTATAGTCACCCAACATTTTGGGTGCCTCCATTAGGTCCAGCACCTGCTTATCTCATCCAGTCCTTCAGTATTTTGCAAGAGGTCCTTGAAACCTCCTATAGAAATTCACTCTCCCCGAGGCTAAGCCTCGGCTCCCTTATTTTTACAGAAATCATTCACATAGCCCCTCTTTCCTCTCATTCTGAACAAAATCCCCTTCTTCCATCTTGATTCAAACTTCGATTCTATATCTTGATTCCACCACCTGATTCAATGATGCAGCCTAATTACCTAGCAAGACTACCATTCAAAAAACCTGAATATCTGAGATCCATGAAAGATAAGATGATTGAGGATGCCCTTGAATTCTATGAAATCAAATGTAAACCCTCAACACCAATAGAAAACATTCAGGTTGATGTCCCAACAACCACAGCTTTCATCATAAACTGTGCCCAAATTCTATTGACAGAAGTTACAAAATGATCAACCCGAGATATGCTCATGACAGGATACATTGAGACAGAAAAATTACACCAATCTGAATACCTTCAATGCTTGACAAATCCTGTACTTTGGGAACAACACCAAGATGCCCTTATAAAACGAGTAGAAATGATGAAATCAGTAGAACAAATTATCAACCAGAAATACCCGTATATACCAGAAACAGAGGATGAACCATCTTGGAACAGTAGTAAGGAACAATCCAGTTTCCAGATCTCGGGACTGAGGCACAAAGTGGTTGTGAAATCCCAACCTAGATAGAAGACAATGTTGAATTAGGTTGGGATATTGCAGGAGAACACAATGATGAGCCAAACTTAGACCATGAATTGCCAAGCCTAGAATTCCAAAACTCCTGCAATAATGAGATCAGAACTGAACCTTTTGAGGGTATAAATTCCGCCCCTTATTTTGATAAGGTGGCCCTCGAAGGTTATTCGGACTTAGGTTCTAATAATTCTACCCACATCCTAAGCCTAGAACCTAGATCTGAAACTTATTGGGAAGATTATGAGGCCCCTTATGAGAAAGATCAAATTTTTACAGAATATGATTCCGGGCCTCTATTTGATGAATATCCCTCTCCAACATCCTCAGGAAATTTGATCGATTTTTCGAAAGTCATGCCAATTTATGATACAGAAACTGAGGAGTTGGATGAGCAAGGTTTTAATTGGGTCTATCCTACCAGCTTCGAGCTTGAGCCTAGACAGAATACCTTTTTAAGCCCAGAATTAACATATAGGCTAGACCCCAGTCAGGCTGCTGATTCCACATCTGATGAGTTATGCTGCGGTGGAATTCATAATCATAAATCTCATTTTCGCAAACTCTCCGACAACTTCAGATCCGACTATAATTGCGGAGAGATTCTCCTTCCTGAACACGCCAGGCCCATCTACGACTTCAGTTCACATGACTCTGACTCCGACTCTGAGGTCCTGATTCCCGAGATCACTGATAACACAGAATCATTCATTTTCGATCCTCAGGAACCAAAAATAGAAAATGCCAAGAGTGATTGCAACCCAGAATTCAAATCTTTTCTCAATTCAGATTTCTTTCATCCTACAGACACTCTTCAGGCATTTGATAGTTACCCAGAGGACTCTTTACAGAAAATCACCTGTCATTCCTTTCTAGAAGAGCTCTCATACATAGTTGCCACCTCGTCTGCACACACAGAACTAATCAAAACCTCTTCCCAACCCCGACCCGCAACCGGACTCAATTTCTATTCAGATTCACCTCTCGCCGAGCCGATTGCATTTCCACATCGGGTTTGGAACACTGATCAGACTACATACCATGCTCCATCATTCTCTGATCACCTCTATAGGGTTCCCGCGTCACTCATTAATTATTCTACGGGTCCCTACTCTGACCAGGCTGATTCGACTCAGCCAAACCCTGCGTTTTCACTCCACATCCATCTGAGCTTCATGGTATATGATGGGTTCCACACCTTTTTATCCACATCTATCAACCCACCAGATTGATTGGGTTTGGGCTACATCATCAGCCTGTTGATCTGAACAAGCACCTGGTTGGACCAACCAGGCTGTTAATCAAGGTGCTTGTATTACAAAACTCTGCTGATTTCACCATCCCCTCTCCATCGCATTTCCCGCTTGGCTGAAGGCATCAAATTTAGCGCTCAACGAGAGGTAGCCCGTCATTCTCTTTAAAAACCTGAAACCTTTTCTAAAACCTTTGTGCACGTGAAATTCATACTTTAGGACAGCCGACTCCACCTCAGGTGCTTGCATCTGAGATTAAAAATCGTCCGCAACAGTCACCCCGACCCATTCACTCATCAAAACATCTGTCCTAATGTATGAACTAAGTTGAATAAAAACCTCCTAAGTTACAATGAGGACATTGCAAATCTTAGGCATGGGAGGGTATGAAAGTGCAAAACGTGTAAGAAAAGGTTTCAAACAAAAAATTCACATATGCCAAAAACACCATAAAAATTAAAAATTTTTCGAAAAAGAATAAGAGAATAAGAGGAGAAACGAAATTTTGTGAAGGAGAAGGAGAAAAGAAACAAAAGGAAAAAAGGAGCACAAAATATGAGAAACAAGTGATAGTCATTAGTAAGGAACTAAGGAATTAACCTAAGTTCTAGACCTCATTCAAGAAAATAACTGAAAAGTGCATAATGAGATTAGTAAGAACGCAAACCTTAAGTATTCTTGAATAGACTCTTAGTACCCATTAAGATCTGGACACTCCTCAAGAGGTTGAGGAAAATGAAAAGCTAAAGTATTAGGTCTAAGGCTTAGGGAGTATTTGGCCTCATTAACTAATTTTTTGTTTCCGGGACTCAGTAACCTAAGCACCCTAACCTCACACACAGCCAGGTTCAGTAAGCATAAAAATTCAAAATCACGCAGAAGCGTCGCAAAAATTCTTAAAATACACCTAGAATAGGAGCGGCCGATCAACAAGTTGATTTGGACGAGTTTCCAGCGCAGAGAGGCGGGAAATCCCCTCGAAGATGCGTAACAAAATATCATCTCCTCGGTGCTTGTCTCTTAGGATATTTACATATCCTACTGGGGGCATGTAAGCACTCTGCTGATTCAGATTCCATGGATGGCATTATCTCGAAGTGTCAATTGCTAGGGTCTGAATTCAGCCAGGGAACACCATGGATGGGATTATCTCGAAATCTCAATAACCAGGGTTCCGGGGGTTGCCATGGGCGGTGCTATCTCGAAGCATCGATTACCAGGAACCCTTGAGGATCGATGATGGGAGCAAGAAATCTGATACAGACCGTGTTGAAAAGCCAATCCTAGGCTAGAACTAAAAAGAAAAAGAGAGAGAAAACTCTCCAAACAGAAAAACTTTCTATCTCTCTCTTATAAAGCGCACTGCGAACTGAACCAGGGCTAAAATCATTTCAAGCACGGGTGCTTTAACCACAAAGTCCAATAGACCTTAGGTTAGTTCTTGTGGGCCTTAAAAACCTTTACTAAGGACTGAGGCTGAGGCTAGACAGATTTGGATCTTGATTGGTACTAGAGTACCTTTTAAGCCTATGGTCAGTATTCTAACCTAATCTAAGTTTAAATGAAAAAGCACATATCCGAAGCTATTAAGAACTTCATGGTCTAGAACAAGGGTTGAAACCTTAAGTTTTTGCTAAGGGACTAGCAAAAGCTAGGCATGGGGGTATGATGAGAACCTCATCATGAGCCATAACTAGCTCATTTTGACATAATACAGAGAATAAAAGCTCCTACATAACTCAAAAAAAGGCTTAACTCAAAGAATTCTGAGTTTAAGGAGAAAACAAGTCATAAGGGGTAAAAATGCAATTTTACCAGCACAATCTGCAAACAGGGTAATTCAGGGTCCCAACATAGGTCAAACAAACCAAATAAGAAGGAAAGTGAGATGATCTGATCCAATAAGGGCTACAGCAATTCCAAGGAACTAAATAATAATCTGTAACCCTAAAACAAACCTACTTTAATTAACGAGGTTCGAGGCAAAGTAAAAATAGAATAAACCCTCTAAAATTCATAGAAAAATAATCTCTAGGGTTTAGAACCTTCAATTTGGCCTTAGGAACCCATTTTGACCTACATTGCGAACCATGCCCAATTAACAACATAATTTGAATTTTTGCAAAAATTGACCGGTCAAACAAGGTTTAATCTAGAAATAAAATTCACCATCAGAATCCTTAAGTCCTAATTAGTCATGTATAAAAACTTGAGCCTAAGAAGAAACCTTCTTGACCAACTTTACACTTTGGTCCTCATATATTTACTTTTTGGCCCTCAACTTTTGAACCCTCACATTTTGGCCCCTAACTCTCCTTCGTTCTTTGCGTTCAGGTCCCTCCTGCAAAACCTGACCAGCACCATGCTCTGACGACCTTGCGCGGAGCATGACACCGCGCAGGGTGAGGGGGAGGACCTGCCAGGTCAAATGGGGGTGCCCTGCGTCGTCAGCCACCGCAGGAGTACCCCCCTAAGTGCTGCCACCACCCATACCGCCCGTGCGAACGCACGGACGGTATGGGTATCCTTCCTCCAGCGTCCTTCGGCGAGGGAGACACGTCGTCTCCCTCCGCCCTCCTCTGTGGTTCTGCCCCTATAAATACCCCCGTCGCTCCGCCGTTCTTCCCAGCTCGGATCTGACGGAGATACCCCCTCACTTCCTCTCTTCCCACTCCGACAGACGCCCCCTTGCTCCGGCGGTTTCTCCTCCTCGTCGCTCTGCTGCAATACCAGCAGCTGAGCCACCTCCCTGATCTTCCTCCGCGTCGCGCAATACCGGCGCGCGCTGCCTCTGCCACGTCGTCGCCGCCGTCCTCCCCCACTGGGCATTTCTTCTCCAGCTCCAGTAGGTACGAGCCGACAGCCTCTTCGTCTCCTTCGTCACTTTAGCTAGATTAGAATTAGTCTTCTCTATCCCCTCTTTCTTTTCCTCCCTAGTTTACAATCAATTACACCCTCGACCGACCCGACCACCGTCACCTTCTCCACCTCCGGCCACACTCCGGCGACCCGCTCCCATCACTCCAGCAACCCACACGGCTCGCCGACCACCGCAGAACTTTCGCCTCCTCACCCTGATCATCCTCCGCCCTTCCACTTCCCCCAAATCGCCCTCTGCAACTCCACCGAACACACCCATTTCCCAACCCGCAGTTTGACCTAGGGCGGCCCTTAGGCTCCGCCCCGCCACCTGCAGACCCTCCGACCACCTTCGCCGTGCTACGGCGAAGGTCCTCCGCGTATCTGATTAGGCCGAGAGGCCGTTTCTCTGTGAGCAGGTACTTCGCTCGCCACCGCCATTGCTGAGCAGCGAAGATTCTTCGACCTGCTGCTCCAAGCGCGCCACGCCCAGATCCGACCCCCAGGCTGCGCAGGGTATCTTCGCGAAGAGTCCCAGGCTGCAGCTGGGGCGAAAGCCCTCGCGTGAAGCCTCGACTGCCCGCTGCTTCCTCGCGCGGGCGCCCAAATTGGGGTGGGACATTTAGTCCCACCTCGGAAACTCGCTGAGGCGAGCGGGCGCTTAAAGGCAAAAAGTGCCTTAAGCTGTTCGCCTCAGATCACGGGGTGAGGTCCCCTTCACCCGCCCGATTACCCGGCCTCGTCCGCGCTCACGCCCCGCGGACCTGGCCCGACCCGACTAAGCCCGACCTGCACTCCTCGCCCGCCACCGCACGCCGGTGGGTCTGGACCCGGGCGAGACCCGCTTACCCGATTACCCGGTTGCTCTGGGAGAGCTTTCCTAAGAGCGAATTATGAGAGAGAGAGACGCGGGGGGAGGGTAGAGTAGGTTTTGCCCTCTGACTCTGAACCCTTGAGCATGCAGGCACAGGTGAAGAAGAAGAAGAAGGACTGCGGAAGAAAAAGAAGAAGAAGAAGAAGAGAACACAAAGAAGAAAAGACACACTGTAGCAGCAGCAGTTTAAGTCGTCTGATTGGAAAATCAGACGACGTCCTGAAAGCAAAGAAGAAAAGAAGAAACAGGACCGCAAGGAAGAAGAAAAAGAAAGAGACGGACAGAAAGAAGAAGAACAGAAGGAAGAAGACAAAGAAGAGAAGCAGAAGACGAAGAGAAAGAAGAACGCACTTGGCCGAGAAAAGAAAGAGCATAAGAAGAGGAAGCAGACCGCAAGAGAAGAGAAGGAAAAAGAAGAAGAAGAAGGCCAAGAAAGAAGGACTGCGAGAAGAAGAAAGAAGAAGAAAAAAAAGAGAAGAGAAAAGAAGACAGACGAGAAAGGAGAAGCCAACAAATTCTCTCTCTCTCTCTTTATTTTTGTCATAAGAAGAAACACTGTACTTTTAGAATACGACTTGCTCCCTGAGTTCGACCTCGGGAACTCTTTTATTTTCCGAGTAAAAAATATCTGTAATGATGGCAATGACTAGCTTTACTACAACGCTATTTCTACAACAAACCTAGTCACAACGCCACGCTCATCACCCCCCAATTGGCCAATTGAGCGTGGCACCAGCAAAGGAATTAAAGGGCGCAGATCTTCAACGACAGTTGGGCGGATCTTCAGCGACGATTATAGCCGTTACTAATTGCCCATGGACAATTTTGTCTCTCCTCCTTCACTATAAAAGGACCTACCCACCTCCATTCCAAACCATCTCTTCCTTTCTTCCTCTCACCACGTCCAAGGCTCTAGAGAGAGCTTGTCCCAAGCCTAGGATGCTCCTCTAGAGTAAAAAAGAAAATAGTTTTCCCACCTCTCATCCCTATTCATGGAGCATCCCGTGGTCGTCCTTTCACTGCCCTTTGGAAAGATCTTTGCTGTGATGCCGTCCTGCCCCATCTTCGTCCTCCGGCTACGTCCTCCTTCATCCCACTCCTCTCCACCTTCCTCCAGGCGACGTCAGAGCAAGTCGTCCTCCAAGCGACTGTTAAGAGGGATTCTCTCACCTCTTTCTATCTTTATTGCTTTCGTAGTGTAATCTTTCTTGCTTTCCTAGTTGTAGCAAACGTTTGATTTAGAAATATATGTGATTCTCTATCTCTCATATTTTGCAAGAGATTAGTTAGATAAGCAATTGTCGATCTGATCTCTTACTTTCTAAAAAATTTCAAAAAAAAAAAAAAGATAAAAACGACAAAAAAGAAATAAAGTGAAATGCGTATTTTTCAAAACAAAACGTTTGCCTCCCCGTATTCGACCCGGGCCTCACTTTTCGAGTTTTAGTTATAAATTTTATCTGATCGACGGATTTTCTCATGGATCGAACTACGACAACAGGTTTTCCAAACTCCAAACCTTTCCACATGCGAATCCGCCGTCATCAAAGAGCCATCTCTACAAATCAGTGTCTTCACTTTTGTTTAGACGTGTCATTCAAATCAGAAATGAAAAATAAAAATAGCAAAACAACCACAGAAAGACAAAGATTTGTGCAAAAGACCCAAGATATGGAACTTATGTGTGCACTTCTTGCATAATTCTCCATATATCCAATTAATGCTAATTTCTATTCTGTTGCCTACACACCAGATTGGCAAGCATACATTCTTCAGATCATGACAAGAAGTAGGAGCAGGCAACTTCGATTCTATCTTCCATATCCAAATATATAAATTGATATCAAGAAACATTATAAAAGAGTTGCAACTTCTAAACTCTTTAATGAGATGTCTTTGTCGAAGGAATCCACTTTATTGCTAACCATTTTTCACCTTCTATCATTGGCCTTCCTACATGAAGACTAATTTGGTCTGCAATTCAATCTTGATTTCGTTCCATGTCACATCTAAGTTAGGCCTCACATTTGGAAATTAAGCCATCAAATAGTTTGAAAATTCTTCTGTATCAGCTCAACCACTTTGAAATTCAATACATGGGTAAATCCTCTCTCAAATAGGAATCCTACATGAGCAGTAACTTTTTTTGGAAGATTTTTTTTTTTGGATTAGGCAATGAACTTCAGGATATCAATTGTGCCATATCATAAATGAGAGATAACTATGAGGGATTCAAACCAATACTGAAAACAAGTAGTCTCAAAGGTCAGCCCACCTGGAGTGATGTAGAAGGAAAGATCAAGTAGGCACTTAGAAGATGGTTAATGGGGAGTGGTATCCACTCCTGAGGGTAGGAAAATGGATGCTCTCTCCAAGTGCAGGAAGTGGAGATCCCTGAACGAATAATGACTCTTGCAAGAGAGGGCAGAAGCCTTCAATCCAAAAGTCAACGAAAATACAAATAGTGCAGCAAGTCAGAGAGTGATCGAGAGTCAAATCACTCTCTCCAGGACTTCTAGTTGAGAGACAATAAAGTGGCTTGAGGCATCTCCAACTGCCACCTCGAACCTCCATGAAGTTCCTGCATATGCACTCCACCGAAGATCCATTGAAACTGACAACTACGAACAAGAAAAATGAAAACCAAGCCACCCTACACAGATCGAATGGGGGTGACAGAACTAAGCAACTGAACAACTCCTTCATCAAGAGAAAACACCACCAACTCAGAAAGGCAGTAGTCAGCAAAAGCCGCCACCAACACTGATAGTAGAGGGGCCACCAATTCCACATCAGAATTGGGCATGGCAAGGTATAGATTTGACTTTAAAATCACCACTCCATACCAAGTTTGTGCATCTCCAAGCAATAGGTTTGGTAGAGACCCACCACACTATGATCACCATTGGATTTGGATTGATGATCACGTCCCAATACACCTGAATGGGCCTTCCTTTGCAGTAGAGGAGGATTCATCATGTAGGACAGAGATGTGGGGCGAGATAGGTGGTAGGGAGGGGTAAGAGGTCCCTGATTGGCGCTGAAGATCGGCCATAGGCCCAAAGGCAACCTTTGTTATAGGATAACTATACGTATCAAGCTAAGTACAACTTGGGTAAAGGGAGGGCTTATGATTGTGGTAGTGGTGGTTGTTTGGGGGCCTGGGGCAAGGATGGAGGGGATGAGACGGTGGACGTGAGGAGGAGGTGTTAGTGGTGGACGATGGTTGTGGTGGAGGGGGAGGAGGATCGTGGAGGTGGGGGTGGTGGTGGAAGGGCAGAGGAGAGGGTTGAGGATGGGAGAAGGTGGAAGAAGAGAATGAGGACGAGAGGAGTTACCGGCAGCAGAGGAGGGGGGCAGCGATCGTCAACGGAGGTAGGAGGAGGTGGCAATACAAGCCGAAGGATGCATGAGGCCACAGTTGCAAGGACCGACGGAGGGAGCTGCTGGAGGAGACTGAGGTGGGTCGACGAATATGAAGAAGAACGAGTAGGAGAATGGTAAGAGGAAATCGTGCCCTAGGAAATGAAGGGTCTCCCATGGCATTTTTGTTATAATTAAAAAAAATTGATGTGTTCGGAAGTTATTAGACCAAACTTTAGAGGTTTACTTTAAAAGAAAATAATTAAGTTTAAAGGATGACTTTTTTGTTTTCTTTATTCATCTTTTAAAAAAATAAATAAATTTGTGTTAATAATATGGTTACAAAAAATATATTTTGTTGTAATGGCGGGAGGGGATTGACGTAAGTGTTGCCTCTTTTTGGAAAAACTTGTATCTACTTAAATGATCCCATTGCTCCTAAACATTTAAGCTAATCGACTATGATACTACTAAAATGTTAATTATTTTTGTCACTAAAAAAAAATGTTAAAATTTAATTACTTTTTTCCTTCTTAAAATATTAAATAAAAGTCATGAGATTCGAAATGATCAAACAAATTAATAAAAGATTTTTTCATAAGATTATGTTTATTTTATAGGTCTTATTTATAATGCCATTATAATATTAATCGTAGGAATTTTCAACTTCGACTCACAGGTATCTCAATCCTAAATGGAATCAAAAGTTTTTTTTCTATTTGAAAGGATAATTTGAATTTAGCTTTTTCCTCGTGTTACTAAAAAATTGTAGAAGATAAACTAGTGACCTCCTTTCACTTCCACCAAAAGGTCCCAACAAATGCTTGACAAAAGGTCTTCATTGCCATAAAATTTGTTTGTTACTAAATTGTCCTTAAAAAAAAATAATATCAATTTATTATATACATATTACGACAACTACATTTGCCATTAATACTAATTATTGTTCGACAAAAATATTATAGTGGCATAAGTAACAATTACTGTTAAATCGAAGGCTATAGTGACATATATTTGCCACTAATACTATTTGTCATTTGACAAAAATATTACAGTAGCATAAGTAACAATTGCCACTAAATCAAAGGCAATAGTGTTAAATATATTTGCCACTGATACTAATTATTATGTGACAAAATATTATAATGGCATAAATAAAAAATTTGTCGCTAAATCAATGGCAATAGCGGCAAATGTGTTATATGCCACAATTCGATTTGCCACTAAATACCTTTTTTTTTGTAGTGACTCATTCGGATCTCTGGAAACTATTCCACTCAAGATCCGCATGATCCCCATCACCTGAGAATCCCTTTAAACTATTCCACTCAGGATCCCTCGAGTCACGGACCTGAAACTCTTGGAAACTATTCCACACAAGATCTCAGGGTGCCTCTCGTCGATTCAGGCTCAAGACACCTCTCAATGTCTCATCTCCATGGCTGCACTTGGCAATACCTCAACTAGGAACTACTCCAGTTCCAAGGTTAGACTGTGGTAGCATCTAACTACCTAGTTTCCTGGGTCTCCGACCCGCAACAATGAACTCCCTTGTTCACTAAGTCCTGGCACCTTGCCTTACGAGTTCACTTATTTGACCTAATCTCTCCTTAGTCCTTTTTCCCTGATTAGTACCAAATCAGGCAACCCTAAAGACCTATTTGATCACTTGGAGTCTTATCCAAGACCTTAGAATCCAAGCATTTCACTTATTAGACTCAAACCAAGTCATTGATGTCATCATGTGAGATTCAATTCATTACTTAGCCGATTTAGATCACCTTTAGTCCAATCAGAGAGCTTCAAGCTCAATTAGAAACACCCTTTACTAGTCTAGGGTTTTACTACAACTAACCATTTCCTCGCCTATTAAGGCACCTGCTAGACCCCCAATTACGTTATAGACTAGGTCCTATCACCCCTTAGGTTCCATAAGTACAAAAGCCCGAATTTCAAGCTAATTGATAGTTCCCACAAGCTACCTAATGTTAGGGACATGTTACCTAATGTTTTGAGGCCATTCAGTAGCCACCTAACGTTAAGTAACCATTACCTAATGTTATGGCAGGCTGATGCAGTAGGACAGACATGAAAACACAACCTTAAATGGCTTAAATCATACCCATAACCCCTCCAAAACTCTTGAAACGTTGAGCACCAACTCCCACACATACGAGGAGTAAATTAAGCCAATCAAATCTCCTACAAATCACTAAGGTGACCCTTAAGTAGAAAAATCACAATACCACTTATATACCCCACCAAAAGGGTGAAAACACCACATACAACACCAAATCCTCACATGCCAACACTAATTTTGACCCAAATCACTCATCTTACACTTCCTAATCATAAGGAAACAAGAGAATGAAAATTCAAGAGGAGAATCCCTACCTTGTGAGGTGGAGCCCATTCTTCTTCTTCTATGCATGTCAATAACAGCAATAATGACGGCTGCAGTAGCAGCATAGCAACAACGACAGCCGCAACAAAAAGGGTAGCAATGATAGTAACAGTAGCTGCAGCAATAAGGCAGCAACAGTAACAGCTTCCACTCCTCTTCTTCTCTTTTCCTCGCAGCAGCCTCAACAATAGCAGCAACAACATCAACAACAGCGACAGCTATGACAATGACAGGAGCAGTGGCTGTAGCAACAGCAGTAATAGCAGCCATGTCGGCAGTAGCTACAGCAACAACAACAACTCAAGAAGTAGCAGCAGTAGTAGCAGCTATCGCAACACTCCTCTCCTCTTTTCTCCTGCAGCAACCCGTCGATGGTGGTGGCAACTGGTGGTCGGTGGGATGATGGCTGGTCGACATTGGAGGGAGCAAATGGAGAGGGCTGGGCTTCACCGAGGAGGAAGACTTAAGAGAGAAGCCAAAAAAGAGACTTTTCTCTTTTAAATTTTTAATTGCCTTTACACACACACACACACACACACACACACACACACACATATATAGATATGTTAGAAGATTTTCACCCAAACCCCTCCACTTTCTTTCTTGACATCCAAGAACGACCTCTAACCATTGTTTGCTTATAAATTTAAACCCCTTATCTTTTTATTTCCTAACCTTTTGTCAATTATCTCAAGAGATTACTTATTCCCAAGGTTTCTGTGACCAAGATTAGGTTCCCAAAGCCCTTAATCCACCATTAAGTAACCAATTAGGATTTTAATTTACTAATTACACATATTGAAAATCCAAGTCCTCACATTAGAACCCTAATTGAATAATTGAGTTTCCAAATCATATTGGAACCTTGTCATTGAGGTCAGAAACCCTAGATCCTATTCAAAGTGATTAATCCCCAACCTCAAATGTCGTAAATGATCATTGAGAATTCTAAAACTCACCAAAACTCCAATCAAAGCTTCATCAAACCTTCAAACCTTAATCTGATTTCCCTCCCTTCACTATAGATAGTGTTGAGAGAAGAATAAAAATTAGGCATCAAAACTATTTGAAAACCAGTTTCAAACCTCCATTAGGATGCTTTAAACCTCAATCAATCTCGAATCAATAGATTAAAACAATGTAAGTCAGGATTACATTATTGCCCACTTGGGCTATTTATCTGACTTCGCTGAGGTGATATGATCACATAATCTTCCTGCACATCATTAATTGGTGTTCAGGGAGTTTAGAAAACACTCGTGAACCAATTGGGTCATCACATGGACCTCAATTCCATGTATCGAATTTCACAGGTCCACACTACCCAGAGAAGAAAAATAGTGTCAGACCATAGAAATTGGGTGCAAGCTTAAAAGGCAATGAAAATCAAATCAAAACAGCTCACGCTCATCACATTCAATCCAATTAAACAAATGTAAACACAATTTGATAGATTAAAATCAATTAAAACATAATTGCTCCATAAATTCTTCAATTAGCCACAATAATCAAATCAACTTCAATTGATTAAATCGAATACAATTCAGTTCACAAGGAGGGTTTTTGTGGTCATATGAACTATATGAGGAAACCCTCAAGTGGATTTTAGCATGTCATAAGGTCTGATAGCTAAAGATCTTCAAGCTTATGGCTGCTCTGATGGAAGAAATGAAGTTTGATTAAGACATCGAGGGATTAAGTGAATGTGATCGTGGGATGAATGGGGTGGATTGTGATTTATTGTGAGAATGAAAATTTGCCTCTCTGATCAGGATTGATCAGAGAGGATTGATCGAGGGAGATGAACAACTACAGCTAGTCTAACTAGTCTAAACATAATTAACCAATTAAAGCTATTCTAAGCTATCTAATTAAGCTAGGAAAGTTATAAATATAACTACGAAAGAATAAGTCTTATCTAAGCAGACGAATGAGATTTGAGGGAAACCACAGCTTGTGCCTATGGTGACGAAAGAGGAAGAAGCTTCCAGTGGAGGAAAGCTTGTAGGAGGAGAGCTCTGGGATGTCCTCAGGTGTTAAGAGATCCTTAGCGATGTGGATTGAATTGGGGAAGAAGAAGAGGCTACTTTCACTAACCACTGATGAAGAGGAAGAAGAGATGGAATTTTATAAGTGACCAATTCAAGGGGAGGGAATTGGTAGCTCACGCATGGCACAAAGGTGGTGTTTAAATAGGCTTTAGGAGCTCATGGTCACCAGGTATAGAAGGTGGAGTCCATTGCAAATCAACGACTATGGGTAGGTCTAGAGGGCACGAAATGGATCAAGTTAAATGTGAGTCATAGGATGTGATCTGGAAATGGGCGTGAAGCTAGGTACACTGGTGATTGAAGGTTGGTGGAAGATTAGCCATTGATCAAGTAGAGAAGGAAATGGATGGCTGAGAAACTTCAAGTTTATCGCTCAGGAGCTGAAGAGGAGAGCTTCCTAGGTCTTTTGGTGCAATTACACTGAAGCCCTTATATTAAATTGGTAGGACATTTGTGCAATAACCCATAAGTGATAAGAAATTGTGACAAAATAGCCCCTAGTTCCTTTCAAAAGAGTCCCTGCGACTTTTAGGTTTCAGATAATGTGAAGGTTAAATACTAAAGGGAGGACTTAGGTGTAAAGCATCAAATCCAAGGTCCAAATGAAGTTAAAATGCTTTGAAGTTTTTAAGGTAAGTGTTTTGAACATATTAGAAATTATTTCTATAGTTCATTTATGAATTTAAGCTCATTTAGGTGTTCAATTTATATTGGAATCATCCATTTATACACTTAGGTATATAATCTCTTACTTGTGACTTAATTATGCATTTTTAGCATAAATTTGGTGTTTTAGGTCTTTTCCCATAATTTCCACACTTAACCCTTTTCTTGAGTTAATTTGTAGTGTTTTAACTTAGTTTCTAGCTTAACTTAGGCATTTTAGCTATGATGAGCCACACTTCATCAATGGCCTCAATCCACTTGGATACATAGTCGACTGTGACCAGTATATACTGGTACCCAAATGAATTGGAAATGGTCCCATAAGATCAATGCCTCAAATGTTGAAAAGTTCAACCTCAAGTATTGGGTTCAATGGCATCATGTCTTTATAGGTCATTCTACCTAAAGTTTGTCATCTAGTACTTGACCGGCAAAATTAAAAGAGTCATGGAATAAAGATGACCAATATAACCCACTTTGAAGTACTTTAACTGTTGTCTTCTTCCTAAAGAAGTGACCCCCCACAAGCAACATTATGACAGAATTCAAGCACACTTGTGAACTCATTATCCGGAATACAACAATGGATGACCTGATCCACACAAATTTGGAATAGTTCCAGCTCTTCCTAAAAGTAATACTTGGCATCAGAAATCAATTTATCCCACTTTTGCTTAGGCCAATCAGAGGGAATTTGACCATGTGCAAAGTAGTTAACAATGTCTACAAACCAGGGTAGCTTGCAGATGATCAAGATGGTCTCATCAGGGAAGGAATCAGAAAATTTAGGGGTCGAGTTATCTACAAGGATTTGGGAGACGAGGTCTGCCACTACATTTTGGGCACTTGCTTTGTCTCGAATCTCAAGATCAAATTCTTGAAGTAGAAGGATCCATCTAATTAAGCAAGGTCTTGCATCCTTCTTAGCCATTAGGTGCCTTAATGCAGCGTGATCTGTAAAAATAATTACATGAGATCCAAGTAGATAAGGTCGAAATTTCTCGAGAGCAAACACTATAGTTAGTAGCTCATTTTTTGTAGTGGTGTAGTTTTCTTGAGCCTCATTAAGACTCCTACTAGCATAGTAAATCATAGAGTGTTCCTTATCGATCTTTTGCCCCAAGACCATGCCAACACAAAAGTAGAGGCGTCAGTTATGATTTTGAAGTCCTAATCCCAATTAGGAGGTTGTAAGATAGCTGATTGAGTAAAGGCCTCCTTTAGATGATTAAAGGCCCTCGGACAGTTAGAATTGAAATCAAAAGTATGATCTTTAGCCAATAGATTACTTACAGGACTAGCCACCTTAGAGAAGTCATTGATAAATCGACGGTAAAATCCAACATGTCCAAGAAATAAATGCACTTGTTTAACCGTCGAAGGTGGTGGGAGCTGAGTAATGGTGTCCACCTTGGCCTTATCGACTTCGATCCCTCTTTTAGACACTACATGGCTAAGCACAATACCTTCCTTAACCATGAAGTGGCTCTTTTCCCAAGATAGGACAAGATTAACCTCTATGCATTTCTGAAGAGTCTTCTCAAGATGAATCAAACAGCTCCCAAAAGAATCCCCAAACACAGAGAAATCATCCACAAAGATTTCGATGAAATCACCCACCATGTTTGAGAAGATAGTAAGCATGCATCGTTAAAAGATCGTTGGTGCATTGTAGAATCCAAAAGGCATCCTACGGAATGCAAAGTTTCCATAGGGATAGGCAAAAGTGGTTTTCTCTTGATCGTCGGGGTGGATAGCTACTTGGTTGTAACCAAAGTAGCCATCAAGGAAACAGAAGAACTTTTGACCAGCTAATTGATAGCAGATCTACGCTATATGTAAATAGCATTTGTTGTAGTATACAAACTCGCTAACAATTTTAAAGATAACCGAATTGGGAGTCTAGGTCGAACATAGGGAGACAAAAATAGAACTTTTCTTACATACTTTTTTCATTTTTATTTCTAATGTGAAAGCAAATATGGACTCGACCAACTAAGATAATAATAATAATAGAGAGGGAGAGAGACAATAAGGGATAGAAATCAGATCATAAAAAGATATTTATTTCTACTAGAAGAATGATTATAACTAGAGTTTTTCAGAAACATAAAAGGGATCTAACTAAAACAAAAACAACAAGAAGAAAGTAGAAGAAGAATCCGAAGCAAAGTCACGACAGTGGGGAGATTCGTCAATGGAGTCGGAGAAGATGCAAAAAAGGGCAACAGGTAGAGGAATGCTTGGTGGAGAAGAAGACCTAAGGGACTGCTAGGGATTTAATATTCTAAAGGAGGTGATGGAAGAATGTGGAAGAGGAATTATTTGGTGGAGGAATTGATGACGAAGGGGTGGGGGGGCATGACCTATGGGTTATATAGGAAAGGTAGAGGCTTCCTATTGGTCTAACTAATGTGCGCAGGATCCATGATGTGGACAACCTAGATTACATCTGAGGGTGGCTAGGATAGGTGGTTTCTAGGTGTTATGGCCAACTAGTTGATGGTGGTTTTAAAGCCTTAGGACTAGGTTTTAAGGGTTAGGATTAAATAGGAAAGGATATGTTCTAAACCGATTTTTGTTGGGATAGGATAAGATCTTTTGTGTTAGCCTTAGGATGTTGATCTAATGGTCCTAAGGTGATCTAGAGGGGATGGCTATGAAGCTTGGAAAACCTTAAGGGGGGCGACTAGGTTGAAGGGATAAGGTTTAGTTTTTCTACCTTAGGATTAAGGAGGGTCTAATATAGGATAAGGTGATTTTTTTGGGATTTAATTAGGTCTTTATGGCTGTCCACATAGGATCTTCAATTAAGCTTATGGCCAACCATGCTAAGTTGGGAAATAGGTTAGATCGTCAGGTCTAGGATTAGGAAAATTAGGTTCCTAAATCAGGCTAAACCTAGGGTCAATTGGGTTTGGGTCTGATGGTAACACCATCATTAGCCATAACTAGCTTTAATTAGGAAAAATCAAGTGACAAAAGCTCCTACATAATTTCCTAAGAGCCGTAATTTCATGCAAATCCATTCTGAGAAGAAAATACTAAAAAAGGGTTAATTCTGTAGTTTTAATATCATATCTTAAATACAGAATAACCACAGGGTTTGTTAGGGGTAAATTGAAGGTCAAATGAACATTAATGTCTAATAAGTGGGTCCATAAGACAGAAATAGGATTTCACACTTTTCGAGAACTACAACACATAAAATCCTAATTTTAGACCTACTTGAATTACAGAGGTTTCGATCAGGATAAAATTCATATAAACCTATTAAAATTCATATAAAAATATTTTGAGAGGTTTGGTATCTTTAGCTTGACCATCTAAACCTATTTTGACCTGGAATAGAGTTTTAGATTGAATTCTTCCCTAATTTAGGCTTCTATGCAAATTGCCCAGTCAAACATGGTCAAAATTGAAATCTAAGTTTACCATTGGATTGCTTGGATCTAAATTAGGTTTGTATCAAAATTTGGACTTAATTAGAATCCATCTTGTCCTAGTTTGCAATTTAGCCCTTCAAAACTCTATTTCTTACATTTAGCCCCTCAGGTTTCGAAGTCTTTGCATTTAGCCCCCTAACTTCTCGTCATTCTTTAAAAAATGGTCCCTGCCTCCATTAACAGTGAGAACCCAAAGCAGCCGACCTTCAATCTGGGATTTCTCCCTGATTTCTCAACCAAATCCCTCCAAAATTAGAGGGATTGATCTTGAGAACTTTCCCAATCAGTTGAACCGCAAGGATTTTAGGGATCTTCTTCCCTAAAATTTTGAGCTTCTCTAGCTTCTTCCCAACCTTGGAAGCCACCCTTGGACCTTTAAAGGAACCCCCCTCACAAGGCCTTTCTCCTTAGCTCGGTTTTGGCCTCATCTCTTCAATTTTTTCTCCCTTCGACCACCTCCACCGCAGCTATGGAGAACCTTCTTCTCCAACTTCCTCACTCTCTGCCACATACCATAGGCAGAGGACCTCACCTCCCTGACTTCATCCACTCCTCACAATACCAACAGGAGCTCCCTAGACCTCGTCTTCCTCACCGTCTCCCTCACCGGAGGAATTCACCTTCTCTGCGACCAGCCAATCAAAGCCGACACAATCCCTGTCCCTTTCATCCCTAATTTAGGTTTCCTCTCTTCCTCTCCCTCTCTACTTTACTCCCCTCTCTTTAGATCTTAGGTTCAACCCACAAGCACCTTACTTCCCCGTCTTCTTCTGCTCCGGCCAAGCTTAGGTGTGTCCAATCGTGCAACACTGACCACCAAATGCACCACCGACACTCCCAAAACCTTCGCCACACCTCCATGACCAAAAGCCCTCTAACTATTCGCCTTTCCACCCACTCAACACCTCTACCGAACACCTCCACCATCACCTTCTCCAACTCCGTAGCCCTCTACATGCACACACACACCAATATATCGCCACCACCGCACTCTACGAACTTCGGCGATGCTTGTGAACCATATGACTAGGGCGTTTAGCCCATATTCGTGACTTTGCAGGTTTCACCATAGCCGCCATCACCGTCATCGCTTCCAACTCCGTCCGACCTGCTATGACCGTCTTCAACTTGGCTTCTGCCTCTAGGAGCTTCGAGGTGCATCTACAATGAGCTCTGGGCCCTCGATTCAAAGTAGTAGCTACCACTACCTCAATTAGATGAATCATCCCTCAGCTGCAGCTGCTGGTGTACGCGAAAGGAGAAGGGCATTGATAGTGGCACATCGTGGAAGGTAGAGCTCGCGACAGCATATAAGTTGTTTTCGTGCCTTAAGCCCCTCGCCCAAGAGCATAGGGGGTTGTGTCCCCCACATGCACATGCCTGCACACCCTTGCTCACCTGCACCCTCGATGAGCTTGGACTCGATACTGCTATGACCCAATTACCCAATTAAGCCCGATTCTGAGAGAATAGAGAGGAGAATTTGTGAGGAGGAGAGGGGAGGGTTTTGCTTTAGATTGATCCTCCTCGGGATGCATGTTGAAGGCTAACACTTAGCCTCAGAGGAAGGAAGGTTTGCCCTTGTGCATTTGCATAGGCTTTGTGCTTTGAAGCCTTATGCTTTGTTTGAGGCTCTAATAGTTAAGTCATCTTGCTCTCATGTCTAACGACTGATTGAGGTTACTGTGGATTTATTTGGCTGATGTGGATGATTAAGTGATCCAAAGGTACTGTTGGTCATTGAGTTGAATTGGATGCTTGGGATGCTTAACTTAAGAAGGATCTAAATGGTGATCTATGTCACCACTTTTTAGGTTTCTTCTATTCTTTTTGTCCCTTTATTTATTGAGGTACATTGGTTTATACATAAATATTATTCTTGAGTAGTTTATTCATTGAATATCTTTTATCTGGTGTTTAATTAATTATGCTCATTATTCCTGAATTGAGATTAGTGTGTGAATTCCATATTTGCTCCTTGCGAATGACCTCGAACTCCAAGTAGATTTTGATTTTTATAAATTTAAGTGTTTGTAGCGATTTATGGAGTGTACTACAATAACCATTTCATAAACATCCTCAAAATGCTAACAACAGTGTCTTAATGCGGAAACAAACTCAATCCTCTTCATAAATGAGCTCAGTGTTGAATCTCCTATCTATAAGGCTTTAAATTGCTCCAAACCTGATACCTGCACATAATACGCAAAAGACACCAAGGTACCAGATATAAGTTCGAGAAAAATTATAGAAAAACCCAAAATTATGTAATATTTACAAAATGCACTTATGTTACTAAACTGACCTAACTAAATGCATTCTACCCTAATCAACCCTTAAATTAGCATTAGTTAAGCATAATTAATGTAAATATATATAGGAATATCATACCCACATGCCTATCTTTTACTAGTCCTCGAGCAAAACAAAGATCAAAAAACTAAGAAAACAGTATGTACACAAGAAACAGAATTATGAGTTTTGAGCTTAAATCAAATAAGAAATCCCCAATCTCGATTTTTCACCAAAGCAAAGGAATAACGATAAAGATGCAACAGCTCTAAAGTATTGACTCCAATCTGGATTGCTTAAATCAAATCAGTTAGCCATCGGACTTAGGTCACTAAGGTAACTTTGTTTGACTAAGTCGACCCACCCAAGGTTCGAATTGAATGTGAGAAACAAGCATCTTGTGTGTGACTTTCATGTGACTCGTCAAACGGGCAACTAAGTTGATTCCTAGAATTCAATAAGGGTTAGAATATCTCTTCACCCTACAGATCTAGTTTTCAGATTGGCCTGACTAACATTTGGCAACTTTCTCCTTACCACTTTTCTACCCCAAGGTCAATACACTAGGTGTATATCTCCCTGGCTAGACCCCTAGGTCTCTTTTTCCTAATTTCTTTTTCTTTGTATTTTTTTCTTCTTTTTTTCTATAGGATAAACACCCATATGTAGCGAGGTGTTGTTTATTTGGTGGAATGGCATCCATTTGTAACGAGGTTCTTTGGTCGGGTATTTTCTCATATATATATAAATATTTTTTTTTTCTCCTCATTTTTATCGAAGGCTAAATATACTTTTTTTTCTCTAAATCATTTTTCCAGGTGAGTGGCTCTCCTTCATTTGTTCAAGAGCTGCACTTAAACATAAATCCAAATGCTAAAGGGCACAGGCTGGGCTCTGGACATCCGACAATGGGGAGGCTCTCCCACTGCAACATGACAGCCATACCCACAGGGATAATTTGACACTTAGACTAAGCCTTATTGGCCACAAGGACTCAACAAAATTGCCTAGAAGATGAGTCAGCTCAATGTGCAAGTGAAGATGCTTGAAACTCAAAGACAATCCAAACTAAAGGGTGGAAAGATAAGTCATTCACTTGTTACCCTTTTAACTTAATACTTTTAGCTTTTTTAAATCCTTTCAAAGATCAAGAAAACAAATCCAAATTTAGGTAAATACTCAGAAAAATTAAGTCGTCATATGACCTACAGAGTCTAAGTGAGAAGTCTTTATTTGTACTTTTCCTAAGATTAGTAAATCCTCAAAATCAAAGTAATTCAATTTTTTTTGTAGCTCAAACTATAACAACATTGATTCTTTTTTTTCCATCAGAAAACATGATATAAGAAACAAACTTTGGTATGCTATGTATAAAATTCTATAGAAAAATAAGTGACTCAAAAGATTATCTACCCCCATGCTTATTTCATGCAATGTCCTCAATGCAATACACATAAGAAAAGAGATAGATATCACCTGATAACTCATGAGTTCTGATAAACATAGCTCAATTATCTTCAGAATCGAATCAAACAAATAAAAAATAAAAATAAAAATACAAATTAACCTAATTCATTGTGTTTCCTCATAACAAGCACTGAATTTTACATCAACAGCTAGATACAATTTAGTCAGTTAACCCTCCAAGAGGATTATAGCCTCCTTCGGGAGTATCTAGGTTAAGTGATGGTAACACCATCATTTGTCATAAATAACTTGAATTAGTTAGAATCAAGTGATAAATGCTCCTAAATGATCATCTGAGGATCGAAATTCTATATTTAATTGATTTAAGAAGAAAACAGGAAAATAGGGTCAATTCTGCTATTTTAACATCTCATCATTAATGCAGATTAACCAATGGGTTAATTCAAGATCAAATGGAATTAAATATCCAATAAGTGGGCTTACATTGACTAAATAAGGGTTTCACGCATTTTAAGGATGAAAGCAGTACAAAAAACCCTAATTATCAGCCACACTCAAATTGAAAGGGTTCTAGTAGAGATAAATTCAATATAAACCTCCTAAAAATCTTTGAAAGCTATTCTGAGAGGTTTAGTACCTTCACTTTGACCATCTAAATCTATTTTGACCAAAAATAGAGATTTAGACGGGAATTTGCCTTAATTTGGGCTCCTGTGCAATTTTTCCAGTCAAACATGGTCAAAACATAAATAAAAGTTTACCATTAGATTCTTTGTGTTTAAATTAGATTAACAAAAAAATTTAGACCCAATCAGAGTCCATCTTGACCTAGTTTGCATTTTAGCCCCTAGTTTTCTATTCTTTACAACCAGACCCCTAACTTCTATGTTATTATTGCAAAAAAACCCCCAACTTCACATCTTTTTCGCAGAAATACCCCTACTGCCATCATCCTCCTTGTTTCCCAAAATGCGAACAGAAGCTTCAAAAACCCATTGGTGGGCAAGATTTGATTGGGAAATTACCTAATCAAATCTTCGCCAAATCACACCAAAATTGGTGTGAACACCAATCAGAGCATGGACGATCTCTTAGGCCATGTTTTAGGATCTGTAATCCATGAAATCATCCTCAACAAGTTCAAGAGGTTTAAGAGTCAAGTTTCCAAAAAAATGCACATCAGAACTTGAAATCTCGAGCAATTTGATGAAGGTTTCACTTCTATATAAAGGGCAGAACCTTTGCAAGCCAATCTTGTGCTCAATTTGACTGGTAAACCTCCTTTCTTCCTCCTCTCCTACTTAGATCAATGCACCACTGGAGCTTCTCGAATCTTCTTCATCACCCCCTACCGCGTACAATAGGTAGGCGGATCTTCCCCAAGCTTCCGTGAAGCTTCTTGCGAAGCATTAGCCTTTGAATCACCTTCCTTCTCTCCGGCCGCTTCACCGTCTTCCTCATCTCTGACGTACCTCTGGCGGCGTCCTCATCACCTCCTTTCTCTCAATTTGTATAGGGCTTCTTCTCTTCTCTCCCTCAATTTCAATTCTGGAGCATCTTGGTTCCTAATTCCCTCTCCTCCATCTTTCCCAATGCTAGTCACCTTCACGCCATCCACCTTCATCGCCTGCACTCACCCGCACCCCTCCACCTCAATTGATTGAGGCAAAAGCTTCACCCCACCTTCATGAGCATTTCACCCTAATCAATTGCATCACACATCACCTCCACCATCACCTCCGACTCCGACCACCAGAGCTTGCTCGAGCTTCACCGCCTGAGCTCAACTCGCCACCGTTCACCAAATCAACCCCACTACCACATTTGTCGTGCCTTGGCGAAGCTGCTGAACATACTAATTGGGCCCTAGGGCTATGTTTTCTGTGCATGCTTCTTCATCGTCTCCAGTCATCATCTCCGATGTTGTCCATAACTGTCCGACCACCAACCACCTCTCTACCATCGTCTTCGAACACAGAGTAGCAACAGGACTCACCCGAGCCCTCAATTTGGAAGCACACCAGTAGCAACAGCTACAATCAAGAGCATCTCCTCCACGCTGCAGTAGTGAAGCAAAGCTCCACTTTTAGTCCCACATCGTGGGCAGCTAAACAAATTTGTAGTACTTAAGGTTTTATGTTCGTTGGCTTACTGCATTCGAACCATTGGGGTCAAATCCCTACCCACATGCCCCCATACACGTGCCCTCGCCCACGCTCATGCCGTGTGGGTCAGGGCCAGTCCGATCTAAACTGGGTTTGATCTGGTCTGGTCTGATTCTGAGAGGGAGAGATGCTTATTCTGAGAGAGAGGGAGGGTTTTTGCCCTTGGGATCCATGCCTAAACAGGAAAATTTAAAGGAGTTGGGCTGAGCACTTAAGTCGTCTATGGCTTTGTTGAGATGTCTGAAGGCTTTGGAATTAATTGATTAAGCCATCTGTGTGGTTTAAATTGATTGTTTAATTGAGGCTTGGGCTGATATCTAATTTGAGTTGAGAGGATAGCTTGCTTATTAAGTGAAACATTGGTGGTTTCAACCACCATTCCTTTTGCTTTCCCTCTCTCCATCTACATTATTATTATTCTATAACTCCTAGCATACATTGAATATATTTTACTGACCTTTGATTGATTATTGTGCTCATTGTTATATCACTTCATTAGTTGATTGAATTGCAGTACTTGCTCCTTGCGAACAACCTTGGAACTCACGATTTTTTGAGACTTATAAATTTAAATGTCGATTCGATTTTCGTCACTATACTATGACGTGTTTTCCTAAACTACAACGATTTCCACATCAACATTTTGGCACCGTTGCCGGAGAGCAACTTACATTTCAGTCACTAATCTACCTGTTAATTTGATTCTAACTTGCTATATCTACTTTGTTGTGTTGTTGTTGGTGAATCTAAAGATCGACCGCACAAGCAACCACACCAGGGGTAGGTAAACACATTCCCTTCTTCTTTAAGCCCCTCCCCTCTTGGAAAGATTGAAAGAGAAATCAATTAGGATCAACTTGCCTTATTCATTTAGTGATCATTCAAGTTTCCTGATTTGATTCAATTGATTTGACTAGAGATCCCCATCCTGATACTTGCACCTATTAGGGATATAAAGTCCCTTAGGCTATTCACCTTCTTGGTTGAGCCCAAGGTACCATCTTTGGAAGAATTGGACTTGAAAATAGAGCCAATCTAGGGTTTCCACATTAGGGTTTCTAGGACTGATACACATTGTTCAGCTTAAAACGGAAATATATTCTCGCATTGTGTGCTACCTAGGCTCTTGTTTGAATTGATCTAATCAAGTGGACCCTATAATCAAGGTTCTATAATCACTTAGATAATTAAAATTTGGGACCTAATAACCTATTTGAGAACCAACTCAAGGTGATTTGGGTTCTTGACCCATACCTCATCCTCAACTTTAAGATAGGTAAAGTGAAGTTGGTTAACTTTGTGAATCAACCAACCTCCAAATTAGGTCACAAATCAAATTAATTTCAAATTAAAGTGAAATTCAAGGCACAAGCAGGATTAAAACCGGTAGACCTAGGATTCAAGCTCACACATTCTGGTCTACTTGGAATCGGGGTGATAAGGAAGGTCAGATGGGGGAAACCCTGTAAACCATGAGGACACTCTACCTGTAGGGGTCTTTGAGGGACTCTCCATTCCTGGTTTCCCAAGTAATTCTCAGGTGGGTGAGTTTCTGATCCAGAGGTCCATCTACCTCGAACTGCCATAGTTACCCAGCCTTGTTGGGTGCCTCAATTGGGTCCAATACACATTCTGCCCCCCATCTGATTCCATAGTGCATGTACGAGAGGAGGTCCTTACGACTAGTCTTGAGATCTCCATTAGCAATTCACTCTCATCGGGGTCAAGCCCCGACTCAATTGTTTAGGTTCCCATCCAATAAAATCGAAATCTATTATGATCATTCCACATCCGAGCCCAGTTCTCCATCCTCTACTACCGTGGAGAATCAAGAAGGAGAAGTGCCCAACTTTCAGAATCAATTGTAGAATCTCCAAGATCTACTTCATGCACTCATAAACCCCCCACCGCGTCCATAGATGCGAGGTCACTACAATCCCACGGCGGTAGCTATCAAACCCAGGGTACAAATCCTGGCTGGAGGACCTGATAATGAATTAAAGTCGAATCTGATCAGTGCGATCTACAAATTTCACAGCTTGAACTTTGAAGACCCCTCCAGCACATCAAATAATTGAAACATCTAATCTAGACCTTTGAACCACCTATTTAGAATCAGGACATCCGGCTTATGAAGATGTTCTCCTTCTCTCTTATGGACAAGGCTACCCATTGGTATCAAACCCTGACTTGATCGATCAATACATGGGAGGAACTCTAATATGAATTCCTGAAGAAATTCTTCCCGGTTGGTCGTACTAATGCCTTGAGGTACCAGATCACGCATTTCATGCAGAATGCGGGAGAACCACTTCATGAGGCATGGGACCGCTTTCTAGATCTCATGCGGAAATGCCCTCATCACAAAGTTCCTAAATGGGAACAAGTCTAGTCTTTTTACCAGGGACTCTGTAAGGACATTAGATTATTTGTCAATGCAACCTAAGGTGGTAACATCGTGTGTTAACATAAAGACATCATTTAGGAGATTCTCGAGAACATGTGCAAGAACTCCATAAACAATGAGTCTATGGGTGTGTTTGACTGGATGACCACCCGTGCATTGACAAACACACCAGGAGTACATGAGACATGAGACTTATCCACATCCATCGACTTGGAGTTGGTGGCCAGTCGCCTGGATAAGGTCTCCATTATCAAGAAGAAGGTGGATGAATTGACTCGACATTTGCAAAGAGCCACCTCTTCACAACAAAACACGTATGCACATCTACCCTCAGGTAGGGAGGTCGTTCATAACATTCACCACCACGCATATCAGGGCATGGATGTGTATCCAACCCCATTTGATCCTGGTTTCAGAGGAAACTTCAGACCATCCTACTCTAGTTGGGGGAACTCTGAACCCTCATACTCTGATTATTCTGGAGTTCCTCAGACTTGCGAGGACCTCCACACCATCCAGAATGATCCTTGGTTGAGCGTGTTTTCGTGAGGGAAAATCAAGGTTTCGAGAGACCTGTCGTCGTAATCGTAAAAATTGCTACTAGATAAAATTTATACCGAAACTCTAAGGAAGTCCCGGGTCTAACACAGGGAGGCGATCATTTGGTTTTGAAATTCGCACTTTCGATTTTATTTGTTTTGGTGTTTTTATCTTTTATGATTTTTTTTGGCATTTTAATAGGACAAGAGATCAGATCAATGAAATCTACTAATCTACTTGCAAAATAAGATAAAGAGAGAGAAAGAGAGAGAGATAGAGAGAACATCAATGTATATCTCAAATAGTTTGCTACAACTACAGATAAGAAAGCAAAAAATACACTAGAAAGTAGCAAAAGATAGATAGAGGTGAGAAGAGTCCCCCTCGACGGTTGCTTGGAGGACGACTCGCTCTGACGTCGCCTGGGGGAAGGTGGTGAGGAGCTGGATGAAGGAGAACGGAGCCAGAAGGCTGGGTAGGACGACGTCACAGCGAGGATCTACTTCCCGAAGGTGGTGAGAGGATGACCAAGAGATGCTCCACGAATGGGGGTGAGATGCAGGAAAAAATGTTTAATTTCTACTCTAGAGGAGCATCCCGGGCTTAGGACAAGCTCTCTATAGAGCCTTAGAGGTGGTGAGAGAGAGAAAGGAAGAGATGAAGAAGAATAGGAGGGGTAGGGGTCCTTTTATAGTGGAGGAAAGGATCCATTTCGTACATAGGACATTTAGTGATAGCCATAAATGTTGCTGAAGATCCACCGCAAGCATCGCTAAAGCTCTAGCTTACACACCCCCTGCGCGCGCTCCGCACGCTCATGTCGTGCACACCCACTTGCGCTGGTTGCCTCCACACGCTATGCTGCCACCATGCACCCGCTACTGCACGTTCCCCTGGTTGTTGTGAAAAGGTGGTTATGGCCCTCCTAACGGCAGTAGTATTTCCTATAGGGAAGAATTTCTTAAAACAATGTGTTTGCTTATGGTTTTGAACCAGTGTACTGCCTTATCCCTTAAGGAGAAGTTGAACATCTTTATTAGGACAATATCTTGGCTCACATTTCTAGGTTTGATGGTTTCAGCAAGTCTACCTTGATCTTCAAGGTGCTGAAAGGGGCCTTCATTAGAATAACCATGGAAAGGATTTTGGATCAGGCTAATCACAGTGGGCTTTAATTCAAAATCATCTCCCCCTTCAAGGACCCCAACAAAATGTTCTACATGAGTTGTAAAAGGGTAATAAAAGTCTTTAAGGGACTTGGGTGGTGGTGGTGGTTCTTCGATTCACTTCAGAGTCTACATAATCAATTAGACTTGATTTTGTTGAAGCTTATGATTAGCGTTGATCTAGGCTTGGATTTGAGAAAGAGGGTCAAGATTTTGATTCTCAAGATTTTCAGGGATCTTGGGCTGTTCACGAATCTTAGGCATCTCGGCAATCTTAGGCATCTCAGACATCTCAAACAACTTACCTTTACTAGAATTAGCCATCCCAAAATCAGAAAAATCATATCTCCTACTACGATTCCTCTCAAGTGGTTTAACCAACTCAAGATGAAGTGATCTCCTACCAAGCATAAACAGAAGAAATATAGGAGATGCAAGGGGAAAACATATGAGAGAACACTCACCCTCATAATGCAAGCAATCAAGCTAGTCCTTGTAGTGTATACCCTAATTAGACCTAATCCTAGCACCTCGAAATATAACTGGGTTACACCAACCCTTGAATTTTTTGGTTGGCTCGAAAGGTGGGACCTCCTAGGACACCCGGCATGGTGGGACACCATTGGAGGTTAATGCGGTTACCACACCATCCTTTCTTGTCACCAGTTGGCTCAAATAGACAAGGCCTTGATCTTAGCCCAATCCAACTTCAAGTTACCAAGTTGATTAGTCCTGCCTAGGGCACATCTACTCAATTTTAGGCTTAGTCTTAAAGTGCTTTGGAATGTGATGGGCATTAGGGGGTGTTTCCCTTAAAATTGATTAGAGAATGTGTGGTGCACAATAAAGGGACCTCAAGCAAGATTTTTATGATGAGATGACTTCTAGGATTGGTCTTGTTTAGAGTGGGATTTTAGGGTTGCAATGACATAATAGATTCAAACAAGGTTCATGTGAAGGCACACAAGATGTTTTGCAAGCACGGATGATGGGATATTTCCTTTAGAGTTTAGAATAGTATGAGTGCCTAATTGAAAACCCTTAGAATTTTGACCTAGGCAAACAGCTTCTAGAAGATGAATCGCTTTTAATTAGTTCAAGTGGTGTGGCCCAATACAAAACTATGGCTTCTCAAACATCACTGAATAGGGAATCCAAAAAATATTTTTTCAAGAATTTTGAGTCCCTAAAAATAATTTTTTTAGATTTTTTTGTGTACTAGGATTCAAAAGTCAGAAAAGACCCCTAGTTAATGTTTTATGTGAATCAGGTAATGTCGTGCCTCAAAAAATTTTCACGATTTTTTTAGAGATAGGTATTCTGATTAGGAAACTGAATACTTTGCAAATCAGGAACAGAACATATTTTAGATAGGGGTCTAGTGCAAGAATTTTTAAATTTTTCTGTTAAGAGTTAGGCCGTGAAATTTTTACAGTTGGTTCCTAACGTCAAAACACACGTCTAGGATAAATTTGGGAATTTTTGGGCCAATAAAAATCTGGAAATTAAGGAGGTGGTTTTAATGATTTCAAAGGGATAATGCCCACCAAAGAGAGATTTTCTGTTTTGAATTATTTTTATGCAAGAAACTCAAGCAAATAACTAACCTAATATTCAAAATAAACAACTAATCTAGATGGATGAATTTTGTTTTTAAAATAGAACACCAATGCAAATCTAACATAGGATTCAAAATAATCCTAATTCTAAGATGCAAAAATGTACCTAGCTTCTCGAACCGCACATTGCTCCGAATCTACCGCTCATCTTCAAAATCTTGAGTCGCCACGAGATCTGACACACAATCGGAGAGATAGAAACAAACTAGGTTAGAGAATGGAATGCAAAGAACGAAAGCAAATATGCAAGCAAAATTCATTGCCTCCCAGGCAATGGTACCAAAAACTGATGGGGGATCTATGCGATATGTAAATAGCATTCGTTGTCGTATGAAAACTCCCTAACAATTTTAAATATGACTGGATTTGGAGTCTGGGTCAAACACGTGGAGACAAAAATAAAACTTCGCTTATGTACTTTTATTTCTACTATCAGAATGATTATAACTAAAGTTTTTCAGAAACGTAAAAGAGATCTAACTAGAACAAAAATAAAAAGAAGTAGAAGAACAATCTTGAGTAGAGTCATGGTGGTGGAGAGATCCGTCGATGGAGCTGGAGAAGATGCAGAAGTGGGCGATAGGTAGAGGAATGCTTGATGGATGAGAAGACCTAAGGGATGACTAGGGATTCCATATTCCAAAGGAGGTGGTGGAAGAAGGTGGAAGAAGAATTATTTGGTGAAGGAATTGGTAACTAGGGGGGAGGCTTCCTATTGGTCTAACTAGTGTGCCTAGGATCGATGATGTGGACGGCCTAGATTTGATCTAAGGAGGGAGGCTAGGATATGTGGTTTCTAGGTGTTATGGTCAGCCACTTGATGGTGGTTTTAGAGCCTTAGGATCAGGATTTAAGGGTTAGGATTAAATAGGGAAGGATATGTTCTAAATAGGTTTCTGTTGTGATAGGATAAGATCTTTTGTGTAAGCCCTAGGATGTTGATCGAATGGTCCTAAGGTGATCTAGAGGGAATGGCTATGCAGCATGGAAAACCTCAAGGGGACCAGCTAGGTTGAAGGGATAAGGTTTAGGTTTCTCTACCTTAGGATTGAGGGGATAAGATAGGATAAGGAGATTTGTTTAGGATTTAATTAGGTCAATATGGCCGGCCACATAAGGTCTTCAATTAAGCTTATGGCCAACCAAGCTACGTTGGGAAATAGGTTAGATGGTCAGGTCTAGGATTAGGAAAATTAGGTTCCTAAATTGGCTAGACCTAGGATCAATTGGGTTCAGGTCTAAATGCTGAAACAAACTCATTCCTCTTCATAAATGAGCTCAGTCTTGAATCTCCAGTCTATAGGGCTTCAAATTACTCCAAATGTGATACATGCACATATTGCACAAAAGACATCAAGGTACCAGATATCAGTTTAAAAAAATTTGTGGAAAAACCCAAACTTATGCAATATTTACAAAATGCATCTATATGACTTAATTGACCTAACTAAATGCATTCTACCCTAATCAACCCTTAGATTAGCATTAGTTAGGTATAATTAATGTAAATATATACAGTAATATCATACTCCCATGCATATCCTTGTTAGTCCTCGAGCAAAATAGAGATCGAAAAACTGAGAAAATAGTATTTATATGAGAAATGAAAGTGGAAGTTTTTAGCTTAAATAAACTCAAAAATCCCCAATCTCGATTTTTCACCAAAGCAAAGGAATCATACACAAAATCTTAATGTCAAAGACTCAACGCTCTAAAGTATCGACTCAAATCCAAATAGCCCAAATCAAATCAGGAATCTTATTAGCCATAGGACTTAGGTCACTAGAGCAACTTTCTCTAACTAAGTCGACCCACCCAAGGTTCTTGTGTGTGATTTTTATGTGACTCGTCAAATGGGCAACCAAGTTGATTCATTAATGCAACTAAACTAAATTAAATGCAATTGATCCTAAAGTTCACAAACCTACCTAAATCTAAAATGCAAACAACCTACCTAGAGATCTTCACCTGGACTTTTCTCCTTGTTGCTTCACGATCCGTTCTCGTGCGAAAGTGCGATCCTTGCACACAAAACAACAAAAAGACAAGAGCAAGTTAGATCCCATGAAAGCAAATCTAATTGCAACTATTAAAAGCGAAATGATCGTCATGCCTCCCTGGCAGCATTGCCAAAAAAGTGTTCTACTTGAGGATATGATTCCAAAAATTCACTTTCATTGTAGTAATTGAGCATAGAACTCTTAAAATTTTTATAAATCAAACTTAAGAATAATGATTCGAGATTTTCAAAATGGAGTTTGAGTCATTCGCATGGAGGTAGTTGGAAAAGTTTGCTTTCCTAATGCTAGGAAATATATAAGCAGATTGAGTGCAAGATTACTAGTACTAGAATGCAACAAGAACTAATAGATGCAACTAATATAAATACTAGAAGAAAGCAAACAACTTGAAGGCAAGTTGAAGAAGAACTACTAGAACTTTTATTGAGAAAAATAAACGTTTGGAGCAAGTAGACGAATGGCTGAAAACAAATCTAATTAGAACTAGAAGAAAGAAATTACAACTAGAAGAAAGTTCTAACTACAACTAGAACTATAATAAATGAAAAACAAGACTAAGGGCTTCGAAGATGAAGTCCAGAGAGATGGCATAAAAGTAAATGCACAATCTCCAAGGAGAAGATGTAGAGGACTAGTTCTAGTTGGTGGATTCATTTGGAGGTAGGAAACTAAGTAGAAAAAGTTGATCCTAAGGGGGGGTGGCTAGGGTGTTTATATAGATGTCAAGAAGGCTTATGATTGGTTGATCCAAGTTGCCTTGGATCACCAAAATAAAGGGATAGGATTAGGAGTATAGTAATCAAGTGGTAGGATGAAGGAATAAGTGGATAGAATAGGTTAGGTGATGTTGGAATTGATGGTGGGCTAGGATGGCTTTGAGAGGATAATGGAGGGCTATGATTCTCTTGAATTTTTGGCTTCTTTCTATTTCGAATTTTAAGTTACAATTAAAAGAAAAGTTGTCGCCCTCAAAATCAACTTTCCAACACAACTTGAATCAGTCAATTTGGATTTGAAATGAAAAGTTATGGCCAAAATACTAAAGATGTGTCATGATATTAGGAATTTCGAGATTAAGTTTAGCATTAGGAATATGATTTGGTTTAGGATTTTAAGATAGGGATTTAGGTAGGCAATTTAGGACTCTAGGATTTAGATCTAGTGGTTGATAAATTATGTTGTATTTTGACCATCCAAAATAGTATTTACTGGAGGATACAAGGGATAGTCAAATAAGGTTTGTTGGATTAGGATTTAGGACTAGGTTGGGTAGAAAATTAGGGTTGGTTTAGTCAATAATAGCTAGCCAACAAGATTATAGATTGAGGTGTGGTGGTTGGCCATTATACAGGAAAATTAGGCAAGGTTGGGTGGCAATTAGGTGTGGTGAATTAGGCTCCTAATTAGGCTAGGTCTAAGGGCTAATCGGGTTAGGAAATAGGTCCACCAAACTAGGTCTAGCCCTCTTCCAAGTGAGCTTAGATCCAGAAGTCCTTTGAACCTTGCTCTAATCAACCTGAAATTATGTATGTACTTGCACATATAAAAGTAAACACATCAACGTACCAGATACAATTGTAGGAAAAATTGCACAAAAGCCTACAAGTATGCATTATTTACAGAATGCCCTAAAATGACTAATCTAACCTAACTAAATGCAATCTAACCCAAATTGCCCTTTGATTAACATTAGTTAGGCACTAATTAACATAAATAATTATGGAAATATCACACCCCCATGACTATCTTTTGCTAGTGATAAATAAACCACAATATTAAATTTATTTTGATTCGACGTGTTTTGCAACTACAACGATAACGTAGAAATCTATTTATGTAATTTCGCGACGAACAAATTGGCATCGCTTCCGGGGAAGCAGCAAAGTTATTCTTAAAGCATTTCTCCTTAGTGCTTATTTGAGATTTCTAACCTTATTTCATGTGTGCAGGAAGCACGAAAATTCGAGAAGGAATGCAACAGCGGTAACATTGCAGGTTTTTAATCTCAGATAAGTACTTGTATCTTAGATTAGGTTAAATTTCCTTTCGAAAGGAAAACAATCCAAAAAAATTTAGGTTCTTTGCTTGATCCATAGGTTAATATTTTCTTGCTTTCAAAAAGAAGCTCTTTTTGGTGCATAATATCTTTTGAAAATCGACAAAACCACCTCTTAAAATTTTCGGGTTGCAATAAATTTTTATTTTGAAAATTCAATCCCTAAAATTTTACATGACAAAAAATTCTGAAATTTATATTGCATTGGGTATTAAGGTCAGGAACAACATATCCAAATTTTGTGCCATTCTAATTTGTACAAAAATTTTAAAAATTCATGAACTGAACTGCTATCGAGTTTGTTATTGTTCCTGATTTTTCAAACTTCCAAAAATCACGAGAATTTTGATAGAACTCTTATTTATATGAAATTTATTGTGTTGGATTTATGTAATAATATAGAATCCTGGAAAAATAAAAAAAATATTTTGTGTATGTTTGATTACATGGAATATTCGATCATTAACTAGGGGTCAAAATAGACTATGGAACCCACAGTACACTTTAAATCTAAAAAAAATAGAAAATGTGCATTAAAATTATTGAAAAATATTTGCTAGGTGCCTAGTTGGTGGTGCAATAGGTCCAATTGATTGCATTGATTTGGTTGCAAGATGATGAGAACCTTATCATGAGCCATAACTAGCTCATTTTGACCCAATACAAAGGATAAAAGCTCCTACATAACTCAAGGAAAGGCTTAACTCAGAGAATTCTGAGTTTAAGGAGAAAACAAGTCATAAGGGGTAAAAATGTAATTTTACCAATATAATCTGCATACAGGGTAATTCAGGGTCCAAACATAGGTCAAAGCAACTTAATAAGAATAAAAGTGGGATGAGATGATCTAGCAAGGGCTACAGAAATTCCAAGGAACTAAATGATAATCTGTAACCCTAAAACAAACCTACTTCAATTCACGAGGTTCAAGGCAAAGAAAAAATGGAATAAACCCTCTAAAATTCATAGAAAAATAATCTCTAGGGTTTAGAACCTTCAATTTGACCTTAGGAACCCATCTTGACCTACATTGAGAACCATACCCAATTAATAACTTAATTTGGGTTTTTGCGTAAATTGACCAGTCAAACAAGGTTTAATCTGGAAATAAAATTCACCATCAGATTCCTTAGGTCCTAATTAGTCATGTATAAAAACTTGAGCCTAAGAAGAAACCTTCTTGACCAACTTTACACTTTGGTCCTCATATATTTACTTTTTGGCCCTCAACTTTTGAACCCTCGCATTTTGGCCCCTAACTCTCCTTCGTTCTTTGCGTTCAGGTCCCCCCTGCAAAACCTGCCAGCACCATGCTCCGGCGACCTTGCGCGGAGCATGGCGCCGCGCAGGGTGAGGGGGAGAGCCTGGCAAGTAAACCGGGGGTGCCCTGCGTCGTCAGCCGTCGCAGGGACACCCCCCTGGTCGCTGTAACCCACCATACCGGCCGTGCGAACGCACGGACGGTATGGGTTTCCATCTCCGGCGTCCTCCGGCGAGGGAGACACGTCGTCTCCCTCCGCCTTCCTCCCTGATTCGGTCCCTATAAATACCCCCGTCGCTCCACCGTTCTTCCCAGCTCGGATCTGACGGAGAAAACCCCCAACTTTCCTCTCTTCTCACTCCGGCAGACGCCCACCAGCTCCGGCGGTTCTTCCTCCTCCTCCTCTTCGCTCTGCCGCAATACCAGCAGCAGAGACTTCTTCCCCTGCTCTTCCCGCGCCACGCCGCACCCAGCTGGCGCCTCTCCGGCCCTCTGCTCGCTGCCGCCCCTTCCCCTGGGCATCTTCTTCTCCGGCGACAGTCGATACGACTGTCGCCCGCTCCGGCCCCTCCTCCTCCTGCTAAGTAGGTAGAGCTCCTCCTCTTCCTCCCCTCTTCCTTTTCCTCACTTTAAACATCTACTGTCGCCCTCGATTCCGACCCCTCACCCTCACCTTCTCCGCCTCCGGCCATCCTCCGGCGAGCCGCTCCCATCACCCCAGCAACCCACACGGCTCGCCGACCACCGCAGAACCTCCGCCTCCTCACCCTGATCAACCCCCGCCCTTCCACTTCCCCCACTTCACCCTCTGCAACCCCACCGAACAAACCCATCTTTCGACCCACAGTCCGACCTAGGGTAGCCCTTGCACGCCGCCCCACGCCTCGCCACCACCCACACGAGCTTCGCCGCACTCTGGCGAAGCTCCCGGCACTTTCTGATTAGGCCGAGAGGCCGTTTTGCTGTGAACAGGTCACCCGACCTCCGCCGCCATTGCCGTGCAGAAGGAGCTGCTTCCGCCTGCAGCTGCAGGCGCGCCACGCCCAGATTCGACTCCCAGGCCTTGCGAGGCACTTCGACAAAGCGTCAGGCTGCAGCTGAAGCGAAGCCCTCGCGCGAAGGCCTCGCGTAACGCCGCAATTACGAGTTGTCTCCTCCGCGTGGGCGCCAACTCGGGGTGGGACATTTAGTCCCACCTCGGAAAACTCTGAAGAGGCGCAGCGGTATAAAGTGAAAAAGTGCTGGAGGCTTATTGCCTCAGCACACGGGGTGAGGTCCCCTTCACCCGCCCGGTTACCCGGTCTCGTCCGCGCTCACGCCCCGCGGACCTGGCCCGACCCGACTTAGACTGACCTGCACTCCTCGCCCACCACGCACGCCGGTGGGCCTGGACCCGGGCGCGACCCGTACCCGGCTACCCGGCAGCTCTGGGAGAGCTATCCCATGAGCGGATTCTGTGAGAGAGAGAGACACGGGGGAGGGTAGAGATAGGTTTTGCCCCTCTCTCTGATCAAGCTGTGTAAGTGTGCAGGCACAGGTGAAGAAGAACTGTGGAAGAAGATGAAAGCTGAAGGAAGGAGGATCACCGAGCGGCACTGTAGCAGCTGCAATTTAAGTCGTCTGATTGGAAAACCAGACGACGTTCTGAAGGCAAAGAAGGAGAAGGAAGGCGAGGCAGAGGAGAACGCAGAGAGGCCAAGACAAGAACTGAAAGAATAAGAAGAACACGAGAAGAAGAAGGTCTAAAGAAAAGAAGAAGGTCTGAAGAAAAGAAGAAGAAGAAAGAAAGAAGAAGAAGAAGAACAGGACCGCAAGGGAGAAGAAAAAGAAAGAGACGAGCAGAAACAAGAACTGAAAGAAGAAGAAAGAAGCCAACAAATTCTCTCTCTCTCTCTTTCTTTATTTTTGTAAAAGAAACTTGTACCCCTAGAATACAACTTGCTCCCTGAGTTCGACCTCGGGAACTCTCTTTTATTTTCCGAGTAAAAAATTTATATATTTGAAATGATGGCAATAACTGGCTATACTACAACGCTATAACAATAAAACCCGGTTATCTCTCGAAGCCAACGTTTCACACGACCATGCTTGTTTTGGACTTAAATTCATCATTTAGTGCTATCTGCTCTTAGGATTTCACATTAAGGTAGAGCACACTTGCATCTCCATACTTAAAGGAAATTTATCAAACAATTGGGACTTGTAATACCTCTTATGTGCCTCATCAGAACCATTGTTTGAATATATTTACCCAAGTGAACCCTAAAATTCACTTATACAAGCACTTGAACCTTAAAAACAACCACATCAACTAAGCTTGTATTGTGAACCCCTTTATTGTGCACTTCACTTTTGAAATCAATTTTAAGGGCAACACTCCCCTAACGCCCATCATATTCTAAAAGCACTTCAAGCCTAATCCTAAAATTAAGTAGACGTGCTCTAGGTAGGACTAATTTTCTTGGTAACTTGAAGTTAGATTGAGCTAAGGTCAAGGCCTTGTCTACTTGGACCCACTGGTGACAAGAAAGGTCGGTGTGATAACCGCATAAACCTTTAGTGGTGTCACGCCGTGCGGGGTGTCCTAAGAGGTCCCATCCTTCTGGCTAGCCAAGTAATTCAAGGGTTGATCTAATCTAGTCATATTTTGGGGAGCCTGGATTAGGTCAAAGTAGCGTTTACATTCTGAGGATTAGAATGACTGCTTGTATTGTAAGGGTGGGTATTCTCGCATCTATCTTCTCTCTCTCTTCTATAGACATTCTTCTGGTGCATGCAAGGTAAAAGATCTCTAAACCCTGATTTGCTACCACCTTTAGAGAGAAATCCTAGGAGAAGACCTGATTTTCCAAGATCTGAATCTAACACTTCTTCAATGGCTAGTCACCATGAGGAAGATGATGTTGAGGAGGAGGTAGAAAATCTAGATCCAATGTCTCTTTTACAGAGGCAAATTGATAGGTAGGGTTGGCATCATGACAGACAAATGCAAGTCATAGTATAGGCCGTTACCCAACTCTAAAATGGGAGAGCAGACCACCCCCTCAAACACTTTTACAATCCTCCTGATGCCCAACCTGAACCTTTTGTTAGGGTACCTCAGGATGGGGATGATTTTGAGCTTAAATCACAAATCATCAATCTGATTCCCCACTTCCATGGCCATAACTCCGATGACTCCTTCCACCACCTTGAAGAACTTCTACACATAGGAAGGACCTTTGGCCCTCGGAGCATGAATGAGGATGCCTTAATGATGAAAATGTTCCCATTTTCCTTAAAAGGTAAAGTTGCTCAATGGTTGAGGACTATTGGTAGACCAATCCTAACTTGGGAAGATTTGAGAAGCACTTTTCTGAAGAAATTCTTTCCCATAGGAAAAGCAAATGCCCTTAGATGTGCCATTACAACCTTCAAGCAAAACCCTGGTGAACAATTGCATGAGGCTTGGGAGAGATTTAATGACATAACAAGGAAATGCCCTCATCATGGGATTCCCAAGTTGCACTTGGCCCATATTTTCTATTTTGGGTTAAGTGACAACTTAAAGAATTTTATTGATGCAGCATGTGGGGGCAATTTCCTAAGCAAAGATGCTGAGGGAGACTTTTAATTATTTAAGAATATGAGTCAAAATTCCCTCAACAATGCCGCGATGTCCACCTACAATAGATCAAATCAACCAAGGAGTAGAGTCTATGAAATTAAGGATGATTCAAATTCAGTTGATTTAAAATGGATTGCACAATGATTGGATAAGGTGGAACTTGTTGGAAAAAATGAAGAGAGTTTGGATAAGAAATTGGATAACCATCTGAAGGGTGGCAATTCTTTAGGTACACATTCCAAAGTAAACCATATGCCTACCCATGGAATTTCTATGTTAACTCGCACCCAACTCCCTAACCCTCTAGGTCAAGAATTAGTGCACAATATTAATGACCTAACCATAGCTCCACCCACGAGGCTGATGAGTCCAATTTATTGATTCATATTTAGCCTAAGTTGGTAGTCCCTACGTTTTAGATCATATTAATATTTGCATTTGGTTACAAAATAAATGCATATCATAGGATTACATTATTTGCTATGTTATATAAATAATTGTGTGAATTTCTTTCAGCTGCAGGAATAAATAGAGAAGATGGCTCATGGTGCCATTCACGTCTCTCCCACTTACCCTAAACCCAATTTTCTTCAAAATCCCAACTAGACTAGGACCTATACATACAACTTAATCCTACACATTCCAAATCCAATAACACCTTATCTTCCTACCTAATCTATCATTTAAGATGTCTGGAACACAATTTGGATGCTTGATGCATTCACAACCGATCTCCTACGTTGGCGACGGCAATAACCACCCAGACCCATTCCTTATCCAACTACAGAACTACCCATACTTTCTATCTCCTCTCTTTATATATCTTCTCCATACACTTGCCACCAACCGAATGCCCCTGCGGGGAACGTCACCACCGTGAAATCAAGCATACACCATGACCCCATAGCGCACACTGTGAACCTTTGCGATCTTCTCCACCACGCCACCCCGACCTTCACCTCCATTGGCCACCGGTGCAGTGCGTGGCCATCGTATCTCATCCTCGCTTCCATCCCCCACCACCATCACCACACTACCACCCTCACCATCTGCTTCTTCCTACACACTGCGCACCACAAACACCACATCCTCTCCTTTTTTCTCTCCTCTTCCGTTTCCCACTCCCTCTTTTCCACCCACACCCACTGTTCATCTTCTCCAACTGAACCCATCAGCCACAGACCACACTCCATGACATGAGGCCACCCTCAGTCGCCTACCTAACCGCTGACACCATCGGTGTCCTCCTTAAGCTCCGCCGCACCCACGACAGCGACCACAACATCAACCGACTGGCTCCTCACGAGTCGACACACCTACCGCCGCTGACTACCTCCACGCATGGCTATCGTCTCCGGCCACCTCTTGCCGTTCCGTCTCCATCATCGTGATCCCCACGCGTCAGTCAACCTTCCCCCATAGTAGCTTCATCGCCAATGCTCCATCTTTCACGCGAGGGGGAGAGAGAGTGAAAGCTCCATTTTCCATTCAATTAGATATTACATGTGCTGCCATTGTCAAAACTTGATTTTTGATTTAATATTTTATTAATTGAATGAATTTACAGCCAAGCCCATTTAGTTTGCTCTAATTAATTGGCTTATTGAAGTGCATGATTATCTTCCCCATCTATTAGCCTCACATAAGTTACATGCTATATTATAATTGAGGGCTAATATTTGACCATCATGTTTTAACAAGTTTCAAATTAATTTGGCATGTTACTCCCCGTGGAAATGACCTAATCATTTCTTTCTCTTTACATGTCTCTCTATTATTCTAACAACTTCTTATTGAAACTTTCGAATTTGTTTAAGGAAAAGATGATAGGGAATTAGTTGAGTTTATTGGGCCTAATCCTCCCTGTGGATACGACACTCGAAATCAACGTGGTTTATTACATTAATTATTATATTTGATCGAGAGATTTCCACCACATAAAATACTACAACAACACATCCTTTTATTACTATCATCTTCATAAATAAGCGAAATCCTCTCCATCAAAAGCCAAAAGCCAAAAGCCAAAAGCCAGGGTTGAAGTTACAAATTATTTTATAACCTTGAGGGAAGAAATTTTCCTATCCCCGTAGAGTTTTACTAAGAGGGTCAGGTACGAGTTTTAAATGTGGATTGACTTTTCACTTAGATACGTTGCATGGGCTACAGCACTACACTGTCACGATTATCTGGATTTCTAATTTTTTTTATGAAAACAAAAGAATTAGATCTGTAGTCAAACTCTTGATAGAAATTGGACCACTTTGCATTTAGTCTTGTATTTGCTAGGGTTTAGCAAGATTCAGGCATGGAAGTGTGATTGCACAGCAATCATTTTTTTGAAACAAAAAGGAAAGCTATCATCTTACGATAGCAATCCAGGAAGGTTTATCATATAATCAAGTAAGAGGAATTACAATCCAGATCCCCAAGTATGTATGAGGGACCAGCACTCTCTTACAATTTGTTCACAACACACCGGTCTCTCCTGAAAAAGCCTCGCATTTCTCGCCTTCCACACACACCAGAGAGTGACAGCCATATGCACATGTGGCTTCTCTCTCACAACAAACTCATGCCAAATGGAAACCCATGTTGGTAATGGCTCCTGGCAAGTCCTCCTCCAAACAGCATCAGTGACCAGGCAAGAGGAGAAAATGTGATTAATGTTGTCAGTGTGCATCCCACATAAGTAACATTCCTGAAGAGCAGCTCCCATCCTTCTGTGTCGCAGATCACCTGTAATCAAGCCCTCTCTCCTACATAGCCAAAGAAGTATTTGTACCTTAAGGGGGATCTTCAAAAGCCAAATTTTCTTGTCAATGAAGTCATAGCTCCACCCACTTCCATTTTCCATGATTCTGTTGTAACCACAATGCATAGTGAAAAGCCCATCCCAGATGTAGTTATCCTCCACTCCAAGTCTTGGCCTAAAGCTTTCAAGATCTAAGAGCAGATTCCCCCTTTCATCCCACAGTCGGGTGCCCCTTCTGGTGGAGTCTTCTTCATTCAGTCTCCAGCTGCAGCTGCTGCTAGACCAGAATCTGCTAACAGTCCCCTCCTTATCAGAGGTTGCTGCAAAGGCCCTTGGATAGATCTCCTTCAGAACACCCAGCCGAGACCAACCTTCATTCCAGAAGCTAAAGGCCCTGCCATCCCTAAGAGCCTACTGTAGTAGATGCATGTTATCAGCCAATGCTTTGATCACTGAATTCCAAAAGGGCGAGGGTCTGCTGGGCTGCAGCCTATAGAGCACACTGTTTGAAGATCCATAGCTGTCCCTGATCAAGGCAGTCCAAGGCTTCATCTCTCCTTGCAAGAATTTAATTGCCCACTTAAGCAATAAAGCATCATTGAACTATTTTAGGGATTTAATCCCAAGTCCTCCCCTATCCTTTGGTTGGCAGATCTACTCCCACTTCAGTGGCTGCATAAATCTGCCCTCATGTTTGGACCCCCTCCAAAAGAACCTCTTCCTCAATACATCCAGCCGCTTCCATATAGATTTAGGAGCTTTAAAGATGGAAAGGTAGAAAATAGGGATAGAGGTGATCACTGAATTGAGCAAAATGAGTCTTCCACCCTTGGATAGAAAGTTGCTATGCCATCCATCCAACTTCACTGAAATTTTATCAAAGAGACAATTCCAATCTCTTTTCTTCATTCTAGAGCACCTCAGTGGCAGACCCAAGTATTTGATAGGGAGGCTGATGCGGGGGGTCGTCAAAACAGCTGAAATATCACCTTGCTCAACCTCAGGTAAGCCAAAATAGACCAAACTTGACTTCTCTCTATTCAACCTAAGGCCTGAGATTTCTCCAAAAATGTTGACCATATGACACAGATCTTGGGCTTCATCAATAGATCCTTCCACAAAAAAAATCGTATCATCCACATATTGAAGTATAGGGGTCAAAGCACTACTGCAAGATAAAGAATATCCTCTAATAAGGCCTGCTTCAGCAAGCTTACAAGCAAACCAGGCCAAGTTTTCCACTGCCAGGTTGAAAACCAAAGGTACCAGAAGACAACCTTGTCTGATCCCACATTGGGGCTGAATCCATGCACCACAAGGTTTCCCATTTATCAATGGAGTGAAAGAGGCAGTTGTGATACACCTTTTCACCCATTGAATCCAAGAAAAGGGAAAACCTCTTCTTTTCAACACTTCCCAAAGATAAGGCCAACCGATGGAATCATAAGCTTTGCAGAATCAACTTTCCACAAAAAAGCTTTACACTTCCTCTTGTGCCACCCACAAACCATCTCCTGGGCCATGATAAAAGACTCTTGTAAAGATCTGTCAGGAAGGAAGGCGGATTGAATAGGGTGGATCATCTCTTGCAGAACAGGTCTCAACCATTTGCCAAGACCTTGCTAATCACCAAATAAATAGAGTTTGAAAGGGCAATGGGTCTGAATTCCTGAAATGATTCAGCTCCCGAAGTCTTTAGCAAAAGGAATAAAAAGGACCTATTGATTTTTCAAAGCCAAAGTTGCCAATCTCAAATTATCTGATCACCTCCATCACCTCAGTGCCCACAACATCCCACATCTCTTTGTAAAAGAAGACTTGAATTCCATCAGGACCAGGTGAGCCTTCATAGTTGAGATCCTTGATGGCATTCAAGATTTCAGATTCAGATACAGTAGCAGTCAGGCTGGACCCCTGATCTTCAGTGATTTTGGGAAGGTCACTTGCTGCCATCCTCCAACAGTCCCTTCCAGCAGATCTTGAGGATTCCTTGAAGTATCTGACAGTCTCAGCTCTGATATTAGAGATGGAGGTAGTTCTCTACCCATCTTTAACAATTGAGGAAATCAGGTTGATTATTCTCCAAGAGCTGGCAGCTAAATGAAAGAACTTAGTGTTTGCATCCCCCTCTTTTAGCCACAATTGTCTTGAACGTTCCCTCCAATCCATCTCTAGCTTCAGATCTTCTTCAGCCACCACCCCCTGCCACCTTTTTCTGTCAAGGAGATCCTGCTCAGACAACAGGTCATTGGCTTCTCTAGAGTCCAATTCCTGAACCTTCATCAAGACTTCTCTACATCTCTGATGCCTCATGACAGAAACAACATCACCATATTCCTTTAACATCACTCTCATAGCTGACAGTTTGGAAGCCAGCTTGATGGTAGCCACGCCCTCAACCTGCTGAGCCCTCCACCAACCTTCAAGCATCTCTCTGAAGCCCGGTTCCCTCAACCAAGACTTCCTAAATTTGAAATAGGATCCAGCCAACACCTGCTCCCCATTGTCCCAGACCAAGGGAGTGTGATCAGAGAAGGGACGTTCAAGGCCACAGACATAAGATAACTGAAAAAGGTCCAACAGCCCAGCATTGCTAAATAACCTATCAATTTTGGACATGAGACCATTTCCATTCCTCCAAGTGAATTCAGAGCCTGAGGAGGGGAACTCACTCAAACCTAAAGCTTGAACCATTAACTGGAAGCCAATGGTTGCACTATCAGCCACACCACTGGGTCTATCACTTCCCACCAACACACAATTGAAATCCCCTCCAACAAGCCAGGCAGCCCCATTCACAAAATCCGCAGCCAAATTCCAGTCCTCCCATAGCTCATGTCTTCTGCTAGGATCACAGGGACCATACACACCTGTCATAAATAATTCACTGCCCCCCTAGTCTCTTTTGAACCTGCAAGTCAGTGTCTAGCCAAAGAGTCCTCCTCCAACTGCAACACATGCTTCTTCCACCAGTTGGCAACACCCCCAGATCTGCAACTTAAGTTGATCATCACAATGTCATTGGTAAGACCAGCTTTCATCTCTACCCAAGCCCTGTCAGCCTTACTATCAATATGTGTTTCTTAGAGGATGGCACAATCAATCTCCCATTCTTTCAAATATCTAAGCAAAGAAGCCCTTCGACTTCGATCGTGCAACCCACGCACCTTCCAAGTAAGGATCCTCATTTGGCCATCTAATCAGTCCCCTTCTTTGTAGCAGAGACTTTGCTAACCTTCATCACAACTGCAATGGCACACTCATCAACTTTTTGTATTGAACTATGTCTTCTCAGCCTGAGCTTGTAGGGAGGTCTCCCTAGACCAGAGATGGAAGGAGTCGTGGAATCCAACTGCAGACCTTCAACCACAGGAGGACTACATTGCAGATCTACGGAATTCACAGGGGGCTCTTCCAGATCAGGTTCAACAGGAGCATTGGCTATGGGAGTCCCACCTTTCAAATCCTCAGCCACAGCCTCATTCATCAATGTCATCTCCTTACCTTCTTTCACCACCACAGCCGAGTCAACTTGAAGCAGAGGTGCACCCCCCCATCCTCCAGAGTTTCAAACATCCCCTCCTCTACCCTCAACCCCCCCACCCCATCTTCCAGTTCCATATCTTTATTGGGTTCAGCCAACTTCTCCTGAATTTCACAATCCCTCAGTATTGAGCCTGCTTTGGCTTGCAGCACCTCAGCATAAGAGGGAGGGTGATGGTGTGATTCCACATCCCTGTTAGCCACATGAAAATTCAAGAGTAGCAACCATGAGCTCCCCCCACACCGAAGAATCAGCTTATCTAGAATAGACCTAGCTCTGAAGACATCCACCCCCACGTTCAAAACACTACCATCACCTTCAGTCAAGCCAATCTCAGCATCCTTTGCCACAGAAGCAAACCCAGCAATCATAGCTTCCACCACCACCCTAGACCTTAGGTGCAAAGGTAGACCTTTGATTTCAAGAATGCCTGATCTAGGGGCAGCTCTTTGAGGTGGTCGCTCAGACAAAGAGCCATCAAAAGGGGATACCAGATGCCACATCACTATCAACCCACGCAGATTACTGGATCGAAAGCACGGATGTTCGACATCTACCACCCCCAAACCAAATAGCACAAACCACGAGGGGGAGAGGACCGCAATTTTCCAAACATCAGTCGAGAAGGAAAGGGAGCTTACCAGTTGATGAGCTTTCTAAAGAGATAGAGTGCCCATCATCACTTCCCCAATCAAGGCCCCTCACAAAACCAGTTCCGCCACCTTGATGTCCTCACTCAGAGGAATCTCCACATCCAGGGTGTGCCCCCCAAAAGCCAGTGGGGGAGGTGGAAGAGGCGGCTGTTCCTCTCCCTTTTGTGTCCAGGGATCAGTGCGCATCCTACCCACAGATCCTCCACGGGCTGCCAAGCAGGAGTCACGCTTGTGGCCATAGCCCTAGCAGGCCAAGCAAAGCACTGGACATCGACACACTATCGCTAAATGTCCACGGCGTCAACATCTAAAGCAAACCACCTCCCTACGGTTCCGTGACCACCTATCGTGAGTCCACCGCCTGTCCACAACCCTGACTCCATCAACCGCCTAGGCACCTCGCTCTTTTCTTCTCCAAGATCGCAATCTCCAAACCGACTAGCCATCATTGCTGGCGACGTGCTCGTCGGGCCACCTAGGGTAGCCAACCATCATCGCCGGAGCTTCCCACCCAAAGGGAAATTCAAAATCCCTATTTGAGTTCCCCAAATTTGAAAATTTTCAAAATTAAAAAATCCAATTTCACAGCAATCATAAGACTTAATCTACCTGAATTAAGTTAAATTTAGCTTAACTTAGGAATAATGCTTGCATGAGCAATATATTTTACATCATAGTTGATTTGTTAGATTTATAAATAATTATGCTATTTAATGCTCTAAGTGTGAGGAGATATTAATTGTAGATGATTCAGAGTCGTGGATGATAAATCTAACCATACGAATCTGACCAAGACGACAATTGAAATTCGACACTTCTGAAATCATCTTGATCAGACTTCCATAGCATCACATATAGTCTGCGGAGGATCGAAGGCCAAGGGGCAATATAGCACAAATCCAAACCTTAGATGCCAAATTCGACCACACAGATAGATTTGGATCAACGATTGCAATCCAACAATGCAAAAATCAACTCAATTGGAGCTCTGTATCACCAACTACAAAGGCAGGGAGTTGGATGGTCAGCATGGCACCACGTAGCGCCATCCCAACGAGCCCTACCGCACCCTCAGCCACTAAAGAGTGAAGCAGGGTCATTGGATCGTCATCCAACGGCCATTGTTGAGCCACGTCGCCTGCCTCTCCACACTTCATCAAGGGAGAATTAATCTCGCCCATTGGATCGACATCAAACGGCTGAGAGTAGCCATGCGAGAAAACAAGACTGTGACACAAACGCGACCGCAGCACAGTGATCACCAACTTCACGCAAAAGTGAAGCTTGCATGTTCGAGGTGCACGAAGCGCAAAATTGACGAGGCAGTGCACGCATGTGAAAATGTGTCGTGCGATGGAGATCGAGTGGGAAGCGATTAGTCACATGGTTCGCGATGGCACATCAGATGAGGCGATGCAGGGGACGCGCTAGATGCCATGCGGTTGGACACACTAATGTACGCGACAATGAGAGGCAATGCGACATGCAATTTTTGCTATAAAAAGAACCCTAGAGCCCCCATTTGGGAGGCAATTCCACCTACACACATCTCTGGCTCCTCTCTCTTTGCAGCATCTCTCTCTGGCCTTCTTCCCAGCACCTTGGATCTGAAGTGCTACCGCACTTTGCACAAGTATCCCTCAAGCAGCTCCACTCTTCATCTATCTCCACCTTTCTTTCTCTCTCTCTCTACCCTTTAGTATATTTGCTTTGATTCATAGTTTAGAACTTTCTACAAGTAGCAATAAAAAGTTGATTCAATGAATATCTTGTCTCTCTTTATATGATTTCATTAGGTTAGATTAGTTAGTACGAAAGGCTTTAAGAATCTCGTTTTGCCTCCCTGTGAATGACTCAGGACTTACCATTTCTAATTTATAAATTTATTTTGCTTCGATGGGATTCGCAACTACAACGATAACATAGAAATATTTTCACGCACTTCACAATGATCATGGAGTTGCAGAGGAAGAAGACCGAAGAAGAAGAATGACACGTGGTTTGGTTGTCGTAGTGGGGGGTGCCGGTTGCTGTGGTCGACGCACGATGATGAAGAAGCACAGGAGCATAGTGGTTGATGGGCGGAGAGCAGTGATGAACGTCGAGGCAGAGCATGGTGGTGGTGTTGACGCTGTCATCACCGACCACAGTGGTAGTGTCGACGCTGTCACCACCGACCACGGTAGTGGTGTCGTCGATGCACGGGTGCAATCGTGGATGGCTCGCAATGGTCGACGATGGTGCGATCGAGGAGGTGATCGAGATGCAGTGGCGGAGTGGCTACGTTGGCAAACGATGGTGGTCGTGGTCGTCGAACTCGCGATGGTGGAGTCGGCAATGGAGGTAGCTACTGCTTGTTGGCTGCATTGGTGGAGCTCTGTTGGGGAAGGTAGTGAGAAGAAGATCAAGGGGGGTCAAGGGCGTGGAGGCCTTTTATTTCTCTTCCTCAAAAATAGTAGGAAAAAGAAGGAAATAAGGGATTGGCTGTGATTGAGGGAACAGGAGAGGAAATTGAGGAGGGTGGTGGCTTTTCCTTCCTCTTTTGATCATAAGAGGAATATTTAAGAATCCCATAGCCAATCTCATGCCAAAATGGTACCCTCAATTAATCCTCCAAATACGTAAATAAATCAGTATTCGGATGTGCGTTATGAACATATGCAACTGGAGTAAATAAAAATGCATGACAATTCACGAGCTCAACGAATTTCCCAGTGTAATGTATGCTCAAAATTAAATTCTCATGCAACTAATACGGTACTTAGGATTAATTATAGTCCACTAAAGTGAACCTATCAGTAGGTGTTGATCGAGAGGTCACAGGTTGATTTGAAGATTGATCCTGATTGACCCCAAGACTAGAGTCAAAATGGCATAAGGCAATCCGCTGAGGATTAAAGTATAGAGGATCGATATTGGAGCTAAAGTTTTTAGATGTGCACTCTATCATATCATATTCTGGATCAAATTCTTCTAGAGGCACCATCTTTTTCTTTGTTCTACCCTAAAATAAGTTAGGTTCTAAGTCATCCTCCCAATCAGATTCTTCATCAGGGGACCAAGATTGAGGAAGACTAGATTTGGTTAGCCCTTCCAAATTGTGGGTCGAGTAAGAGTAATCGTTTGGATTGGTTAACCCATATTAAGAGTTATCTTGGTTGGGATAAGGGCTTGGATTTGATTTCCAAGATTAGAATCATATCCTCGGTTAGAAAGAGGTCTATCCAAATTTAAAGAAGTGGAAGTAAAAGTCGAATTGGGATAATGGTTAAGATCATCTTGGATATTAGAATCATATCATGGATATTGATATCTCGAGTTAGATTCCCAATTAGAAGCAAAGCCATCTCAATTAGAAGATGGATAATGTTGGGTCGAATTGGGATATAAATCAAATTGGGGATAAAAGGAATATGAAGAATAAGAATTGAAGTCCATGGACATAGAAGGAAGAAATCAAGGTTATGAATAGGAGAAAGACATGAGTATGCACAATACAAGCAATCAGATCTAGCCCTAGAAGGTTGCACCTATTGGACCTAATCCAAATTTTACTAATCCTAGTTAACTGGTATGACCCTTGAATTACTTTGCTGGCTAGAAGGGTGGGACCCATAGGACACCCCTCACGGTGGGACATCACTAGAGGTTAACGTGGTTACCGCACTGACCTTTCTTGTCAACAGTTGGTCCAAATAGACAAGGCCTCAGATTCAATAAACTAGTACTAGCTCAAGTTTGGAAATAAAATCCAACCAAGTTGGCGCGTCTATCAGATTAATTAGGGCTTAGGATCTAGAGTGCATAGGATTAGATGATGAGCATGAGGGGGTGGTTGCCTAAATTAGATCAGTTTATGCATGTGTGCATGTCAATCAAGGGTCCTCAAATAGATTTAATTGGTGATGTGTCTTTTAATATTCAAAGTATTAATTCACCAATTTTAGGGTTCAAATTTTAAGGTCTTTTCAAACAAGTTTTGAGTGGACAGATAGCATTTTGCAAGCACAAGACCTTGATCTTTTTTCTTTAGATCCTAATAGGCAGCTTCTAGATGAATCAGTTTTATTCCAAGTGGTGTGGCCCAAACAATATAACAAAAGCTTCCTAAATACAACTTGATCAAGCACACACAAAATATTTTTTTTTTCAAAATTTTTAGGCACTAAAAAATATTTTTTGAAGAATTTGTAAATCAAGATGACAAATCAATCCAAATAGACCCCTAATGATTAATTACTAGCAATAGTCAAAGTGAGACCATCAAAAAACTTTTCCAATTTTTTCCCAAAAACTAGATTTGATCTGCAATCCAATGAAAAAATTTCACTAAATTTGGAGTTATAAAATTCAAAAAAATTTGACAAACCCAAATCTTTAATAAAAAAATTTCAGATGGACTCACCAACTGTAAAAGATTTTTCTAGGATAGAATAAAATGAATTTTTGCGTAAAATTTAGTGGGTTGGTTGCTTATTTCAAGGGGATAAAGTAGTAGATATTTTAGTATTTTTGGACACACCAAAAGTTTGGGATAATATTTTTAAATCAGCAAGAATTACCGATCCAAACTTAGTTAAGATAGGATATGATCTTTAAAGCACAAGAAGAAAAGGATAAGGGATTTTTTTCTCTTTTTTTTTATTAATGCAACTAAACTAAACTAAATGCAATTGATCCTATAGTTCACGAATCTACCTAGATCTAAGATGCAAACAATGTACCAGGAGATCTTCACCTGCACTTTTCTCCTTGTCGCTTCTTGATCCGTTCTCGTGCGAATGTGCGATCCCTGCACACAAAACAAAAAGACAAGAACAAGTTAGATCCCATGAATGAAAATCTAAATGCAATTATTGAAAGTGAAATAATCATCGCGCCTCTCCAGCAAAGATGCCAAAAAGTGTTCTACTCGAGAATGTGATTGTGAAAATATGCTTTTGTTGTAGTAATTACACATAGAAACTCTTATAATTTTTATAAATCGAACTTGAGAATAATGAATCGAGATTTTCAAAATGGAGTCCAAGTCGTTTGCAAGGAGGTAGTCGAAAAGGATTGCTTTCCTAATGCTAACAAATAGATAAGTAGATTGAATGCAAGATTACTACTACTAGAATGCAACTAGAACTAATAGCATACAACTAATATAAATAATAGAAGAAACCAAACAACTTGAAGGCAAGTTGAAGAAGAACTACTAGAACTTTTATCGAGGAAAATAAAAGTTTGGAACAAGTAGAAGAATGATTGAAAACAAATCTAATTAGAATTAGAAGAAAGAAATTACAACTAAAAGAAAGTTCTAACTATAACTATAACTAGAATAAATGAAAAAGAAGATTAAGGACTTCCAAGACGAAGTCTGGAGCGACGACATAGAAGTAAAGCGAATGCGTACCCACAATCTCCAAGGAGTAGTACAAGTAGATGACTAGTTCTAGTTGGTGGATCTATTTGGAGGTAGGAAACTAAGTATGAAAAGTTGATCCTTCGAGAAGGCTTGTGATTGGTTGATCCAAGTAAATTTCATAGGGGCAGAGTGGTCAGTGTAAATCACCACGTGAGATCCAAGTAAATAAGATCTAAACTTTTCAAGTCCAAAAACAACTGCTAGCAATTCCTTCTCAGTAGTAGTATAATTCCTTTGTACCTCGTTTAATGTTTTGCTAGCATAATAAATCACCACTAGTTTCTTATCTTTCTTTTATCCCAGGACTGCCCCTATAGCAAAATATAAGGCATCACACTTGATTTCAAAGGAGTGGGAGCAATCAGGGGCTTGTAAGATTGGAGCTCGGGTCACTCCCTTCGGCATTATAACAAATTGGTCAACTAATTTAAGGTTGCAGGTATGGGTTTAAGCTCACCAAATCCAAATTGTCTATAAAGGGTGGTTGGTATCAAATTAATAGAATCACCTAAATCTAAAAGAGCATGATCAAAATTTATAACACCAATTGTACAAGAAATCAACGAGTCTCGGGATCCTTTTTCTTAGGAGGTAGGCTGCTTAATATCACCAAGCTAGCTTGTCCAGACAGCACTACCTTCTGTGGCATCTGGGTTCTAGCCTTACTCCTGGGAGTACATAAATCCTTCAAGAACTTAGCGTAGGTAGGAATATGTTTAATAGCATCAAGGAGTGGTATATTAATCTGGACTTGTTTAAACAACTCAATCAACTACTTGTTGCTAGCCACACTCTTTTTTCCTTTTACTTTTTCTAAGGCTTCAGGAAAGGGTATTTGGGTATCCAGCAAAGGTGGGTCTTGAGCCTTGTTATCCTCAATTTCTTCGTCAATATCGATAATTAGATCATGCTCACCAAGATTAGGGTTTGAAGGCCAAATTGGATCTTGGATTTTAGTACCACTTCTCAAGGTAACATAGTATGTAGAGGCATGTGAGTTAGAGTTGGATCCTTGAGATGGGTTAGGCAAGAAAGTAGCCTCTTGAGGAATAGGAAATCTGGGTGGGTTTTGCGAGGCGAGGCTAATCACATGAGCTTGTCCCTAATTCTGGTGGAAGCCTTGCTGATAGTAAGTCTGATTTTGTAGGTTCTTAGGGTTCGGTACAGGCTGGGAAGGGAGGGATCCTTATTGTCTAGCTTCCCTTAATTTGCTTAATTGTCTCTTAACCTCAGCCATCTCCTCATGATGTTGATTCATATCAACAATCATTTTAATCAAGGTATCCATCTGATTAGATTGTGTAGGTTGATTGGGTCCAAATCTAGGCTGATTATAGGTTGACCTACTGTTGTAACCTTGATTGTAGGAGGAATTAGCAGCTGGTCTGGTCTTATTCAAATTTGGGTTTTGACTCTATCTAGACCAGGAGAAATTAGGATGATTTCGCCATCCACAGTTGTAATAATTAGAATAAGGGTCCATTTTGGGATAACCCAAGATTGCTTGCACATCCACATAGCCAAAGGGCATACTAGGAGTTGGGACAGAATAATCAGGATAAGACGGTACAAAGGCCCCTCAATGGAACGCAGTCGGCATCTATCCCAGGTTCAATTGGTTCATAGGTTGAACCAAGTCAAGATTGTTCACAAACTCCTTTCCCAAGGGAGTCTATGGCAGTGTAGGTGCAGTCTATTTTCCCTTATCCACAGAATAGGCTTGTGGGGATATCCCTAGAGGTTTCTTAGAATTGATGATGAGCTCATCCAATTTCTTATCCACCACTTTCCTAGCTATTATGTCCATATCAACCGAGCTCGAATTGCTTGGACCTCATATATTCCACCACGGGTTTGACTGGACCTGTTAAAAGTGGTCATGGAGGCATGATATAAAGAGTTCTCACTCATAGATTCAAATAAATCAAAAGCGTTCTTTTTATCCTAATTTAGAAAATTTCCTCCACAGCAAGCATCTGCAAAATTTCTAAGGTTATCATTCAAACCATGGTAGAAGATTTGGTCTAGGTGCCACCTAGGAACCTCATGGTGTGGATACTGATTGCATAGCAACCATAGGTCCTAATCAACCTAAATAATGTTTGAACCTAGCTTAATTTGTAAATATTGCATTCATATCATGCACATCATACTTGCTTCATTTTATATAGAATAAGATGAGTTTATCTTGCTATTTAATGTTTCTATTGCTATTTGTAGGTAATAAAGTGATCTAGGATGCAAGATAGACTGGAATAAGGCAATAAAGAGAGAAGAAGACTTGATCTAGACAAGAGGAGTGAGGAGGATAGTCTTATCCCTACCCTTAGAAACCCTAGAACAACCTTCCTAAACCCAAAACTACTTCCTTTAGGACATCTTAGCCTTAGAACACAAAACATGGATAGCACTATCCATGTTCTTATCCACCTTATCCCTCTCCCAAACACTTAGGAACCAAAACCTACCCTAGAAAACCCAAAACCCACTCTCCATCACATTTCTGGATGTCTAGATATTAGGCTGGACGTCTGATTTCTGCAGAAAATCAATCTAGGAAACCAAAACTCGCATAGAATTAAACGTCTAACCTAACTTCCAAACATCCAATTTTGGAGTATAAGATGTCTGATCACTTGCCTGGACATCTGGAGGTCTTCTCTGGTTCCTATTTTTGGTGCTAAAAGCTCAAAATTGCCTCTTTTGACCTAGAAACCCCACCAAACACCTTAGGAAACCTAATTAGAGACCTTCTAAGCCTATCCCACTATTCAAACCCTTAGTTATCCTATCCCTAACCCAATTGAACTAGCTTGTACCTAATTGGGTGCATCTACAGTTGATTGGGTGCACATAAACCCAATTAGATCCACCCAGGATCTAATTGGCTCATACCTATTAGGATTACCTTAGCCTAATCACACACACACATCCAATTAGACTTGTCCTAGACCCAATTAGGTTCACTCCTCCCCAATTAGACTCTCCTAAGCCTAATTAGGTCCATACCCACCTATTCTAGCTTGACCCAACCTATTTAGCACTTAATCCTACCAAAACCCACAACCTTACTCTATGAAATTTAAACCACACATATTAACACTTTCCTAAACTATCCTCCTAATCTAGATCCACATTTTATGGGCGACAACTCTAAGGGCCACCAAAAGTGGCGATTTCTATTTTGGGGAGAGAGCCAGCTTGCTACCAAAAAAGAGAGAACTTCCCATATAAGCCAACAAAAAAGTTGTCGCACATATCATTCTATTCCCTCCACTTTAACTTGCGACCACCAACACCCTCCCTTCCACCCTCCAAAGACCGTCCACTCTCCTCCTCCATGGATGGCTAGAAGAAGCTTCATGGTGCTCCTCCTCCTCCAAGCAAGCATCATCATGGACGACTAAGCAAGGAGAAGAAGGCTTCACCAACATCCTCCTCCTCTTTTCTTCTTCTTATGGGCATGCCTTCTTCTTCCTCCATAGAGGATCCACACCCCATCTTCTTCTCCTCTCCTGGATGGCCATAGAGGAGATGATCTTCAAGGTCTTCTCAAGGATGGCCATTGGTAAAGAAAGGGTGCAACACCCTCCTCTCTACTTGGTTGCACACACCCTCTCTCCGTTCTTCTTCTTAGTGGACGGCCAAGAAGGCTTCTCCATAGACTCTCTTGGTTGATCCAATTCTTTAGTTGTCCTTTCTTTTCATGTATCTGGATTTATAGCTACTTAATATTTAATGCATGATATTCTTTTGTCTAGTGGTTTTATGTGCGTGATCTTATTTTCACTTATGATTTTAAGGCATTCCTCTTAGTCTCCTTAGGAACGTCCCCTTTAGGGTTAGTCACACCATGCATGGTCACCATGGTCTCACTTAGATGCACTTAGTCATTTAGGGTTACGGGTACGTAGTTAGATTTAGGTTGTGTCATATTAGGTTTTGCTTTTCAAAACAAAAATCAAAAATACAAAAAAAAATTGCAAAATACAAAAAGACCAAAAAGATTAGGTTAGGTTAGATTTAGGTTAAAAAAGTGGATCCAAATCTAAAATTTGTTTTTCACGCCTCCCAAAGACGAACGACCGAGACTCAAGTTATAAAAGAGAAAACTACACGAGTTTCGTTAAAGAAATAAATATTTTTTATTAAAGGGTTTAGCACAACTATACTACGAATTCAACGACATATTTCAAATCACGCACCAAAAGCTTTGTCAGACACTTCCATAATAATTCATTAAATTGCTCCCAAGCCTCATGGAGTTGATCCCCTAGTTGTTGCGAAAAGGTGGTTATAGCCCTCCTAAGGGCATTAGTCTTTCCTATAAGGAAGAATTTCTTAAAACAATGGGTTTGCCTATGGTTTTGAACTAGTGTGCTGCCTTATCCCTTAAGGAGAAGTTGAATAACTTTATTAGGATAATATCTAGGCTCACATTTCTAGGTTTGATAGTTTCAGCAAGTCTACCTAGATCTTCAAGGTGCTAAAAGGGGTCTTCATTAGAATTCCCATGGAAAGGATTTTGGATCAAGCTAATCACAATGGGCTTTAATTCAAAATCATCTCCCCCTTCAAGGACCCTAACAAAATGTTCTACATGAGTTGTAGAAGGGTAATAAAAGTCTCCAAGGGACTTGGGTGGTGGAGGTGGTTGAGGTTGTGGTTCTTCGATTCACTTCAGAGTCTGCATAATCAATTGGAGTTGATTTTGTTGAAGCTTATGATTAGCATTGATCTGGGCTTAGATTTGAGCAAGAGGGTCAAGATTTTGATTCTCAAGACTTTCAGGGATCTCGGGTTGTTCACGAATCGTAGGCATCTCAAACATCTCAGACAACTTACCTTTACTATAATTAGCCATCCCAGAATCAGAAAAATCATATCTCCTGCTAGGGTTCCTCTCAAGTGGTTTAAACAACTCAGGATGAAGTCATCTCCTACCAAGCATAAACAAAAGAAATATAGAAGATGCAAGGGGAAAATAGATGAGAGAACACTCACCCTCATAATGCAAGCAATCAAGCTAGTCCTTATAGTGTATACCCTAATTAGACCTAATCCTAGCACCCCGAAATATAACTAGGTTACACCAACCCTTGAATTATTTGGTTGGCCCGAACGGTGGGACCCCCTAGGACACCCCGCACGATGGGATACCACTAGAGGTTAATGTGGTTACCACACCAACCTTTCTTGTCACCAGTTGGCCCAAATAGACAAAGCGTTCATCTTAGCCCAATCTAACTTCAAGTTATCAAGTTGATCAGTCCTGCCTAGGGCATGTCTACTCAATTTCAGGCTTAAGCTTAAAGTGCTTTGTAATGTGATGGGCATTAGGGGGGGTGTTGCCCTTAAAATTGATTAGAGAATGTGCAGTGCACAATCAAGGGACCTCAAACAAGATTTTTATGATGAGATGACTTCTAAGATTGATCTTATTTAGAGAGGGATTTTAGGGTTGCAATGACATAATAGATTCAAACAAGGTTCATGTGAAGGCACACAAGACATTTTGCAAGCACGGATGATGGTATATTTCCTTTAGAGTTTAGAAAAATGTGTCTAATTCAAAACCCTTAGAATTTTGACTTAGGCAGGTAGCTTCTGGAAGATGAATCGCTTTTAATTAGTTCAAGTGGAGTGGCCCAATGCAAAGAAACTATGGTTTCTCAAACATCACTAAATAGGGAATCCAAAAAATATTTTTTTATGAATTTTGAGACCGTAAAAATTCTATCACCATTAGTAAAGCCTAAAAATATCACTGAATAGGCTTAAAGTGCTTGTGTAAAGACTAACGATGATTTGACAGACTACTTTGATATCACCATTGGCCTGCATCAAGGTTCGACTTTAAGCCCTTATCTTTTTGCCTTGGTCATGGATGAGTTGACGAAGCATACCCAAGTTGAGGTGCCTTGGTGTATGCTTTTTGCTGATGACATTGTGTTGGTTGATGAGACAAGAGATGGAGTGAATAGAAAACTTGAGCTTTGGAGAGAAGCCCTGGAAGATAAAGGATTACGCATAAGTAGGATGAAGACTGAGTATATGGAATGCAAGTTTAGTAGTAGAGGGAACAATGAAGGGATTGATGTAAAAATTGGAGAAGAGTGCATTCCAATGAAAGATATTTTTAAGTACTTGGGATCCATTTTCCAACATGATGGTGGAATTGATGGAGATGTTACACATAGAATTAATGCAGGGTGGTTGAAATGGAGGGGTGCTTCTAGTATTCTCTGTGATAAGAGGGTTCCTTTAAAAGTCAAAGGAAACTACTATCGAGCTATGGTAAGACCAGCCATGTTGTACGGTTCTGAATGCTGGGCTACAAACTATAAGCATGTACAGAAGATGTTTGTGGTAGAAATGAAGATGTTAAGATGGATGTGTGGTCATACAAGAAAGGACTGTATTTCAAATGAGTTTATTAGAAAAAGGGTTAGGGTGGCACCGATAGAGGATAAAATGAGAGAGGCACGTCTAAGATGGTTTGGACATTTACAAAGAAGGCCACTAGATGCTCCAGTTAGGAGATGCGAGAATTTGGAGGCTAAACCCGCTAAGAGGGGGCGAGGAAGACCAAACAAGTGTTGGAAGGAAACTATTGAGTATGACCTCAATTACTTTAATTTAAGTCCTGAAATGGCTAAAAATCGATCTTTGTGGAGGCAAAGAATCCATATAGCTGACCCCACCTAGTGTGGGAAAAGGCTTGGTTGTTGTTATTGTTGTTTGAGTCCCTAAAAATAATTTTTTTAGATTTTTTTGTGTACTAGGGTTCAAAAATCAGAAAAGAACCCTAGTTAGTGTTTTATGTGAATCAGGTAGTGCTGTGCCTCAAAAAATTTTCACAATTTTTTTTAGAGATAGGTATTCTGATTAGGAAATCGAATACTCCACAAAATCATGAACAGAACAGATTTAGATAGGGGTGTAGTGCAAGAATTTTTAAATTTTTTCTATTAAGAGTCAGGTTGTGAAATTTGCAGGATTGGTTCCTAACTTCAAAACACACGTCCAGGAGCAATTTGGGAATTTTTGGGCCAATAAAAATCTAGGAATTAAGTTTTGAAAATAGACTTTCTTTGCAGCCCAAATTTCAAGGAGGTGGTTTTAATGATTTCAAAGGGATAATGTCCATCAAGGAGGTGGTTTTTATGCAAGAAACTCAAGCAAATAACTAACCTAATGTTCAAAATAAACAACTAATCTAGATGGATGAATTTTGTTTTTAAAATAGAACACCAATGTAAATCTAACATAGGATTCAAAATAATCCTAATTCTAAGATGCAAACATGTACCTAACTTCTCAAACCGCACATTGCTCCGAATCTACCGCTCATCTTCAAAATCCTAAGTCGCCATGAGATCTGACACACAATCAGAGAGATAGAAACAAAATAGGTTAGAGAATTGAATGCAAAGAACGAAAGCAAATATGCAAGCAAAATTCGTTGCCTCCCCGGCAATGGTACCAAAAACTAATGGGGGATCTATGCGGCATGTAAATAGCATTTGTTGTAGTACAAAAACTCCCTAACAATTTTAAATATGAATGGATTAGGAGTCCGGGTCGAACACGTGGAGACAAAAATAAAACTTCGCTTATGTACTTTTATTTCTACTATAAGAATGATTATAACTAGAGTTTTTCATAAACGTAAAATAGATCTAACGAGAACAAAAATAAAAAGAAGAAAGTAGAAGAACAATCTGGAGCAGAGTCATGGCAGTGGAGAGATCCCTCGACAGAGCTGGAGAAGATGCAGAAGTGGGCAATAGGTAGAGAAATGCCTGGTGGATGAGAAGACCTAAGGGACGGCTAGGGATTCCATATTCTAAAGGAGGTGGTGGAAGAAGGTGGAAGAGGAATTATTTGGCGTAGGAATTGATAACTAGGGGGGAGGCTTCCTATTGGTCCAACTAGTGTGCCTAGGATCGATGATGTGGATGGCCTAGATTTGATCTAAGGAGTGAGGCTAGGATAGGTGGTTTGTAGGTGTTATGGTCGGCCACTTGATGGCAGTTTTAGAGCCTTGGGATTAGGATTTAAGGGTTAGGATTAAATAGGGAAGGATATCTTCTAAGTAGGTTTTTGTTGTGATAGGATAAGATCTTTTGTGTAAGCCCTAGGATGTTGATCTAATGGTCAAAAGGTGATCTAGAGGGAATGGCTATGCAACATGGAAAACCTCAAGGGGACCAGCTAGGTTGAAGGGATGAGGTTTAGGTTTTTCTACCTTAGGATTAAGGAGGGGATAAGATAGGATAAGGTGATTTGTTTGGGATTTAATTAGGTCTATATGGCCTGTCACATAGGGTCTTCAATTAAGATTATGCCCAACCAAGCTAGGTTGGGAAATAGGTTAGATGGTCAGGTCTAGGATTAGGAAAATTAGGTTCTTAAATTAGGCTAGACCTAGAGTCAATTGGGTTCAGGTCCAAATGCTGAAACTAATTCATTCCTCTTCATAAATGAGCTCAGTCTTGAATCTCCAATCTAGAGGGCTTCAAATTACTCCAAACTTGATAAATGCACATATTACACAAAAGACATCAAGGTACCAGATATCAATTTGGAAGAAATTGTGGAAAAACCCAAACTTATGCAATATTTACAAAATGCGACTATATGACTAAATCGACCTAACTAAATGCATTCTACCCTAATCAACCCTTATATTAGCATTAGTTAGGTATAATTAATGTAAATATTTATATTAATATCATACTCCCATGCATATCGTTTGCTAGTCCTCAAGCAAAATAGAGATCAAAAAATTAAGAAAATAGTATTTATACGAGAAACGAAAGTACGAGTTTTGAGCTTAAATCAACTAAAAGATCCCCAAACTCGAGTTTTCACCAAAGAAAAGGAATCATACACAAATCTTAATGACAAAGACTCAACAACTCTAAAGCATCGACTCAAATCCAGACTGCCTAAATCAAATCAGGAATCTTATTAGCCATCGAACTTGGGTCACTAGAGCAACTTTCTCTAACTTAGTCGACCCACCCAAGGTTTGAATTGAATGTGAGAAACAAGCATCTTGTGTGTGATTTTTATGTGACTCGTCAAATAGGCAACTAAGCTAATTCATTAATGCAACTAAACTAAAATAACTACAAATGATCCTAAAGTCCACGAACCTACCTAAATCTAAGATGCAAACAACCTACCTGGAGATCCTCACCTACACTTTTCTCCTTGTCGCTTTGCGATCCATTCTCGTGCGAATGTGCGATCATTGTACACAAAACAACAAAAGGATAAGAGCAAGTTAGATCCCATGAATGCAAATCTAAAGGCAACTATTGAAAGTGAAATAATCATCGTGCCTCCCCAGCAACATTGCAAAAAAGTTTTCTACTCACAGATATGATTCCAAAAATTCACTTTCATTGTAGTAATTGAGCGTAGAACTCTTAAAATTTTTATAAATTAAAATTAAGAATAATGAATTGAGATTTTCAAGATGGAGTTCGAGTCATTCGTATGGAGGCAGTCAGAAAAGTTCACTTTCCTAATGCTAAGAAATATATAAGCAGATTGAATGCAAGTTTACCACTACTCAAATGCAACTAGAATTAATATCATGCAACTAATATAAATACTAGAAGAAAGCAAACAACTTTAAGGCAAGTTGAAGAAGAACTACTAGAACTTTTATTGAGAAAATAAACGTTTAGAGCAAGTAGAAGAATGATTGAAAACAAATCTAATTAGAACTAGAAGAAAGTTCTAACTACAACTAGAACTATAATAAATGAAAAAGATGACTAAGGGCTTCGAAGATGAAGCCCAGAGCAACGGTGAAGTAAATGCGAAGGCGCACCCATAATCTCCGAGGAGAAGATGTAGAGGACTAGTTCTAGTTGGTGGATATACTTAGAAGTGGGAAACCAAGTAGAAAAAGTTGATCCTAAGGGGGGGTGGCTAAGGTGTTTATATAGATGTCAAGAAGGCTTATGATTGGATGATCCAAGTTGCTTTGGATCACCAAAATAAAGGGATAGGATTAGGAGTATAGTAATCAACGAGTAGGATGAAGGCATAAGTGGATCTAATAGGTTAGGTGATGTTTGAATTGATGGAGGGCTAGGATGGCTTTGAGAGGATAATGGAGGGCTATGATTCTCTCAAATTTTTGGCTTCTTTCTATTTCAAATTTTAAGTTGCAACTAAAAGAAAAGTTGTCGCCCTCGAAATCAACTTTTCAACGCAACTTGAATCACTCAATTTGGATTTGAAATCAAAAGTTATGGCCAAAATACTAAAGATGTGTCATGCTATTACGAATTTTGGAGATTAAGTTTAGCATTAGGAATATGATTTGGTTTAGGATTTTAAGATAAGGATTTAGGTAGGCAATTGAGGACTCTAGGATTTAGATCTAGTGGCTGATAAATTATGTTGTATTTTGACCATCCAAAATACTATTTATTAGAGGATAAAAGGGATGGTCAAATAAGGTTTGTTGGATTAGGATTTAGGACTAGGTTGGGTAGAAACTTACGGTTGGTTTAGTCAATAATAGCTAGCCAATAAGGTTATAGATTGAGATGAGGTGGCTAGCCATTATACAGGAAAATTAGGCAAGGTTGGGTGGCAATTAGGTGTGGTGAATGAGGCTCCTAATTAGACTAAGTCTAAGGGCTTATTGGGTTAGGAAATAGGTCCACCAAACTAGGCCTAGCCCTCTTCCAAGTGAGCTTGGATCCAAAAGTCCTTTGAACCTTGCTCTAATCAACCTGAAATTATGTACGTACTTGCACATATAAAAGTAAACACATCAAGGTACCAGATACAATTGCAGGAAAAACTACACAAAAGCCTACAAGTATGCATTATTTACAGAATGCCGTAAAATGAGCAAAACTGCCCAAATTGCCCTTTGATTAACATTAGCTAGGCATTAATTAACATAAATAATTATGGAAATATCACACCCCCATGCCTATCTTTTGCTAGTCTTTGAGCAAAATACTAAGCAAAAGCCTATGAGAAAACAATATTTACATGGGAAATTGACATGCGAGTTTTGAGCTATGTCAAATCAAAGTTCCTAATCTCTATTCTTCACCAAAGTGAAAGAACTATATACAAAACTTTAACATCGAAGACTCAATAGTTCTAAAGTATTAACTCAAATTTTTTTCACCTAAATCAAATTAGGAATCTTGTTAGCCATCGGACTTGGGTTGCTAGAGTAGCTTTCTCGACTAGGTTGACCAACCCAATGTTTGAATCAAATGTGAGAAATAAGCATCTTGTGTGTGAAATAATGTAACTCGCTAAACAGGCAACTAAGTTGATTCCAAGTTATCAATAAAACTTAGCATATTTCTATTCTCTCTCTAGGACAACCTCTCTTTGATTAGGCCATACTAGGTTTTGGCAACTTTCTCCTTACCTCTTTTCTATCCTGAGGTCAACACACAAGGTGTATATCTCCCCAGCTGGACTCCTAGGTCTCTTGTTATCTATCTCACTATGTTTGGGATGCATTCATGTAGGTAAGAGATGAAAGGGATATATTCTTGCTTTGCTTCTCTCTTTCTTTTTTTTTCTTATTTTTGTTTGTTTTATATTTATTTATTTATATATATAACTTCCTCCGACTACTCACTTTTCTGGGTTATCTTCTTTGTCACCGTCATTTTTCTAGGTGAGTAGCTCTCCATCTATTTCAAATGCATCCCATATAAACAAGAATAGTCCTAAGAGCTAGAAACACGACCAAGTCCTTTGGATCTTTTGCCCTAAGACTAAATTTTATTGACCACAAAGGACTCAACAAAATCAACTAGAAGATGAGTTAGTGCAATGTGCAAGTGAAGATGCTTCGAACTCAAAGACTATCCAAACCACAAGGTTGAAAGACAAGTCATTCACTCGTTACCCTTTTGACTTAATACTTTTAGCTTTTTTAGATCCTTTCAAAGACTCAGGAAAACAAAACTAGATTTAGATAAATACTCGAGATAATTAAGTCAACATACGACCCGAAGAGTCTAAGCGAAAAGAATTTGTTCGTACTTTTCCTAAGATTGGTAAATCCTCAAAATCTAATTTTCCAAATTTTTTTCATAGCTCAAACTCTAAAAATGCCATTTTTTATTTTTTTGAAGAAGGCACTTTTTAAGGAGACTACTAATTCGCGGAAAGCTAGTAACTAAAAATCTGGAGATAAATAAGAATGACTTTGAAAAAATATTATCCATCCCTTGATGTAGACACATTTATGTCACATAAACTGTCTATCTATGCATGTTCTTATGCATATAATTGCATTCAACAATATAAATAGTGCATAGCATGCATCAGTCTGCATTTAGACTAGTTTGTACAAAATATAGGTTAATTTCTTATTTTTGTGGCCAGGGATAGGGTGATATCATTTCGGGGCCTCGGATTGAAGATCCAACTGTACAATTCTGATTAGGGCAATGATCGAAGTTCAACAACTTCGAGTTCGCCCCATTTGGACCTCCGTAGCATTAGATGCAGTCCGAGAAAAATCAGAGGCCAAGGGGCAAGGTGGTGCAAATTCGTATCTCAGACAACAAATCCAACCACACTGATTGGTTCGGATCAATGATCGCAACCCAACAGCATGAAAATTGGTCCAATCTGACATCTGTGGCACCACTTACAAGCAAGAGAAGATGGATGGCTGAGATGGCGCCACGTGGTGCCATCACAACCTCCCAACACCACCTGCAGTGCCTCCTCTTTGATTGCACGATCAATATCAGCCATTGAATCTCCATCCAATGGATGAGATGCATCCTAGCCGTGCCCGCTGACTTATAAAGAGTGAGGCCAAGAGAAGATCTCAACCATTGGATTGAGATCCAACGGCCTAGAGAACACATGGAGAAAATCAAGAACTCGCCTCAAGCGACCACGTAGCACAGCGGTGAAGCACCTCTTGCAAAGAGTGTGACGTGCACTCGAATCTGCGTGAGCAAATTAAATCCGCAAAGAAGAGCGGCGTGCGAAATTGCGATGTTGGATGTAGCCCGAATGATCGATGGAGCAGCGACGTGGAGCCCTCTTGAGCTTTGAATGAGAGCACTCCGCACACGTGCGCAATCATGGGTGATCATACGTAGGCACAGTGTGTGTTGCGAAGGCAAGAGCACGCGATTTTAGGCCGTCAGATGCACAATCGGACGGTTGAGGCTGGGCGAGCGCGATGAGGGGTGTGAACATCTAAAGGCAAGAAGGCATTGACGTGGCTCAATCTGAGCCGTGATTGGTGATGAGCAGCACTCCTTGAATGCACGCCAACAGGAACGTGCGCTTTTAGTGACGCTTACATGCGTCACTAAAAATCGCATATTTATTTTTAAGCCTTGAAATGACCATTATGCCCCCCATTCCTACAACTACAAAAGGCCTACCCCTACCACTCATTTCACCACACCATCCCTTCTCTTCTTCTCTCACCCCCTCCAAAGCTCTACGAGCTGGTCCCATACCTGGGATGCTCCATTAGAGCTAGGGTAAAATAATTTTCCATCTTCTCACCCCCTTTATGGAACATCCTACGGTTGTCCTCTCACCGTCGTTCTGCAAGCGGATCCTACTGCGACGTTGCCCTATTTCATCCTCCGTCCTCCAACTTCGTCCTCCTTTGTCCAGCATCTCACCACCCTCGTCCAGGCACTCCGTCAACGCGGCTCGTCCTCCAAGCAGCCTTCGAGGAGGATAACTTCTCACCCCCTTCTCTTTTTACCACTTTCTAGTTGTAGCAATTAGATGTAATGAATATGATGTTATGGTTATGAAGCATTTGTCTATTCTCTTCGTATTTTCTCTTTATTTGTATTATTCTTTCTCTCTCTTCTATTAATTATTCTTTAAGTAGAATAGCTAGTAGATTAATTTCAACTAGCTAATCAACTTTCGTGACTATAATTCCAATGCAATTTTTAATCAAATGTTCACCTTCCCGTGTTCAACCCGAGACTTACATTGAGTTTCAGTTAAATTATCTATTTGACAGATTTTTACACAACTATAATGACGAGTATTTAAACTTAAAACTTTTAGCGTAGAAATCACGTCTAAAACCCCCCATGCCTATTTCATGCAATGTCCTCAATGCATGCAATAAACATAAGCAAAAATTTGATATTACCTGAAACCCGAGAGTTCTAAAGAAATCAAGACTCGATCACCTACTAACCTGGATGACAAATTCAAAGTAGATGCAAAGTTACCTAAATCTATTGGGTTGCCTCCTAACAAGCCTTGAATTTTATGTCTACAGCTAGATGCAAACCCTTAAAAGGATGAATCAATCAGAATAGAAGAAAGGGTCAATAGCAAAGTTAAGATATGATCGTGGTAGTCCAAAATCAGATGTCCTCCAATGCGGACCAATTGGTGATGTAACCCCATACCTAAAGGTCGAACTCTCAACATATGCAGAATCAGAAATAACTACATCCATCTGTTTTCCTACGGTTGGTAATGGGGTGCAGTTTTCAATTTAGGCCCATGAAACCCGAGTCTAAAACTCCAGACATACAAGAGATAATCAGAATAAGAAGCTTGTGTCCTTTGGTAATGAAAGTTGAAAAGATGATTCATAGGGTAACTGCACTCAAGTACATGGGCCTTAAGTAAATTAGGAGGATCGAAAGGGTTCTTATAAAAGGTTAGCAGTTCAAAATCATAAGGAATCCTAAAACTTGGGTATAATTCTCTCTCTACATTTTCTTCTGAAATGATGATTCCTTTATTCATATCCTCCAAATCATTCAAATCTTTACCCAGGATATTTTGACTTTCATCAACCCCTTCTATAGGATCCAAGTCTGTAAAATCATCTGCAATTAATTCATACTTAGGTTCATCAAATTCAATTCCCAATTATTCACAATTAGGCTCTTCAAGGGTTGATTGGGAGGTGGGATTATTGATTAGTTCCTGTTCAGATTCAGAAACCAACTCTTTATGTGTCACCTCACTTAAACTAAGACAAGGGTCATCAAAATCAACATCCTCAGAATCGGTTTCCTTAGTTATCCCTTGTTCAAAATCGAATGTCGCATAATCAAATTCTTCTTTAATATCAGTTGAGACATCTACCTCAGTGTCCCCAGTCTCTGATTCCTCGAAATTAGATTCATCATCCAACCACTCATCAACCACACATTCAAGTTTAATCAAATCATTCTTTATCGGTTCATAGGAAGGGTCATGAACTAGATTTATGATAGCAGGCCTTTAGCAGTCTCCTCAGCTTCTGTTTCTAGAGATTTATCCTTTATCCAAGCAACAAAGTCAGGTATCTGTAACATCACATCCACCATCTGACATTTCATTCTGATAAGCTCTTGATGCATCATCTTAGCTTGGATTTTCGAGCCCGATTACCCATGTGTGTTATCTGTTCCAAAACTTTAATCCTTATGTTAACCAACCGACGTAACTTTTTCACCCATTATTCATATTGATTACTTGTAGCTGATTAGGAGATTTTCACTTGAACAGATAATATGTCAGAAAAATATGTCGTTGCAATATAAAGCATGGTGAAAAAATCCTAGATCAAAAATATATATTTATTAGTGAAAACTAACTACGAAGTTAGGATGCCATATCCACAAAGAGAAACATACCAATAAACTCATAAATGTCTAAAAATATTGTTCACAAATTAATTCCACAAGAAATCAAGCCAAACCCCTCTTTAATTAGGAATAAAGTGCATGGATTCATTGAAATTGCATTTTAATAAAAGATGAGGGGATTCTCACAAATAAACCATAATATTAAATTGATTAACTAAAAAAAAGAGTTGTGGAAATGGCAGTCGATGTAAATTTTAATACATCCTATACTATAGAAAAACAGGGGAGCTCCTTCGAGGAGCTCCTACACACGAAAGGAGGGATAGCCTGCGGCGAGAAGCTGGAGCATAATTAGCGACACGAGGCCCACTCGGCGATGGTTGCGGTGAGGTTCGGGATGCCCGGAGCTCACTGAATGGCAAGGAGGAAGGTGGTGGGTGTTGCTACAAGGAGCAATAGCCCACGGCCATGGAGATGGCGTGGGGCTCATGTGTGGGTGGAGCAACACCAGTAGGCGCAAGCAGAGGCAGCGCTGGGTTGCACGTGGGTGGAGCAAAGTCAGTGGGCGCGGGCAGCCTAAGGTGGCCAAAGCTGACCGCCAACGGCAAAAAGGTGACCGGCAGTGATGGGTGCAGTGCGTTGAGAGGAAGATGGAGGTTGGGTTTGTGGATGGAGTTCAAGAGGAAGAAGAAGACTGAAGAAGTAGAAGAATGGCGTGTGGTCTGGTTGTCGTAGTGAGGAGGGGGTGTCGACCCCTGTGGTCAGCGCACAGTAATGAAGAAGCATAGGAGCATGGTGGTTGATGGGTGGAGCGCAGTGATGAACATCGAGGTGGAGAATGGTGGTGGTGTCGGTGTTGTCATTGCCGACCATGGTGGCGGTGTCGTCGGTGCACGGACACGATTGTGGACATTGTAGTGGTGGACGATGGCATGGTCGAGGAGGTGATCGAGACATAGTGGCAGAGTAGCTGCGGTTGGCACATGGTGGTGGTCGTGGTTGTCAAACTCACGGTGATGGAGTCGGTGGTGGAGGTGGCTGCTGCTTGTTGGGTACGTTGTGGAGCTCTGTTGGGGAAGGTTGTGAGAAGGGGTGTTAGGGGTGTGGAGGCATTTTATTTCTCTTCCTCAAAAACACTAGGAAAAAGAAGGAAATAAGGGATTGGTTGTGATTGAGGGAACAGGAGAGGAGATTGAGGATGGTGGTGGCTTTTCCTTCCTCTTTTGATCGTAACAGGAATATTTAAGAATCCCATAGCCAATCTCTTGCCTGGTTTGCCTCTTTCTTTTTCTGGTGAACATCCAAAATGATAAAATGGTATCCTCAATTAATCCTGCAAATATGTAAATAAATCAGTATTTGGATGTGCATTACAAACATATGCAACTAGAGTAAATAAAACTACACGAATGTCAATTCATGAGCTTAACAAATTTCCTAGTGCAATGTATGCTCAAAATTAAATTCCCATCCAACTAATATGGTACTTAGGCTTAATTATAGTCCACTAAAGTGAACCTATCAAATACCCCCATGCCTAAGTTTTTCTAGGCCCGAGCAAAATCATATGAAATAGACCAAGTCTCTAGGCTAGATTTTATCGTCAGGATGCTTTGCCGTGTTGCACTTCTAGAGACTAGATCAAAATACCAACTATAGGCCTAAAGGTACTCAAGTACCAGCCAAGATACGAACCTGACCACCCTCAACCTTGGGTCCGTCGTGAAGGTTTCTAAGGCCCGCAAAAACTGCCCAGACGTTCGTTGGCCCTGGTGGTTAAAGGACCTGTGCATATGTGCAACAAGTCTAGGTTCAGTTTGTTAGTGCATTTTTGATAGAAGAGAGAGAGAGGGATATTTATTTTGAGAGTTTTCTCTCTTTTCTTTTTAAATTCCCCTAAATCCAACATTAGATTGGCCCTAAACATGATCTGCATCAGATTCCTTGTCCCCACCATCAATCCTCGTAGGGTCTCTGGAAATCAATGCTTCAAGATAGCACCACCCAGAACACTAGCTTTCGGCACATTGGGATAGTACCGCCATGGCATTCTGTAGCTAAATTCAGATCCTTGCAATCGACATTTCGTGATAATGCTGCCCATGGCACCTAAACTAGCACACAAGGTACTTTCGTGCCCCAGGCAAGATATTTAGATGTGCTAGGAGACAACCACCGAGGAGACAGTATGTTACAATGCATCCTCGAGGGGAGTATTTTTCATTCTTCTTCTCTACGTCAGGAACTCATCTAATGAACTTATGTCTTTGAGCCACTCCTAAGTCAAATCTTCAGGAAAACCTTTTCAAAATAGAATACTTTTTGGCATTATTCTTCATTATGCACACTAAACCAGACCAGTGTGTGATTTTTGAGTGCCTAGGTTACCAAGTCCCGCAAACCAAAGGGCTGGTAATGGGGTCGAATAATCCCTAAGCCTTAGACTTAATACATCAGTCTCGCAAATTCCTCAACCTCTTGAGGAATAGTCTAGATCTTAACAAATACGTTTGCGTTTAAGCCCTAGAACAGACCCAAGAGGCCTAAAGTCGATATCCCTTACTTATCTCTTCTTTAGCTCTTCAGGACTTAATTAATCATTCATTCTAGCCCAGAACTTAGGTAAACTCTTCCATACTCAAATGCTAAGACCAGCACAATTTTTGCACGTTTTCCTCTCTGTGTCTCTCTCTTCTTCTCTCCGTTTTCTCCTCAATATACTTGCAATTCAACTCATAAAGATTTCTTCTCCTTATTCTTTTTTATGCAATATGGATGCCCTAACTGCATGCAAAATATGTATAAATGCTATGAAAAACCTCAGGTTATGCCCCCCCCATGCCTATTGGAAAGAAAAAGCAAGGAAAGATATTACCTGAGGTGGAGTTGGGATGTCTCCCAACAGGTGATTCTTGCAAATTGGGCTCTAGAAGTGAAGCAGAAGGAGACCCAAAAATGATACATAACAAACCTAGCCTAGCGACTAAGTAACCCAAGATGTTGGCAAGCTAGTGATGGAGAGTCATGACAAATGTTCTCCAAATACAAGTGAAAATAGGGTACTCCTGAGCTATTGTTGGAGGTTTCATATAATACATGAGTAGTGACCTCCGGGAGTGCGCAACGAGAAGGGAAAGGCTCCTTAAACAAATATGTGTGGGAAAAAGAGGGTGTGAAGAAGGACACCCTAAGGATGATGGGCTAACATGGACAAGCGTCGATCCATACCTGCCACTCTACCACAGGATGTATTCATTTGGTTATCCCCCCGTAAAGTAGGAATGTAAGCAGAGACTTTAGGAAGCTATTTCTGAAGGAGTGTAAGTCTCTTAGTTGCAAGGTAGGGAAGAGGGTCAAAGAGAGCTTGAGAGGTTTAGCCTTCATCTTCGACAACCATTCCAATCTTGAATGTTATCCGAAGCAGCCTTAGTAACTGATTGAATTTCATGACACCTATCATCGGTGTGCTCATCTTGGAATGGGCCCAAATTTTCATCTTCCAACTTGAACCGATCAAGAGTGTTGCCCATTTCATTATCATGTAAAGGTGGGTTGGAAGCAATAGGGGTGTAAGTGTCCTCAACAATGACATCTCCAAGTTCTTGTTCGATGCTAAGATCCTACCCCTAGGGTGTACAAATTCCTTCATCAAGAGTATTAATTGCTTCCATTTCTTCCTAATGTTTGAGAGGATGATCTTTGTAGTCAAAAGTATGTAGGAATCCGAAGTTGGCTAAATCAATAAGATCCTCAGGGGGTAAACCCTCAAACAAAACATATTCCCCCCTAAAGTGACTCCATACTCTAAGTCCGAGCCCCTCAAGGTCATCATCATCCTCCTCTTTGATTCTTCCCTCTTGTCCTTGGGACTCAGGAAAATCTTTAAAGCCAAGATCAAGTATTTCAAGTGTTTCCTTGCCCTCTTCAAAAATCAAATCTTCATGTTCTTAAGACCAAAATTGATCCAAGTCATCCAATTCAGTATCAATCTCCTTAGGGTCACCTCATATAGAATCTCAGAATGGTGTGTGGAGGATATTGGTTCCTTAAGTAGAGTGTCGTGGTTATTATCATTTCCTTCCAATATGATTTCTTCTGACACCCAAGACTCCTGGCATTTATTAGCTTCAGAATCAGAATCCTTAGGGAAATATAACTGAGGAGCAAGGTCCTTAAAGGGGTAAAGTGTAGGCTCAAAGTCCCTAGGATGGGGTGCACAGTCCACCTCGAAATCAGGGGAAGGAGTTGAGTTGACTATTTGACTGTGACCCATTTCATCAAATGTAACAAAGATACTATCATTCGGGTCGAGTTCATCTAATGGGACCATTTTCCCCTTTGATTGGATCTAATAAAGCTCAGGTGGAAAGTCTAAGGGCTCCACCACTTTTGGTTGCCACCATTCTGCATCACAATTCATCGAGTGGCTACTCTTTTCAATTCCCAATGTATCTATGTAGCCTCCCTCCCCCTTAATGCCAGGACTTCTCAAAGAAAGATTATCAAGTATGGAGGGGTCTAGATTATCTTCAATAGGGTAGCTATACTCCATGATTGAGTCCCTAATGTCCCCTTCCATCTTATGGCGTGGTTCTATCAAAGGAGATGCTTCTAGCGTGGAGGGGTTAGAATCAACCTCAAGGGAGTAAATCAAGTGACCAATTTCTTCATTTAATTGTTGACTTGTCCTCAATGACTCTCCTAAATATTCCTTCATTTCTTTCTGTTGTTTTTGCATTTCTATCGTAAAAGAGGAGATGTTATTATCAGATTGAGGAGGATAGTCAATTTCAGGTTCAAGGTGCTTAGGACTATTGATCATTGACAATCCATCAATTATAATAAGAACATTGTTGTCAAGTTTTTATCTCCAGCAACGACGCCACAAATATGACCGCGAAAACTATTTGCATAATAAAAATAGCTATTTAAGTATGTCGTTGTTGTTTGTAGTATAGTGTCACAATGCAAACAAATGTGTCATTTTATTTATTTACATAATTTTTACTGATTTATTCCCGGTCATTTATTGGAAAGTAGTTATTGATATACATCACTCTCTATGTTCCAAAAATGCTCTTTTATTGGAAAAATATCAATTATATATACAAAATGAATCAATTAATCAAAGAATGAATGAATGAGTTAATTATGTACAAAATGAATCAATTTAGACTAATTACCATGCTTCAAACATATTTACAATCAAACAGACATCAAAAACTAAGTAAATCAACTCCATATTAATCATATGTACTATACTAAACAATACCTAAGTATAAGTATGAAAATACTTATTAATATGTACTATACTAAATATACTAACATATACTAATAACTATAGTAACATATACTATATATTCAATGACATATATAAGTGCTATTATAGCCTTAGTAAAAGTAAGTACAAATTTTAAGGCAAAAAGAACTATCTTTACTAACATATGTATATATCTACAGTGACAGATATAAATGTCACTAAAGCCTTAACACAAATATCTATACACATAAAGCTTATATACATATACTACTCTACTTTAAATACCAAGTATATACATAGATTATACATTTAGACATACGTATACTCTATATATATATATATATATATTACTATACATATATACTCTATACATATTATTATACATATATACGTGTGTGTGTATATATATATATATATACACACACATTACACTCTCACAACACAACACACTTTAACACACATACAACAACACTCAACACTTAGCCAAATTTAGGCCACACACTCACTCTATTAGCCTTTGGACCAAAATTAGGTTTTTAGTGGGCGAACCAGGCTTTTCATCGGATGCACAGCACCCTCATGGGTGGGACTAGACCACTACTAAACTCGATCCTAGTTTGATTATGTACATTTTTATCCAATCTCACTCGAACCCAAACCAGGCCCATAGCAGTCTTAACATTGTGCACACCGAGCTCCCAACCCACCAAACCAAATGCTCAATTCAAGCTCATGCTCAAAGATAGGGGAAGGGTAATGGTACTTGTGTGCCTGGCACCGTCAACTAAAGAGGTTGAGGAGGCGATTCAATTTATAGCACTGTAGTGGCTTGAAGACAAACGAGGTGGGACTATTTAGCAGCCTGATTTAGCGCACATAAGCGTTTGTTGAAGGCTAACATTAGGCCTCGAATTGAGTGCCTAAATGTAATCCAATCTTTACTTCACTTATACCATTAGAAACCCCTTACATAGGGATACTTAATTATGTAATTAATTTATAAAAATAACTTATTTAATTATATATATATTGCTTAAAATTACTAATATGTACACATTAATTTAGGGTTTAATTACTTAAGTATATACAAATTAATAAATTAATGATGTAATTTACTTTATAAATAGTTAATTTATATAATAAGGTATTTATTATACATTTTTAATTTATTTTAGAACATTTATTTTAATTTATGAACATTTATTACAAGTATTTATTAGATATATACATATTTAAGGTATAAATACTATAATACAGTATAAATATATTACAAATAGGTTAAAAATAATTAAAATAATAACATACAAGTATACAATATAAATTACCTCAATAATAACTTAATTTACTAATTTATTTTATTTTAACTTAATAACTTAGATATTTAACTTAATAACTTAAATATATATAAATTAATATATAGGTATAGTACAATACATATTAATTATATTAATCTATATGTACAATTATAAATACTATTATACAGTATCTACATGGTTAATTGTATTTACATTAGTTATATGCACATATACTATAAATAATTAAATTAATAATTATATAATTACAATATATATAGTCTAACTTAACAAAAATACTTATTTAAATAGATATAATAAATATATAATTTATTTATGTACATTTAAGTTATAGAAGTTATTATTTACATTAAGCTTAATATTAAGTTATATTTACAAGTATAAATATTATGTATAAGGTATTTTTAGGTGGTTTTGGGTATTTTCAGATTTTTATGGTATTTATATATATAATAGAGATAAGGGAAGAGAGAGAAATTGTGAGATGATAGAAGAATTGTTTCTTTTTGTCTTTTTCAACTTGATTCTTTTATTGAGTTTCAAAGCAAATTGAATCGTCGGCTGGTATGTTCTACTAACCTGGAGGTTCAAAATACTTTGAAACATTGTGTACACTTAAACAAATACCTGATCTTACTCAAGATAGGTTTATTTTATGTTTTTATGATTTTTTTAGAATTTTTTATATATTTACAAACTCACACAAAAGAGGCCCAAATGGTGTTGAATTAAGAACCTAAGGCCTCTAATGACAGTACAGCTGCTAGACAAGGGGTTTAACACTCCAGAAACATCCAACACACAATATGAAAGGTTTTTGGAGCAATAAAGAAAATTTTGACCAAGGTTTTAGTTAAAAATGCATGTTGGACAGTTAATGCACATTTACAAATATAGCTGACAATGAAATCAAGTAGCATCAATCATCAAATTAAATCCCAATTCTGATATAGGAATGCTTGTAAAGGACTCTCTAACATTACACAACAAGTCAGCTTCTTTAAATCCCCAAGTTCAACCAAAATTTCCCATTAATCAGCCTATTCAAACCTACGAAGCCATGATGATACAATAGAGCTCGAACTGCTGCTTTTGATGCTGAACTGCTACATTTTTAGTAGCTGGAGCTCTATCTAGCATCCATAGCTGCATTAAACAAGCAGCTACTGCTGCTGCTTTGATGTCAAAACCAAGCAGCTAAATGCTACTGCTAATTGCTGCCCAGCTGCTACTACTGTGCCTGCTGAAATCAGACCCACTTGGATCTAGTTCCGAGGTCTAAACATTGCCCTTGGATCTAAGAGCTAAAAACTTCATCAAATCACCATTCATGCTCAAATCCAACGAGATTCAACTTGAAAATCAATTTAAAACATTTTTGAAGATCTGAAATCCATAAAACCAATTCACAATCTTTAAAAATCTCCAAACAGATGATCTTCACTCTACATTATAGACAATGTAAAGAGAAATGATGGCATTGCCATCATCCTCTATATCTAACCTAATTTGGCTAAGGTCTAAGGTTAAATTCACCTAATTAACATATGAAAAGGGTATAACTCAATCAGGGCTGAAGAGAGAGGAATTAATAGAAAAAGGGGTTAATTCTATAATTTTCACGAACAATTATGAATGCAGAATATTTAGACGGTGAATCTATGGCTAATTAAAGGTCAATTGGTCTTAAATATCTTAAAAGTGGATTGGTATTGAGTAATTCAGGATTTACATTCAAATTAAAAGTTTAATTCTAATTAAAAATCCTAATTTCAACCCCACTTCAATTAAAATAGTTCTGATGGAAATAAATATAATCTAAACCTTCTAAAAATCAATTAAAAATATTTTATAAGGCTTTGCATAGTCAATTTGACAATTGGAACTCATTTTGACCTAAAACAAAATTAAAAAAGAGTATTTGGTATAATTTGGGTCTAAGTATAAATTGACCATACAAATGACATCAAAACCCAAATTAAAGTCACCATCAACTTCCTTATATCCAAATTTGGTTACCATAAAAATTTGGCCTCATTTGAACTTTATGCTGGTCAACTTTGCATTTTTGTCCTCAAATCCTGATTTCCTTACAAATCCCCCCTCAACTTTCAATTTCTTTGCAAAAATGCCCCTTCCAGCAACTACCTCACCTTCCATCTCCACGACCGCCGGCTGCGCAACTCCGGCGAGCCATTCCTGCAACCATTGTCCTTCTCCTCGCACACCAGCATACTACAAACCTTTCTCGCCTTACGCCGTTTCGTTTTGTCGCATTTTGGCGAGCGTAACTCCCCTCCTTCCTCCTCGAGCGCCGCCATTAATGCCAACCTTGGAGCTTCTCAACTTCCTTCATCAGCCCCTCTACTGTGCAATTGGTAGAGAGTTTTTTCTTCCATCGTCATCACCGTGCTTCCCATCAAAGAACCGACTCTCCTACTCTCTTCCTCGGCTCCAACTCACCTCGCTGTCTCCTCCTTCTCCATGTCTAGCGAGTCGTTCCCACCTCCTCCGACATCGCTCTCCCTCTCCTAGGTACCCCTTCTCCTCTCTCTATTTCTATAGTTTAGTTTAGGCATTTTAGATTAGGAAAACACCCACAACATCACCCGCACCACCTTCATCTTCCTTGCGGACGGCGAATGGTCCAGCGTAGCTTCGACGATGTCCTCCACACTGGTCCGTGCGACACCCTCCATCACCGACCATCCCACAACCTTCATCACGCCTCCATGAGTAAAAGCCTCAAGTTTATTGGGTCGATTACTCGTTGGATCCCCTCCTCGAACACCACCCGCAACCATCACCTTCTTCGACCTCTGTGGCTCTACTCCGACCTCCTCTTGCCAATTAACCACTGCCAACACCTCCAGCAAGGCCGGGGGAAGCTTCCCACCCCCTCGAATTAAAGTTTCGACATCCTTCGCACCGAACCACCACCGCCAGCAACACCCACCTTCCTCGACGCCGTTCGACCTCCTCTGCCCTCGCCACGACCAAGCAACACCGCCACCATCTTCAGCATGCTCAAGAGAAGCTTCTCAACTCTTTTGTTGAGAGATTCAAGCCTCACTGCGCCCAACCAACCACCCACTCCATTGTCAACTTCCTCGACGTCGTTCATGCCGATCACCGAGCCAACGACCGCCCAGCTTTGCGAGAAGCTTCGAGGTACTCCAAGGAAGCCGTGCGACCAAATCTCAGGGGCCTTCATGATCTGAATCTCCAATGTTGATCTCCACCAAGTCGTCCCTGCAACCTTCTCACGCAAGGAGGAAGAAGAATAGGGAAAGGAGAAAGAAGAAGGGCAAGGACCTATCTGCAAGAAGAAATAAGTTGTAGGGGCCTGATCGAGAGAAAAGAAAGATTTCCAGGGACCTAATTGCAACAATGCAAGGACTACATTTAAGACTTCCTTTTTATATTAAATCCTTGTTTCATTTATTAGATTATTTGATCACCTTTGAAATAATATTTTCCAACATTAATTATTTAAATGCTTAAGCACATTATTCTCCGTTTAACTTTTGCTAAGCGTTAATTGAATTTCCTAAATTGTAGTAATGGGTTTTGGATTCCATTTAAATCATTTTGAACTAGATTTTATGCATTAAAAGAATAGCTCTAAGAGATCTGGTTCTTAAGGTTAATTTAGTGAAACCCAAAATAGTGATATTTGAGCATTTCATTGCTCTCAACGACGTCCTTAGATTTCTTTTTGATTAATTCGAGTATTATAAATTTAGATGTTTGATTCGCTTTAATTACTATACTACGATGCGACGTATTTTTGAAACGATCGAAGCGAGTCGAATAGGAAATGATTACATTAGGTATTTGAAATCATTTCAAAACACTTCAAATCTTCATTAAAACTCTCAAAACACCTTAGTTAAACCCAGAAATCAGATTGAAAGCTTTTTGCATTCAAAAGACCATGTTGCCCTATTTTGGGGCTTTCACTTTTAGATCTACTTAGGTGATCTAATCACCATGACTTTCTAAACACTATAAATCAGTGTTAGAACCTCGTGTGATCTCATAAAACCATTGGGTCATGGTTTAGCCTAATCTCAGCAAATTTGAGATTCCTTAGCAAAACTACCCACAACAAGGCTCAAATTGGGTTTATGCTCATCTAAATATAAAACTCCACTTAAAACACCTTAGAATCATTGTATTATACCCAATTAGGCAAATCAAACCTCGAATCACTCAATCAATTCTATTTAAACCCAAATTAACTCCAAATCATGAGATTAGGCATGAAAACCAAATCTGAAAGAATCGAGTGAATCGATGCAATCAAATCAAGATCGAGGGTCCTTGTGAACATATGAAGTGAATGGAGAGACCCTCAGATGGATTTGAGCGCTATCTAGATTGCGAAGTCCAAGAACTCTGAATCTAGACATCTCAGGTGGATGGGGTGGATTATGAATCAAAATACGAGGAAAATAGTGAATATGGGATTGTAAGGAGTAGAGGAAGATCAGTGAATCAATACGAATGCGATAAAACACCTCTCTGATCTGAATTGATTGAAGAGGGTGAATTCGGATCTAATCTAATCTACTCTTAATCTAAACTAACAATCAGTGAACTTAGCTAACTAATCTACTCCTAGATAATCTAGAAAGTGGGAAATCTAACTAGAAAGCAGTAATTCTATCTATTTGATCCGATGTGTTTTGCAACTACAACGATAACATAGAAATCTATTTACGTAATTTCGTGACGAATAAATTGACGTTGTTGCCGGGGAGGCAACAGAGTTATTCTTGAAGCTTTTCTCCTTAGTGCTTATATGAGATTTCTAACCTTATTTATTTCTATTGATTTCATGTGTGCGAAAAGCACGAAAATTCGAGAAGAAATGCAACAACGAAAACATTGCAGGTTTTTAATCTCAGGTAAGTACTTGTATCTTAGATTAAGTTAAATTTTCTTTTGAAAAGGAAAAAATCAAAAAAAAAAATTAGGTGCTTTGCTTGATCCTTAAGTTAGTATTTTTTTGCTTTCAAAAAAAAGAAAGCTCTTTTTCGTGGGTATTATCTTTTGAAAATCAACAAAACCACCTCTTAAAATTTTTGGGCTGCAGCAAACTTTTCTTTTCAAAATTCAATCCCTAAAATTTTACACGTCCAAAAATTCTGAAATTTCTACTGGATGTGGGTATTGAAGTCAGGAACCACATATCCAAATTTTGCATCATTCTATTTTGTAAAAAAATTTTAAAATTTCATGAACTTAACTGCTATCGAGTCTGTTATTGTTCCTAATTTTTCAAACTTCCAAAAATCATGGGAATTTTTATACAAATTCGATTAATCTGAAATTTATTGTGTTAGATTCTTGTGATAATATAGAATTCTAGAAAAATATAAAAAAATATTTGGTGTACGTTTGATTACGTGGACTATTCAATCACTAACTGGGGATCAAAACAAACTACAGAGCCCCCAGTACACTTTAAATCTGAAAAAAATAGAAAATGTGCATTAAAATTCTTGAAAAATATTTACTGGGTGTCTAGTTAGTGGTGCAATAGGTCCAATTGATTGTACTGATTTTGTCGCACTACCTTATTTGTTTTGGACTTAAATTCATCATTTAGTGCTATTTACTCTTAGGATTTCAAATTAAGGTAGAGTACACTTGCATCTCCACACTTAAAGGAAATTTATCAAATAATTGGGACTTGCAATACCTCTTGTGTGCCTCATCAGAACCATTGTTTGAATATAATTACCCAAGTGAATCCTAAAAGTCACTAATAGAAGCACTTGAACCTTAAAAGCAACCACATCAACTAAGCTTGTATTGTGAACCCCTTGATTGTGCACTTCACTTTTGAAATCAATTTTAAGGGCAACACTCCCCTAACACCCATCATATTCCAAAAGCACTTCAAGCCTAAGCCTAAATTTAAGTATACGTGTCCTAGGTAGGACTAATCTTCTTTGTAACTTGAAGTTAAATTGGACTAAAGTCAAGGCCTTGTCTACTTGGACCCACTGGTGACAAGAAAGGTCGATGTGATAACCGCGTTAACCCTTAGTGGTGTCCCGCCATGCGGGATGTCCTAGGGGGTCCTACCCTTATGGCCAGCCAAGTAATTCAAGGGTTGATCTAACCTAATCATATTTTCAGGAGCCAGGATTGAGTCTAATTAGGGTTTACAATATGAGGATTAGATTGACTGCTTGTATTGTAAGGGTGGGTATTCTCGCATCTATCTTCTATCTCTCATCTATAGACATTCTTCTGGTGTATGCAAGGTAAAAAGATCTCTAAACCCTCATTTGCTACCACCTTTAGAGAAAAGTCCTAGGAGAAGACCTGATTTTCTAAGATCTGAATCTAAAACTTTTTCAATGGCTAGTCACCATGAGGAAGATGATGTTGAGGAGGAGGTAGAAAATCTATATCCAATCGCTCTTTTACAGAGGCAAATTGATAGGTAGGGCCGACATCATGACAGACAGATGCAGGTCATAGTATAGACCATTACCTGACTCCAAAATGGGAGAGCAGACCACCCTCTCAGAGACTTTTACAATCCTCCTGATGCCCAACCTGAACCTTTTGTTAGGGTACCTCATGATGGGGATGATTTTGAGTTTAAACCATAAATGATCAATCTGATTCCCCACTTCCACGGCCATAACTCCGATGACCCCTTCCACCACCTTGAGGAACTTCTACACATAGGAAGGACCTTTGGTCCCAGGAACATAAATGAGGATACCTTAATGATGAAAATGTTTGCATTTTCCTTAAAAAATAAAGTTGCTCAATGGTTGAGGACTATTGGTAGACCAATCCTAACTTGAGAAGATTTGAGAAGCACTTTTCTGAAGAAATTCTTTCCCATACGAAAAACAAATGCCCTTAGATGTGCCATTACAACCTTCAAGCAAAACCCTGGGGAACAATTGCATGAGGCTTTGAGAGAGATTTAATGACTTAGCAAGGAAATGCCCTCATCATGGGATTCCCAAGTGGCACTTGGTCCATATTTTCTATTATGGGTTAACTGACAACTTAAAGAATTTTGTTGATGTAGCATGTGAGGACAATTTCCTAAGCAAAGATGCTAAGGGAGACTTTGAATTATTTAATAATATGAGTGAAAATTCCCTTAAAAATGTCTCAATGTCGGCATACAATAGATCAAATCAACCAAGGAGTGGAGTTTATGAAATTAAGAATGATTCAAATTGGGTTGATTTAGAACTAATTGCACAACGATTGCATAAGGTGGAACTTGTTGGAAAAAATATACAGAATTTGGATAAGAAATTGGATAACCTTCTGAAGGGCAGGAATTCCTTAGGTACACATTCCAAAGTAAACCATATGCCTACCCAAGGAATTCTATGTTAACCCACACCCAACTCCCCAACCCTCTAGGTCAAGAATTAGTGCACAATATTAATGACCTAACCATGGCTCCATCCATGAGGCAAAAAGCCAAAAGCTGGGGCTGAAATTACATATTATTTTATAAGCCCGAGGGAAGAAGTTTGTCTATCCCTATAGAGTTTTAATATGAGGGTCACGTACGAGTTTTAGATGTGGATTGACTCTTCACTTGGATATGTTGCATGGGCTACAACACTACACTTTCATGATTATCTGGATTTCTAAATTTTTTTGATGAAAACAAAAGAATTAGATCTCTAGTCAAACTCATGATAGAAATTAGTCATTTAGGATCACTTTGCATTTAGTCTTTCATTTACTAGGGATTATCAAGATTCAAGCATGGGGGTGTGATTGCACAGCAATCATAGGACCTAATCTACTTGAATTAAGTTAGATTTTAGCTTAACTTATGAATAATGCTTGCATGAGCAGCATATTTTGCATCATAGTTGATTTGTTAGCTTTATAAATAATAATGTTATTTTATGCTCTAAGCGAGTGGTGATATTAATTGTAGATGATTCGGGGTCGTGGATGATAAATCCAACCGTACAAATCTGATCAAGAGGATGATTGGAATCCAACACTTCCGGAATCATCTTGATCGGACTTTCGTAGCATCACATTCAGTCCGTGAAATATCGAAGGCCAAGGGGAAAGATGGAACAAATATAAACCTCAGATGCCAAATCCGACTTCACGGATGGATCCGGATCAACAATCGCAGTCCAACGACACAAAAATCAACTCAATCGAAGCCCTATAGCACCAACTACAAGGCAGGGAGATGGACGATCAGGATGGTCCCACGTGGCACCATCCCAATAGCCCCTACTGCACCCTCAACCACTGAAGAGTGACCGATGAGCCACGTTGCCCACCTCTCCGCACTTCAACAAGGGAGAATTAATCTCAGTCATTGGATCGACATCCAACGGCTAAGAGTGGCCGTGCGAGAAAACAAGACCGCGACACAAACGCGACCGTAGCGCAAAAGTGAAGAGTGGTCACCACCTTCATGCAAAAGTGAAGCACCCGCGTTCAACACGTGCGGAGTGCAAAATTGACAAGGTGGTGCTCGCACGTGAAATTGCATCATGCAATGGAGATCGTGCGGAGAGCTATTAGTCGTGTGGCGTGCGATGGCACGTAAAATGAGGCAACGCAGTGAGCGTGGGAGATGCCATGCAATTGTATACATCGATGTATGTGGCAATGAGAGGCGGTGTGGCACACATCTTAAGCCGTCCGATCGTAAGATCAGACCGCTGAAATCAAATGCGTGCACATGCACACGAGCAACTGCAAGGCAGCAAATCGAGCGACCATGGATGTGCCACGTAGTGTGTTCTGGTGCGAACCACATGATGAAGCCGTGATGGAAGGTCTTTTTGAGGTGCAATCTGAGCCGTTGATCTCCCCACCGACAGATCTGATCAATCCAAAGGTGTTGCACGATTTTGGGGCCCAAAATACCTACTTTGCCCCTCTTTTTTGCTATATAAAGAACCCCAGAGCCCCTATTTGAGAGGCAATTCAACCTAAGCTCCTCTCTCTTTGCAGCATCTCTCTCTGGCCTTCTTCCTGGCACCCTAGATCTGAAGTGCTACCATACTTTGCACAAGTATCCCTCAAGTGGCTCCACTCTTCATCTATCTCTAGCTTTCTCTCTCTCTCCCTCTCGCTCTCTCTCTACTCTTTACTATATTTACTTTGATTCATAGTTTAGAACTTTCTGCAAGTAGCAATAAAAAGTTGATTCAATGAATATCTTGTCTCCTTTTATATGCTTTCATTAGGTTAGATTAGTTAGTACGAAAGGCTTTAACAATCTCATTTTGCTTCCCTGTGAATGACTCAAGACTTACCATTTCTGATTTATAAATTTATTTTACTTCGTCGTGATTCACAACTACAACAATAACGTAGAAATATTTTTACGCATTTCACGACGAACATAGAGTTGCAGAGGAAGAAGATCGAAGAAGAAGAATGACACGTGATTAGGTTGTCGCAGTGGGGGGTGTCAGCCACTGTGGTCGACGCACGGTGATGAAGAAGCACAGGAGCACAGTGGTTGATGGGCGGAGCACAGTGATGAACATCGAGGTGGAGCACGATGGTGGTGTTAGTGCTGTCACCGCCGACCATAGTGGCAGTGTCGTCGATGCATAGGTGCAGTCGTGCATGGCTTGCAGTGGTGGATGATGGCACGGTCGAGGAGGTGATCGAGATGCAGTGGTGGTCGTGGTCGTCGAACTCATAGTGATGGAGTCGGCGGTGGAGGTGGCTGCTGCTTGTTCGGTGAGTTGGTGGAGCTCTGTTGGGGAAGGTAGTAAGAAGATCAAGGGGGGTCGGAGGCATGGAGGCCTTTTATTTCTCTTCCTTAAAAACTGTAGGAAAAAGAAGGAAATCAGAGATTGGTTGTGATTGAGGGAACAGGAGAGGAGATTGAGGAGGGCGGTGACTTTTCCTTCATCTTTTGATTGTAAGAGGAATATTTAAGAATCCCATAGTCAATCTCTTGCCTAGTTTTCCTCTTTCTTTTTCTGGTGGACATCCAAAATGCCAAAATGGTATCCTCAATTAATCCTGTAAATACTTAAATAAATCAGTATTTGGATGTGTGTTATGAACATATGCAACTGAAGTAAATAAAAATGCATGAATGTCATTTCATGAGCTTAAAGAATTTCCCCATGCAATGTATCCTGGAAATTAAATTCTCATCCAACTAATACGGTACTTAGGCTTAATTATAGTCCACTGAAGTGAACCTATCAGTAGGTGTTGATTGAGAGGTCATAGGTTGACCTAAAGATTGATCTTGATTGACCCCAAGGCTGGATGAGTCAAAATAGCATAGGTCAATCTATTGAGGATTAGAGTATAGAGGATCGATGTTGGAGATAAAGTTTTTAGGTGTGTCCTCTATCATATCATATTCTAGATCAAATTCTTCTAGAGGCACCATCTTTTTCTTTGTTCTACTCCAAAATAAGTTAGGTTCTAATTCACCATCCCAATCAGATTCTTCATCAGGGGACCAAGATTGAGGAAGACTGGATTTGGTTAGCCCTTCCGAATTGTGGGTCGAGTAAGAGTAATCATTTGGATTGGTTAACCCATATTGAGAGTTATCTTGGCTGGGATAAAGGCTTTGATATCTAGGATTAGAATAATATCCCCAATTAGAAAGAGGTCTACCCCAATTTAAAGAAGTGGAAGTAAAAGTCAAACTGGGATAATGATTAAGATCATCTTGGGGATTAGACTCATATCTTGGATATTGATATCCTCGGTTAGATTCCCAATTAGAAGTAGAGTCAACCCAATTAGAAGATGGATAATGTTGGGTCGAATTGGGATATAAATTAGATTGGGGATAAAAGGAATATGAAGAATAAGAACTGAAGTCCATGTACACAGAAGGAAGAAATCAAGGTTAAGAATAGGTGAAAGACATGAGTATTGACAATACAAGCAATTAGATCTAGCCCTAGAAGGTTGTGCCTATTAGACCTAATCCAAATTTTACTAATCCTAGTTAACTGGTCTGACCCTTGAATTACTTGCCTGGCTAGAAGGGTGGGAGCCTTAAGACACCCTTGACGGTGGGACACCACTAGAGGTTAACGTGGTTACCAGACTGACCTTTCTTGTCACTAGTTGGTCCAAATAGACAAGTCCTCAGATTCAATAAACTAGTACTAGCTCAAGTTTGGAAATAAAATCCAACAAAGTTGGCCCATCTATCAAATTAATTAGGACTTGGGATTTAGAGTTCACAGGATTAGATGATGGGCATGAGGGGGGTGGTTTCCCAAATTAGATTTGTTTATGCATGTGTGTGTGTTAATCAAGGGTCATCAAACATATTTAATTGGTGATGTGTCTTTTAATATTCAAATTATTAATTCACTAATTTTATGGTTCAAATTTCAAGGTCTTTTCAAACAAGTTTTGAGTGAACAAATAGCGTTTTGCAAGCATGAGACCTTGATCTTTTTCCTTTAGATCCTAATAGGCAGCTTCTAGATGAATCAGCTTTATTCCAAGTGGTGTGGCTCAAACAATACAACAATAGCTTCCTAAATACAACTTGATCAAGCACACACAAAATTTTTTTTTTTTCAAAATTTTTAGGTGCTAAAAAATATCTTTTCAAGAATTTGTAAATCAAGATGACAAATCAATACGAATAGACCCCTAATGATTAATTACTAGAAATAGTCAAAGTGTAACCATCCAAAAATTTTTCCATTTTTTTCCCAGAAACTAGATTTGATCCACAATCAAATGAAAAAATTTCACTAAATTTGGAGTTATATAAAATTCAGAAAAATTCGGCGAACCCGAATCTTTAACAGAAAAATTTTAGATGGACCGACCGACTGTAAAAGATTTTTCTAGGATAGAATAAAATGAATTTTTGCATAAAATTTAGTGGGTTGGTCATTTATTTCAAGAGGATAAAGCAGTAAATATTTTATTATTTTTTGACACACCAAAAGTTTGGGATAATATTTTTAAATCAGCAAGAATAACCAATCCAAACTTAGTTAAGATAGGATATGATCTTTAAAGCACAAGAAGAACAGGATAAGTGATTTTTTTCTTTTTTTATTAATGCTACTAAGCTAACCTAAATGCAATTGATCCTAAAGTTCATGAATCTACCTAGATCTAAGATGCAAACAATGTACCTGGAGATCTTCACCTACACTTTTCTCCTTGTCGCTTCTTGATTCGTTTTCATGCCAATGTGCGATCCCTGCACACAAAACAAGACAAGAACAAGTTAGATCCCACGAATGCAAATCTAAATGCAATTATTGAAAGTAAATAATCGTTGTGCCTCTCCAACAAAGATGCCAAAAAGTGTTCTTCTCATGGATATGATTGCGAAATACGCTTTCGTTGTAGTAATTACACGTAGAAACTCTTAAATTTTTTATGAAACGAACTTGAGAATAATGAATCGAGATTTTCAAAAAGGAGTCTGAGTTGTTCACAGGGAGGCAATCGGAAAAGTTTGCTTTTCAAATGCTAAGAAATATATAAGCATATTGAATGCAAGATTACTACTACTAGAATGCAACTAGAACTAGTAGCATTCAACTAATATAAATACTAGAAGAAAGCAAACAACTTGAAGGCAAGTTGAAGAAGAACTCCTAGAACTTTTGAGAAAATAAAAGTTTGGAACAAGTAGAAGAATGATTGAAAACAAATCTAATTAGAACTAGAAGAAAGAAATTACAACTAAAAGAAAGTTCTAACTATAACTATAACTAGAATAAATGAAAAAGAAGACTAAGGGCTTCTAGGATGAAGTCTAGAGTGACGACGTAGAAGTAAAGTGAATGCGTACCCACAATCTCCAAGGAGTAGTAGATGACTAGTTCTAGTTGGTGGATATATTTGGAGGTAGGAAACTAAGTATGAAAAGTTGATCCTAAGGGGGGTTGACTAGGGTGTTTATATAGAGGTCGAGAAGGCTTGTAATTGGTTGATCCAAGTTGCCTTGGATCACCAAAATAAAGGACTAGGATTAGGAGTATAAGAATCAAGGGGTAGGATGAAGGAATATGTGGATAGAATAGGTTAGGTGTTAATGGAATTGATGGAGGGCTAGGATGACTTTGAGAGGATGATGGAGGGATATGATTCTCTCGAATGTTTGTCTTCTTTCTATTTCGAATTTTAAGTTTCACATAAAAATAAAGTTGTAGCCCTCAACATTAGCTTTCTAACGCAATTTGAATCACTCAATTTGGCTTTGAAATGAAAAAGGTATGGCCAAAATACTAAAGATGTGTCATGCTGTAATGAATTTCGAGATTAAGTTTAGGATTTTAAGATAGGGATTTAGGTAGGCAACTTAATACCTTAGGATTTAGACCTAGTGGTGGGTAAATTACGTTATATTTTAACCATTCAAAATAGTATTTATTGGAGGATAAAAGGGATGGCCAAATAAGGTTTGTTGGGTTAGAATTTAGGAATAGGTTGGGTAGAAAATTACACTTGGTTTAGTCAATAATAGCTAGCCAGTAAGGTTAGAAATTGAGGTATGGTAGCTAGCCATTATATAGGACAATTAGGCTAGGTTGGGTGGCAAATAGGTGTTGGCAATTAACCTCCTAGTTAGGGTAGGTCTAAGGGCTAATTAGGTTAGGAAATAAGTCACCAAACTAGGTCTAGCCCTCTTCCAAGTGAGCTCGGATCCAAAAGTCCTTTGAGCCTTGCTCCAATCAACCTAAAATTATGCACCTGCACATATAAAAATAAACACATCAAGGTACCAGAAACAATTGCAGGAAAAATTGCACAAAAGCTCACAAGTATACATTATTTACAGAATGCCCTAAAATGACTAATCTAACCTAACTAAATGCAATCTAACCCAAATTGCCCTTTGACTAACATTAGTTAGGCATTAATTAACATAAATAATTATGGAAATATCAGGTGTGGTCATGGATCGATCAGTTAGTTGTAATGTGACCTCAGTTGATTTTAATTCTCCAAATTGAAATTTTTCATATAACACCATTGGTATCAAATTAATGGAGGCACCTAAATCTAAGAGAGGCCTATCAAAAGTAGTTTCCCCAATTACATAAGAAATTAGAGGGGCTCCTGGATCTTTTTGTTTCTAGGGTAGTTTGTTAAGGATTATTGCACTAGCTTGTTTAGACAAAACTACCCTTTTGGATGACCTGGCCTAGCATTTTGGTGTACACACTTCCTTAAGAAATTTTGCACAGGCTGGGATATTCTCAATAACTTCTAGAAGTGGAATATTCACTTGAACTTGCTTAAATATATCAAGCCACTCCTCAGATTGATTGTTTTTCTTTTTCCTAGATTTATTCAAGGCTTCAAGAAAAGGCACTTGAGTTAAAGCATGAGCAATCAAGTTCCAAGCCTTGTTTTCTAGGTCAACTTGGTCCCCCAGGTCAAATTCGGTGTAAGGGTTTAGATTTCTAATATCCAATTTGAATCCAAAACAAACCCATAATTATTCTTTGATTGCGAGATTATCAATCTTTTGGGACTTATTCTTTTCCTTGGCCATGACATTTTAATTGAGGGACTTGTAGTGAGGAGGCCGTTTCGGGTGGACTTTTGATTAAATGGGTGTTAGGTGGAGGGGTCCCCCTTGAAAATTTTTTTTTCATTCTCCTTCGTGTAGACCACCTAATCTCACCACATGCCGGTCGGCCATCGCCATCTGCTGTGGCTGCTGCCAACTAGGCCACGGGTGCAACTGCTTGCTGCCACTACTGCCTGCTACCGCCATTGCTTGTTGCCGTTGCTGCTACCTGGGGTGAGGTAGGACAAACCCTGCTACTGCTACAACAACCATGGGAGGAGGCGACCCCCCACCCTTGTTGCTGCAATCGCTAGCCTCACATGCATGGCTGCTTGCTACTGTTACTATTGAGCCAAGGGTTGTCGGTGGGATTGGGACCCTGTCGAGGCCTTGCATGTGGAAACTCAGAGGGGTAGCCGATTAGCAACAAGGAAGACGGAATGCTCGAGGCCAGGTAGGGACGTCTCTTCTCTTGCGTGTTACTCTTCTAAAATTCATGAATAATAGGAGAGTTGAGAGGAAAGATTTGGGAATGCAAAACCTTGGTTTTGCAAGAGAAATGTAGCTCACATGAGTGTTTCGAGCATATCAATTAGTCGCGAGTGTGGACGGGTTGCCTTTGCACCCTAGAATTTTAATTTTGAGATAAGTTCTCATAGGTGATGTTGAGACTAGAATGCCCCCTTAAAGGTTTAATAATGCATGGGAACAGACTCAAGATGACGGGGTTGAGAGTAAAGGTTTTGTTTGGCTGTAATGTTGATGGTTTTAGGCATGTCAACGGGTGAAATGGAGGCATTCCCTTAGTTAACGTGTAACTAAATTGAAAATTTTCCATGAACTCTAAATATTAGGTGAACATGAAAACCCAAGTTGCTGGAAATAAGAAAGGGTTTTGGAATGGTCGCATGTAACTATTCATGTTACAACTGAGCTTTGGAGCCACCCAACACCAGTGCTAATTGATTAGTACTAGTACTGGATGACTATTCAGACCAATGTGGCATGTAGACTAGGGGTAGCAAGTGCCTTGTGCCAATACCAATTGATTAGTGCTGATATAGGCTCCCAACACCTGGCTTGAAAGGCTTATAAGATAAGGACCTGGGAGTGCCCAATGATGGTGCTAATTAATTAGTATTGGTACTGGCCATATTTCCAAGCCTAATCAACATATAATTGAAGATCTAGGAGTGCCTGGTGCCGGTCCTGAGAATCAGTACCGGTATGGCACTATCAGGTGGCCAATAAGTAGTGAGCACCAAAATCGGTACGGTACATCAAAAGTTGACATTGGTGCCTTGGGGTTGGTAATGTAATTATTGAATTTTGCCCTAATCAATAAAGAGAAATGGGGGAAAAGAGAAGAAAATCTAACCTACTAAGAATTTTAAGCACTCAAAGACTTAAATGCCATTTGTGTCAATGATGGCCAAGCACGTTATATGCATAGAAACCCATAAAGAAATGGATTCAAAGTCGAACAGTAACAGACTAAACTAGAAGTGAAACCTGGATTATCAAATTTTGGCGACTCTTTCATGATTCTAAAAAAGGAAACTTGGATCCTAAGGTCTGAAGTCAGACCCTAGGTGATTCAGTAGGTCCCTAAGATTTCGTTCTTGGTATAGGAGCCAAAATGGATTTAAAGACGAGTAAAGTCCATTAAGTGAGCTCGTAGGGCTACACCAATGACTCGTGAAACAAGGGTTCACTATTGCACGTTGAAGACCTAAAGCGTTAAAGTAGCTAGTGGCTACTTGCGGCTGACCTTGGGATCTGGAGGATTCCTAGACATGACAGCATGCTGAGAGGAGTTGTTGTCGAGTTTTGGTACCAAGGGGTACCCAAATCTGATCAATGTCTCAGGACATGTGGAATGCAGGGTTGGTCATGGCCTTAATACCGATGGCAAACTAAGTGGGCGCACCCAGAAGCTCATGTTCCATGAGGGAACAATGGTGCGGTCCATTAAACATCTAGCCAACCCTGCCTGAGATGGGTAAGAGTTGTAGCCTCAGTCAGATGGCTGGCTGAGAGAGCACACCTAGAGTACGTGCTCCTAGTGGGAGGCACTAGTGTGTCCCATTACACATCCAACCTACCCTACCATAATTAGATACAAATAATCATGACTGTACCTCGATGGATACAAGTTGAGCCACTCCTTATAATCCCAAGGTTTAGCCTAGGTAGCTCCCAAGAGGCTCAACTCTTTTGACTATGGTCAACAACGTTCTCGATGTATCAAGAAAGGGTATGCCTTTTCACAAGGGTCACCAACCCTACTAGCATCTTCCCTGGTCAGGGAGAGACTATCAGGTTGGGACTCGAGGGGAAGGATACATCTCAATCTCCTCTGGTAGAGAGGGTTGTTTCCTAGAATCAAACTCCTAAGGCGAGGAGAAAATAAATCATGAGTTAACAAAGTTGAATAACTACGTGAATAAAGCATGGTAAAGGAGGAAAAAGGCTCATAGCCAGCTTTTAATGTTAATGAAACCTGGTTCCAGTATGTGAACAAGGAAAATGTCTATTGTTAGCCTGTTACGTAGCTAAGACATATGTGAACAGAAAAAAATTGCTTGTGGTTGACCTATAATGCAGAAACTTGTACACTACCTTTCTCTATTTCGGGTATTACATGTGGCTTGTCCCTACTAAGCCACTTGGCTTATTCCTCCTTTGTGACCTATTTCAGGTTCCGATGTCGTGGAGCAGACAGTGTGTCAGGTTGGGTCCAAGCCTTGGAGGGCGATGCGTGGCCTTCCTTCTGGGTTGGCCTTTAGTATTTGATATAAATTTTTAACTCAATTTCTTTTATTTATCCTATAATAAAATAGCTTTTTGGTTGTTGTAAAGCTAACACATTTCGAAGTGTGGGTTGTTGTATACGTAATGATGATAGACTTTGAAAGTAAGGCAATGATGTGTGTTGATGCATTATTGATGAATTGATTGTATTTTCCGTCGTTTTCCATGTTTTTACCACCCTTGGATGCAAGGTGTGCCCACTTATGTTTTACGACTTTTGTTTTTGCTCTGTAGTGTTGACGGTGGAGTGTACCCACCAATATAAATTATGTGGTATGCATGCACAGGTATAGGTTGCAAGTACGAATGTTGGGAAAATATCGATTAAACAGGGGAAACTCTACTAGATTTTCGGCAGATTTCGACCTTAGGATTAAATTGAAAAGTTGAATTTCCTATGGCATACCTAATCGATAAGACTACAAAATATAATCCAAGCTAACTGGTAGCTGGGGTCTTGGCATGTGCATACCCAGTAATCCACTCCCGATCTCTCGGGAGGGTTATCTAGGCATGACATTCAGGCTCCTCAAGATATTGGTGAGATTTAGATGTAAACGAATGAAGATCTTGGATTTGTTTCCCACTTCTCAAGGTAACAGCATTGGCATAGAAATTATGGTTAGAAGGGTGAGGTGGGTTTTGCAGAATAGGTTAAGCCTAGTTTGGATTGGGTTAACAAAGTCGAGAGGGAATTGGGAAGCGAGTTGAACTGTATGTGCCTGTTGCTCCCGTGTGTGGTTCTGATTAACCCTAGTGAAATTCCTAAGGTTAGGGATGGGTTGAGAAGGCAACATCTCGTGCTACCTAGAATCTAGAAGTCGGTCTAGCCGTCCTGTTAACTCGATCCTCAATTGATTCATCCCCTCTTTATGCCTTAGATTCATTTCCCGCATCTCTTTGAGGACCAAAATTAGATCAATGGGATGGGCTTCCTAGGTAGGTTGAGATTGGTACTGGTGTGGCTGCTATTATGTGTACCTACTAGGTTGCCCATAGTTATTCTACCTAATCGAGTTAGGACCTTGGGCAGGTGTAACGAATGTGTGCCCCAGACGTCTTTTAAGACGTCTGGGAGGTGGCCCAGACGTCGTACCAGACGTCTGGGATCACAACCATACGTCTGATAAGACGTCTGGGATCGTTTACAGACATCTGAAAATCCGTTATTTTCGACACACGTGAGTCGCCTGCGCGCCTAAGCGCGCAGACCGCATATTCCCTCTTTTTTCTCTCTACGGCTGCAGGCGGCCTGCCACCTCCTCTCTCCTCCTCGCGCGGCCTTAAAAGGGCCACGCCTCCCCTCCCGTCTCCACAGTCTCCTCCTTCTTCTCCTTCCTGTGCGCGAGAGCGAGCGGATGCGAGGGCGGCAGCGACGGCCGCAGTGAGCGCGGAGGTGCGGCGTGCGAGGGCGGAGCTCTGCCGTGAGGGCGAGCTCGCCGGAGCGGCTTGGCCGGCTGGCGGAGGGCGCAGGGGGCGCGGAGCGACGCGGAGAGGGACCTGCTGCGGTCTGAGCAGCAGGAGCGCGAGGTGCGACGCGGGCGGCGTCGCGAGCGGAGGCCGAGCAGGGTTCTGATTCTGGAAAAATTTCCAGAATCAGACGTCTGGGTTGATAGCCAGATGGCAAGGTAGACGTCTGTAAGATCATACAGACGTCTGAAAGGTGAGTTTTTCGCCTTCTTCCTTCTTGTCGATTGACCGTACTGAGGGAGGGGGGTTGGCTGTGCGCAGGTTCGCTGATTCACCATCCTTTGCGAATCAGACGTGTGGAAGTTGTACCTGACGGCTGGAGTGACCTACAGACGTCCGTATGGACCATCGGATGTCTGGGGTATAGGACAGACGTCCCCGCAGACTTCTGGACGTCTGGGAAACCACGCTGAACAGGTAATTCTCTGATCCACCGTTTAAGACGTCTGGAAGGAGTTCCAGACGTCTGATTTTGCACAGTATCGTCTTTTTCGACCCGTTTAGGGCCCGTTCGGGCTCCGTTTTCCACGATTCGAGTTGCGTTCGTTTCAGAATTAATTCCTCTACCCGTCTACAGTAGCTATACACTATTTTGAGACACTCCTTGTGTTTGATCCTTGTGATAGGACCTCGTTCGGTTGCAGTCTTGAGAGTCGCGGAGGCACGTGGGATTCCCGATCACGCCCCCATTACTCCCGTTGTACCTGGTAGAGTGGTTTTAAGTATTAATAAAAATTTGTTAAAGTATGGAAGCATAACTAGAACCTAGGACATTGCATGAATCCTAGGAATGAGAAATATATGGAATGATAGTTCCTAGGTGTTGCATGAATCCTAGGACCGGAAAACTAGATTGTATGATAGACCCTAGGATATGGCATGAATCCTAGGATGGAAAAACTAGTGGAATATATAATAATGCAGTCTTGGAAAAATGGAAAGGAATATATGAAGCTGCCTGTAAATTGAATTCACAGCTGCCTGTTATGAATAAAGAAACATGATTGGGATCATGGTTGGTAAGAACGTGAAACTGGAAAGTAAGACATAAGATGTTCTGGAACCCTACGGGGAAGTAGGAGTAGAACTCCTGGAAAGCGAATGGAATAGAATTGGGGAAGTGAGCTGGCCCTTGAGTACGGAGTACCAAGGAGAGCGACTGTCCCCCTGTTTAGTGCAGAGCTGAGCTAGCCACCCCAGGGACCCGGGGGTTAGGACTGGCCACTCTGTACCAACTTGTTGGCCCTCGTGTACGTAGTACCGAGGAGAGCTAGTAGTGTTAGGAGAGTACTAGCTACCCCATGGGCCCCGGGGTTCTGCTAGCCTCCTTCACCGACTTGTTAGGCCCACTAGGGCAAACCAGGGTAGTCAGGCGAGGGTGCGCGGACTGTGGAGGGGCAAGGCCCCGGTTTGGTTACTGTGGAGGGGTTGGACCCCTGTTACTGAGAGGGCTCTGCCCTGGTTCCGTGCTGTGCTTTGGGCGCACCCGTTAACGGAAACGACTGACCGCGTGCCAGTGCGGGCTAGCTACCTGTGCATTTATCGTGCGTGCCGTAGTCACCGTTACGTCTGTCAGTGACCTTGGGGTGGTTGACTGAGGGTAGGATCACCACGGGGGACTCTCCCGGCCAGGAGAGCACCACGTGCTACTTCTACTTTTGGAAAAGACTGCAATCAAGATCGTTCCCACGAGGACATTCGAGATCAAGTAAAGGATCTGAGAAATAAATGAAATAGTGAGAAAAATTGAAAGATGTGAATAAAGGAAGTAATAGAACATAACAGCTACTGTACACTCTACTGTTGCCTTTATTTAGTTTGCCACTCTACTCAGCGTTTTGCTGACGTGTTACACTCGTTACCTTTTTCAGGACCAGGTGTTGAGCAGCCAGGGTCGGCGGCTGCAGAGGACGCTGGGCCAAGTAGGGTCCAGTAGAGTTTACCACAGTCCTTGTACCTCTTTTGTTTCTATTTTAGTGAGTAGTTTTTTTTTTTGTTTCCGCTGTACTTCTTTACCTGCAGTTCTTGTTATATGATAAATGTTGTTTTACTGTTGTGGTGGTACCTACTGTAGTTGTTTCCTTCCTTACTGTTGTACTTTCTTACTGTTAGTTATATTCATGCTGAATGTGGTTTATTTTACTGTCTTTTGGTTACTTCCTCGTTGGACGACTAGGTCTTGGGATTAGTCGAGTCGGTCCGGTTCTCGTGTCTCGTAGGGACTCGGGAACCGGGTCGTTACAGCAGGTCTTTGACTGGACCAAGCAAAATTAGGATGGTTACACCAACCAAAGTTGTAGGTGTTTGAGTTTGAGTCATTCCTATTGTAACCCTGGATAGCATTAGCATCCTTAGAATAATTAGGCATTGGGTTGCCTAATTCAGGATTTAAGGGTGTCAAGGTCCCTTGTTAGTAGCCAGAAAGAGATGGATCCAAGTGTAGTTGGCTCATGGGTTGAGCTATGGGCAGGTTGTTTATGTTGTTCACTATTTCCTGACCTACAGGGGGTCCGGGTTGGGTACGAGTCAACATAGAGCTCCCTTAGGTAATTATGGGATTTACATAGGAAGTTGTACCTAAGGGGTTCCCACTTTACAATAGTTTATCCAATTTATCTAGCTTCTTATCCAAATTTTCCACATTCTTTCCGACCAATTCCACCTTATCCAGTTGCTTGGCAATGATTTCCAAATCAGCTGAACTTGAATTATCCCAGACTTCATATATCCTACTAACGGTGGACATAAAGACGTTGTTGACAGAGTTTTCACTCATGTTTTCAAACAACTCAAAGGCTCCCTCCTCATCTTTGCTAAGGAAATTGCCCCCCATGCTGCATCTACAAAATCTTAAGGTTGTCACTCAACCCATAATAAAAGATATGGACCAAGTGCCACCTAAGAATAAAATGGTGGGGGCATTTCTAGTAAGTTCATTGAACCGCTTTCATGCCTCATGAAGTTTCTCTCCAAGATTCTGCTTAAAAGTGGTTATGACACATCTAAGGGCATTTGTTTTTCCTATGGGAAAGAATTTTTTTAGAAAGGTACATTAGAAATATTCCCAAGTTAGGATAGGTTTACCAATTGTCCTTAATCATTAAGTAGCTTTGTCTTTTAAAGAAATTTGGAACTGATTGCACAGCAATCATACGACCTAATCTACCTGAATTAAGTTAGATTCTAGCATAACTTAGGAACAATGTATGCATAAGCATCATAATTTGCATCGTAGTTAGTTTGATAGCCTTATAGAAAATATTGCCATTTTATGCACTAAAAGAGAGATGATATTGATTGTAGATGATCTGAGGCCGCAAAAAATAGATTAGACCGTACGAATCTGATCAGGATGACGATGGGAGTCCAACGCTTCCGAAATCGTCTTGATCAGACAATCCATAAAAGAATGGAGGCCAAGAAGTAAGATGGCAGAAATTTGGACCTCAGATGCTGAATCTGACCGCACGGATGGCTCCGAATCAACGACCACGATCCAACAACATAAAAATCAACCTGATCAGAGCTCTGTAGCACCAACTACAAAGATATGAAGATGAACAACTAGGATAATGCCATGTGGCACCATCCCAACACCCCTTGCTATGCCCCGAACCTCTGAAGGAAGAAACCAGGACCATTGGATCATCATCCAACAGCCTCAAAGAATCCACATCGCCCCACCCCCATGCACCATCGACTAAGAGGAGATCATAGCCGTTGGATCTCCATCCAACGGCTGAGAGCAGACTTGCCTAAAACTTAAATGCAACACAAAAGGTGAATCAGAGAAACGGTTCGTGCGCTCGCACATGAGCGCGAGACGCACGTTCGAACTACGCCAGCATGAAATCAGGAAGGTCGAGCGCACTCTAGCGCGATTCGACTGTTGGATCTTCACCAACAGCGTAATGGGACCGCGTGGCGCGCTGATGGACACTGGATGAGGTAGTTTACGAATGTGCGGATGCATGCTCCAACAGAATGCATCGTTGCATGCACATTCACGAAGGTGGTAACGCAATCACTTTAAGCCATCCGATCGTGAGATCGGATAGCTGAGAGCGTTAGCGCACGATTTCAAAGCGAGGCGCAAAGGAGCGTGTGAGGAAAGCACGAGGTGAGTGAGAGAGCGACGCAGATCCTAATCGAAGGGCCCAGTGGTCACCACATGTTAGCAACAGGTTGAATTCAAGTGTTAAAGGTGCGTGGAAGGTGATATTGAGGTGCGATCAGAGCCATTGATCTCCCAATCGACAGATTTGATCAAACCTAAGTTGTTGCACGATTTTGGGGGCCTAAATACCTCCTTTGCCTCTCATTAAAGATATAAAAAAAGCCTCAGAGCCCCTAGTTGAGAGGCAACTCCCACGAGATAGATCTTCAGTCTCTCTCTCTCTCTCTCTGCAACTCCTCTCTGGCATTCATCCCGACGCTCTGGATCTGCAGTGTTGCCACACTTCGCACAAGCATCCCACAAGCGACGTCATCATCTGCTATCTTTCTCTATCTCCATCTCTCTCTCTCTCTCTCTATCTACTATTTAGCATAGTGATTTCTAGTTTGAAAATTGTTTCCCAATAGCAACACAATTCTGATTTTCTGGATATCTGATGTCCATATATACATATATAAATATATACATATTTGTTTAGAACTCTCTGAAAAGCTTTGACATAAAAATCATGTTTTGCCTCCCTCCGAATGACTCAGTACTCACCAAAACTTTGTAAATATTATTTGTTTCATCGTGATTCACACTACAATGAAAGAATTAATTTTTAACGTGTTTTGCGGTCGAACAAGTTGGCACCGTTGCTAGGGAGGCAACGAAAATTTTTGAAGGTTTTCTTCCTAGTGCTTATTTCAGATTTCTAACCTATTCTACTTTTGTTGATTTCGTGTGTGCAGGAAGTGAGGAAATTCGAAAAGAACGCAACAATGAAAAAATTGCAAGTTCTTAACCACAAGTAAGTACTCGTCACTTAGATTAGTCTAGATTTTGAAAAAAAAAATCCAAAAAAAAAATTTAGGTGTTTTGCTTGAACCTTAGGATTAGTTAGCACTTGTTTGCTCTTTGAAAAAAAAAAATCTTTCTTGGTGAATTTCGTGCTGAAACAAACTCTTATCTTAAAAATTCAATTCCTGAAAATTCGCAAGTCCAAAAATTCGAAAATGTTTACTAGACGTAGGTTTTGAAGTTAGGAAAAACATATCTAAATTTCACGTAAATCTGAGTTAGAGAAAAATTTTAAAAATTCTCGTACTAAACTATTATCAAATCATTTATTATTCCTGATTTTCCAGAGTTCAAAATATCATAGGAATTTTTATACAACTTCGATTAACATAAAATTTATGGCACTGAATTCCTGTGGAAATCAAAAATTTAGAAAAATATGAAAAAAATATTTATTGTATGTTGGATTGAACGGATTATTCAATCACAATCTGGGAGTCAAAATAGACTACAGAACCCCCAGTACACTTTAAATATGAAAAAAATATAAAACGTAAATTAAAATTCTTGAAAAAATATTTTCTAAGTGCCTAGTTAGTGATGTAATAGGACCAATTGATCGTATTGTTTGCGTCGTACTACTCCTCTGATTTTGGACTTAAAAAGACAATCTAACACTATATGCGCTTAGGGTTCACATTAGGGTAGAGCACACCTGCATTTCCATTCTTAAAGGAAATCTATCAAACAATTGGGATTTGCAAAACTCTTGTGTGCCTCATCAGAACCCTTGATTGAAGATATTAACTCAAGTGAACCCTAAAACTCACTAATACAAGCATTTGAACCTTAAAATTCACTTAATCATAAAATATTGTTTGTGAACCCCTTACCTGTGCACTTCACAAGTTTGAAATTCATTTTTAAAGGCAACACCCCCTAATGCCCATCATATTCCAAAAGCACACCAACCCTAAGCCTAAAATTGAGTAAATGTGCCCTAGGCAGGACTAATATTCTTGGGAACTTGAAATTAGACTAGGCTAAGGTCAAGGCCTTGTCTACTTGAACCCACTGGTGACAAGAATGGCAAATGCGGTAACCACATTAACCCTTGTGGTGTCCCACCATGCAAGGTGTCCTAGGGGGTCCCACCCTTCTGCCCAACTAAGTAATTCAAGGGTTGATCTAACCTAGTCGTGTTTTTGGGAACCAGAATTAGGTCTATTTAGGGTTTACACTCTAAGGAATAGCTTGATTGCTTGCATTGAAAGGGTGGGGTATTCTCTCATCTGTCTTCACCCTCTCATCTATGGACATTCTTCTGGTGCATGCAAGGTAGAAGATCTCTACATCTTAATTTGCTACCACCTTTAGAAAGAAATCCTAAGAGAAGACCTATTTGTCCAGAATTTGAATCTGAACCCTCTTCAATGGCTAGTCACTATGAGGAAGATGAGATTGAAGAGGAAGAACAAAATCTGGATCCAATGACTCTCTTACAAAGGCAGCTTACTAAGCAGGGCCGGCATCATGACAAACAAATGGAGATCATAGTATAGGCCATTACTCGACTCCAAAATGAGAGAGCAAACCAGCCTCTCGGTGACTTTTATAATCCTCCTAATGCCCAACCTGAACCTTTTGTCAGGGTACCTCAGGATGGGGATGATTTTGAACTCAGACCACAAATCATCAATCTGATTCCCCACTTCCGTGGTCGTGATTCTGATGACCTCTTCCACCACTTTGAATAACTTCTACACATAGGAAAGACCTTTGGCCCTAGGAACCTAAATGAAGGTACCTTAATGATGAAAATGTTCCCATTCTCCTTAAAAGATAAAGCTGCTCATTGGTTGAGGACTATTAGTAGACCAATCCTAACTTGAGAAGATTTGAGAAGCACATTACTAAAAAAATTCTTTCCCGTAGGAAAAACCAATGCCCTTAGATGTGCCATTACAATCTTTAAGCAGAACCCTAGGGAACAACTACATGAGGCTTGGGAGAGATTTAATGATTTAGCTAGGAAATGCCCTCATCATAGTATTCCGAGTGGCACTTGACCCATATTTTCTATTATGGGTTAAGTGACAATTTGAATAATTTTGATGATGCAGCATGTGGGGGTAATTTCCTAAGCAAAGATGCTGAGGGAGCCTTTCAATTATTTGAGAATATGAGAGAAAATTCCCTCAACAATGCCTCAATGTTCGCCTTTAACAGAACAAATCAACCAAGGAGTGGAGTTTATGAAGTTAAGGATAATTCAAACTCAGTTGATTTAGAACTAATTGCACAACAATTGGACAAGGTGGAACTCGTTGGAAAGAATGTAGAAAGTTTAGATAAGAAACTAGACAACCTTCTAAATGGCAGGAGTTCCTTAGGTACACATTCCAGAATAAATCCTATGCCTACCCAAGGAATTCCCATGTTAACCTGCACCCCACTCCCCAACCCTCTTGGTCAAGAAATGGTGCACAATCTTAATGACCTGACCACGGCTCCACCAATGATCCAACTTTACTTGGACCTATCTCTCTCTGGGTACCAAGGAGGGGCCTCAATGCTCTTATATTCTGAACTAGGCATCCTAATGCCTAGTTATCCTGAGGATGTGAATGCACTCCAGGGTTACATTAAAAATGACCCCTATTCAAACATTTGCAACCCTGGATGGCGCAACCACACTAACTTTGCTTGGTCAAGTCAAAAACCCGCCTAGGGTCCTAACTTGACTAAGCCAAATGGTCCCGTCGTCTTTGTTGATGTGGTTATTATAGTCGTTGTGGTATATAACAAAAACGGTTACCAGTCTAATACAATTTATTACTCGAAATGAAAAGTTTCCCGAGGTCGAACTCAGGGAGCAAACCAAAATTCCAGAAGCATATAAATTCACAATATATATAAGGTTTTACAAAAAAATTAAGAGAGAGAGAGAGAAAGAGAGAGAGGGTAATTGGCTTTTTCTTCTTCTCTTTCTTCAGCTGGCTCTTCTCTTCAGCTTGTTTTCTTCTTCATTCTTCTTTTCTTCTTCTCTGCTTCTTCTTTCTTCTTCTTCAGCCTGTCTTCTTCTTTCTTCTTCTCAGTAGCTGCGGTTCCTCTTTCTTCTTCTTCTTTCTTTTCTTCTGGCCCTTCTTCTTTCTTTTCTTCTTTCTTTTCTTCTTCTCTTGCTGCTGACTCTCCTCCTTTTTCGCCGACGTCTGATTTAGCGCTCAGATGACTTAACTGCTCGGTTGCTACAGTGCACCTCCTCCTCTTTTCCTTCAGCTTCTTTCCTTCCTTTCTTCTTCCTTCTCTTGCTTCTTCCTTCTTCTCTTTGTTCTTCCTTTTCTTCTTCCTTTTCTTCCCTGCGGCTAAGTCCTGGCTGCTACTTCTCTTCTTCTTTCTTCTTCCCTGAGCACACACGCAAATATCAGCGCAAAACCTACCCTACCCCTTCCCCGCGTCTCTCTCTCTCTCTGGATATCTCTTTGGTAAGCTCTCCCAGAGGAGGAGTGACGACGACGAGGAAGAGATCTGAGGACGCCAACTGGTGCCTAGCATGGGATGACGAGGCAGAGTGGGCTCTGCTGCAGGTATGGCAGCAGAGCGACGAGAAGGAGGAGGAGAGTTCGCCGGAAGCTGGGGCAGTCTGACTGGAGAGAGAGGAGACGAAGAGGGGGGGTTTTCTCGGCCAGAAATAGCTTGGAGTGGACGGCAGCCCCTGCCGCTCCTTATAAAGGTGCTGGCGAGGAGAGTGGCCCGAGGGAGCGACATGCGGAGCTCGCCGGAGATGGCCGGAGATGGAGACCCATGCCTTTCATGCATTTGCATGAGAGGCATGGGGAACCACAGGTCATAGGGGAGGGTCCCTGCGACAGAGGACGAATAGGGAACCCCCTGTTCATTCCTGAGAACGGGTGCCATACCCTGCTCGGCGCCATTCTCTGCGCAAGGTCGTCGGAGGTATGGCGCTTGCATAGAGTGGCAGGGAGGACCATTCTGCAAAGAACGACGGGAAAGATAGGAGGCTATGTGTAAGGGTTTCAAAAGATAAGGGTCAAGAAGTAATTCAAGAGGACCAATTTGTAAAGTCAGTCAAGATGGTCTTTTCTTAGGCCCAAATTTTTGTACCAACCTAATTTTAACCTAAGGAATTTAATGGTGAAATTTGATTTTAGGTTTGACCATGTTTGACTAGTCAATTTGCACAAAAACCCAAATTAGGTCATAAATTGGGCATGGTTCTCATTTTAGGTCAAAATAGGTTGCAAAGGTCAAATTGAAGGTTCTAAACCCTAGGATATAATTTTTTATGAATTTTAGAGGGTTTAGTTAATTTTTATCCTACCTCAAACCTCGTAAATTAAAGTGAATTTATTTTAGCGTTACAAAATGTCATTTAATTCCTAGAAGTTGCTATAACCCTTTCCAGATCAGATCATCCCACTTCCTTCCTTATTAAGCTTATTTGACCTGTGTTTAGACCCTTAATTACACTATTTTTGTACTGCATTGGTAAAATTGTAGTTTTACCCCTTATGATTTATTTTACTCTTCGATTCAGAATTCTCTGAGTTAAGCTTCTCTTTAGGTTTTGTAGGAGCTTCTTCATACTTATTTAGATTAAATTTTGCTAGTTAGGGTTCATGATGAGGCTCTCATCCTGCCCCCATTTCTAACTTTTGCTAGTCCCTTAGCAAAATTTTAAGGTTTTAACCTTTGTTCTAGACCTTGAATTTCTTATTGAGTTTAGATAAGTGCTTTTTCTCTTGTAACCTCGATTAGGTCAGAATGCCAACCATAGGCCTAAAAGGTACTCTAGTACCAACCAATATCCAGATCTATCTAGCTTTAGCCTCAGTCCTTAGCAAAGATTTTTAAGGCCTACAGGAACTAACCTAAGGTATATTGGACTTTGTGGTTAAAACACCCATGCTTGGGATAATTTTAGCCTTGGTTCAGTTCTCTGTGCGTTTTGTAAGAGAGAGAGGTAGAAGATTTATATGTTTGGAGAGTTTTCTCTCTCTTTTTCTTTTTTATTCTAGCTTAGGATTGGCTTCTCAACACGGTCTGTATCAGATTCCTTATCCCCATCATCGAGCCTCAAGGGTTCCTGGCAGTCGATGCTTTGAGATAGCACCGCCCATGGTAACCCCCAGAACCCTGGTTTTCGAGATTTCGAGATAATCCCATCCATGGAGTTCCGTGGCCAAATTCAAACCCTGGCAATTGACACTTCGTGATAATGCCATCCATGGAATCTGAACCAGCAGAGTGCTTACATGCCCCCAGTAGGATATGTAAATATCCTAAAAGACAACCACCGAGGAGATGATATTTTGTTACGCATCTTCGAGGGGAATGTCCCACCTCTCCGCGCTGGGAACTCGTCTAAATCAACTTGTGTTGATCGGCCGCTCCTACTCTATGTGACATTTTCAGAATTTTTGAAACGCTTCTGCGTGATTTTGATACTTTATGCTTACTGAACCAGGCTGCGTTGTGAAATTTGGGTGCTTATGTTACTGAGTCCCGTAAACCAAAAGTTAGTTAACGATGCCAAATACTCCCTAAGCCTTGGACCTAATACTTAAGCTGTTCATTTTCCTCAACCTCTTGAGGAATATTGAGATCTTAATGGGTACTAAGAGTCTATCCAAGAATGCCTAAGGTTTGCGTTCTTACTACTCTCACTGTGCACTTTCCACTTCTTTTCCTGAATGTGGTCTAGAACTTAGGTTAATTCCTTAATTTCTTACTAATGACTATCTCTTTTCTTTCATTTTGTGCTCCTTTTTATCATTTTATTCTTTTTCTCCTCCTCCTTTGTAAAGTCCACAAAAATTTCTTTCCTCCTCTTATTTTATTATTCTTTTTTGAAATTTTTTTTTATTTTTATGGTATTTTTGGCATATGTGAATTTTTTTTGTTTAAAACCGTTTCTTGTGAGTTTTGCACTTTCATGCCCCCCCATGCCTAAGATTTGCAATGTCCTCATTATAACTTAGGAGGGTTTTCATTTAACTTCGTTTATACATTAGGACAGATGTTTTTGGTGAGCGAATGGGTCGGGGTGACTGTTGCGGACGATTTCTAATCTCAGATGCAAGCACCTGAGGTGGAGTCGGCTGTCCTAAAGGGTGAACCTTAAGTGTGAAGAGGTGTCAAAAAAGGTTTCGGGTTCTTCCAAAAAGAATGACAGGCTGCCTCCCGTTGAGTGCTGAGTTTTACGCCATCGGCTGGGAGCAATATACTCAGGGAAAATGGAGGATAAATGATGACTCAGCCAAATCTGTAGAGGTTATATTGATGAATGATTTGAGTCTTTGACCGTTCACGATGAAAGGTTTGGAATCATGGCTGAGCGGACTGATTTCTACGGCTCCATTTCCAAAAACTTGTCGGACAAGGTATGGTCCGATCCACTTGGATCGCAGTTTCCCAGGGAAGAGTTTGAGTCGAGCATCGAAGAGTAGGACCTTCTGACAAGGATGAAAGATCTTTCTAGATATGTGCTTGTCATGGAAGGCTTTAACCTGCTCTTTGTAGCTTCACGAGTTCTCGTACGCATCAAGGCGTAATTCATCGATCTCGCTTATCTGAAGCTTTCTGTGGGTTCCAGCCTTAGAAAGATCTAAATTGCAGCTCCGTACTGCCCAATAGGCTTTGTGCTCCAGTTCGATGGGAAGGTGACACGCCTTCCCGTACACCAATCTAAAAGGAGACATGCCTAATTAGGTTTTATGGGCGGTCCTATAGGCCCACAAAGCTTCCGGAAGTCAGGACGACCAGTCCTTCCTGTCAGGCCGAATAGTGACCTGCAAGATTTTCTTGATCTCTTGATTTGATAGCTCAGCTAGACCATTAGTCTGGGGGTGGTAAGGAGTAGAGATTCAGTGAGACACCCCGTATTTGGTCATCAGTGACCTGAAATGAGCATTGGTGAAATGGGTCCCCCCGTCAGAGATGATTGCACGAGGAATCCCGAACCGTGAGAAGATATTGTGATGAATGAATTTGATAACGATTTTATGATCACAGGTTCGGGTCGGTATGGCTTCAATCCATTTGGACACGTAATCCACAGCCAACAAAATGTATTCGAAGCCGTCCAAAACAGGAAAGGGGCGCATAAAATCAATCCCCCAAATGTCGAAGATTTCGCATACGAGAATTGACTGCAAAGGCATCATGTCGTGATGGCTCATGTTGCCCAAAGTTTGGCAACGACTGCATGCCTTGCAGTGATTGTATGCATCCTTGAATAAAGTGGGCCAATAAAAGCCACACTGGAGGATTTTTGATGCGGTTTTGTGCCCAGAGAAGTGACCACCAAATGCCTGGTCATGGCAGAAGGAGAGAATATCATTGATTTCACCCTCCGAGACACATCGCCGGATGATTTGGTCAGCACCTATGCGGAAGAGGTACGAGTCTTCCCAGATGTAATACTTGGCATCAGAGCGTAATTTGTCTTTCTTGGCCTTCGGCCAATCAGACGGGATATGATGAGATGCCAAGTAGTTCACTATATTAGCAAACCATGGAAGCCTATTACCAATAGTCAGTAGGTGCTCATCAGGAAAATGCTCCGTGATGGGTCCAGAAGGGTTGATGATTTCAGAAGGAAGGCGAGACAAGTGGTCAGCTACCACATTCTGTCTTCCCGCCCTGTCGTGAATCTCGAGGTTCTAATTGCGGTTCGAGATCTTCTTATGGTTGATGAGGTATAATCAGGTTATTCTCAAATTGTGTTTCATCAACCAGAGCTCTAATATCACAGATTTTTTCAATGACACCGCAATTGATTCCTTATTGGGCCTTAAAGATATCAATTTTGAGGGTTTGATTCCCAAATTTCAGTTCTATTTGACCCTCCTCACAACTAATGTTGGCCCTAGCGGTGGCCAGGAAAGGTCTCCCCAGAATGATCGGAGTATCCCGTGGGTTTTCAGGTGCATCCATGTCTAAGACTATGAAGCCTACAGGGAAATAGAAATCTCGCACCCTTATAACAACATCCTCAAGAATCCCTTTAGGTGACTTTATGGATCGATCTGCTAACTGTAGTGTCACCCCAGTCGATTTTAACTCAGATTTTTCTAGGTGGTTAAGTAAGGATGTGGGTATCAAATTTATGGAAGCACCCAAGTCTAACAATGCTCTGTCGAACTGGGTTTCACCTATCTTACATGAAATCAGAGGAGTGCCTGGTACTTTTTCTTTGGGTGGGAGTCTGCTCAGGATTACAGAGCTGGCTTGCTCTGACAGTACAATTGAACTCCCACTCTTGGTTCGCAGCTTACGCTGAGGTGTACACACATTCTTCAAGAATTGTGCGTAAGCCGGTACATGATGAATCGCATCCATCAAGGGGATGTTTATTTGGACCTGCTCAAAGAGCTTGACCAGGTCCTCCTCAGGAGTCACAGATTTAGTTGTTTTCTTTCCCTTGGTCAAGGCCTCGGGAAATGAAACCTTCGTTGGTTCTTCTAGGATAGGTCCAGGTCTTTGATCTGGTACAGGGATAGAAACGTCCTGGATTACTGTCCTAGGGTTTGGGTCACTACCAGGCTTGGAGTGGTTTGGATAAGGTGGATCTTGGGTCTCCTTACCACTACGGGTGGTCACAGAATTCAGTCCTGCCTGGTTCTGGTTAGGGGTTGATAGGATGGGTTGCTGTTGATAACTCGCATAAGAAGTTGAGGCCTCCATCCCGTCAAGTGAAGGAACAAAGGGGACCTAATAAACCATGTGTGCTTGGCCTGCGTTTGGGTCCATAACGCGCCGCTAGGTCGGCACGTTATTAAGGTTAGGAAGAGGTTGAGAAGGAAGTGTGTCTGGTTGGCGAGAATTTGCCAACTGGGCCAGTTGGTTTCGAACCTCTGTGATTTCATCCTTATGTTGCTTTTGAATAGCCGCATTCGTTTGCTGAATGTCAACCAGAGTCTAAAGGATGAGGGACATTTGGTCTTGGTTTGGCCCGGATGGATAAGTAGGGTTGGGCCGAGGCTGAGGCGGCTGGTAGGGATGAGGTGCTTGTAGACGGGGCTGAAAGGGTGGTCTTTGAGTTTGGGAATTTCCCACCCACTGGAAGTTGGGATGGTTTCGCCATCCAGGATTGTAGGTATTGGAAAATGGGTCATTCTGGATGGCGTTGAGGTCCTCGCAGGTCTGAGGAGCCTCAGAAAAGTCAGAGAATGGGGGAGTGGAATTCCCCCAGTTAGTATAGAAAGGGTCGGAGGTTCCTCCGATCCGAGAGTCAGATGGGGGTTTATACGGGTCCATCCCAGGAGAAGGTTGGTGGAAAATGTTTTGCACAGTCTCCCGTGTGGAAGGAGGCTGTGCAAAGGAATTATGCACAGAGGTGGCTCGCTGCAAGTGCTGAGTCAGCTGATCCACCTTCTTCTCAATAATAGAGAACTTGTCCAATTTACTGGACATCAATTCCAGGTCGACTGATTCGGACAGGCCCTGCGTCTCGTGTGCTCCCCTAAAGTTCGTCGATGCGCGGGTATTCGTCCTGTCGAATAATCCCATGGAGTCATTATTGATGGAGTTCTCGTACATATTCTCAAGAATCTCCCACACAGTGTCCTCATGCTAACCCATGATATTCCCTCCGCAAGTTGCATTGACGAATAGCCTAATATCCTCACGGAGTCCCTGGTAAAAAGACTGGACTTGTTCCCATTTAGGAGCTCCGTGATGGGGGCACTTCCTCATGAGATCCTGAAAGCGATCCCATGCCTCATGGAGAGGTTCTCCCATCTGTTGTGTGAAGTGGGTAATCTGATGACGCAAGGCATTGGTCCGACCAACGGGGAAGAACTTCTTCAAGAACTCGGACTGAAGTTCCTCCCAATTGTTGATCGGCCGGGTCTGTGTTTGGTACCAATGGGCGGCCTTGTCCATAAGGGTGAAGGAGAACATCTTCATGAGGAGAATATCCCGATTTTGTGCATCTGACCCAAAAGTCTGGGCCAAATGCTTTAGCTGTTTAATGTGCTGGAAGGGGTCTTCAGAATTAAGCCCATGGACTTTAAGTATGGCATGAATCATGTTGGGCTTCAGTTCAGAATCAGGTCCTCCAGTCGGGATTTTGACTCGAGGCTCAATAGCCACCACAGCGGGATTATAATGATCTCGCATCATGGGACGCTGCGGTGGGTGCATGAAGTTCTAGAAGACGTCATTGAGTCGCTGGAGCTGGTGTTCCAGATTGTTCTCTTCCTCAACTAGCTGAGCCATTGTGGAAGAAGAAGGTGAGTTGGGTTCGGAATCGGAGGAGAGGTCTATGTGAAGTGTTGGTTGCACAAACAAGTGCACCGAGGCTCGGCCTCGAGGAGAGTGAATTTCTAAAGGAGGTTTCAAGGACCTCCTACCAAACATACACTGATGGAGAGGGTGAGTTTAGCAGGTGCTAGACCCAATCAAGACACCCAAAATGTTGGGTGACTATGGAGGTTCGGGGCAGATGGACCCTCGATCAAAAGGTCATTCACCTGAGAATTACCTGGGCAGCCAGAGAGGGTGAGTCCCGCGAAGACCCCTACACGGTAGAGTGCCCCCACGGGTTACAGGGTTTCCCCCACCCGACCTCTCTTGTCACTGAGATTCTAGGTAGACCAGAATGGGGACCTTGACCTCTTAAGTCTACCACTTTTAGTTAGGATCAAGGTGCTTAGGTTTTCACTTGAACTTTAACCTTTTGAGTGCAAAGAGTGACCTAAGTTCAAGATTGGTTGACCCAAGGGGTCAACTTCACCTGCTAGTTCCTTTGAGAGCTTATTGGTCTTGTCTTTTAGGGTTCAAGTGTTTTTAAGAGCCAAATTTCTTAGGATTTCTCTTAATAGGTGTTTTCAAACAATGGCTTGGGCACACTTCTTTTGGGAATTCTCAATTCTTGCTTAAAAAGTGTCTCTAAATCCCTAGTTTTGAATCTTATATTGGCTCTAATTGGTCCAATTAGTTGCCTCTAGATTGGGTAATTAGAGCTCAAGAAAGAAGGTTTTAGCCCTAACCACCTTTAATGGATGTACAGATATATTGTGTTGAAATTGAAAACAGGCAACTTTGGTGATTTTACTAAGTATGGAAGACAGGTTATTCCTAAATTGCTTTTTCTTTCTTTTTCTTCCTCTTTAGAATTTAGGGGTTTAAATGAGAGGATAGAAAATTACCTGTCCTAGGTGTGGTTGTTGTGCAGCTGCTTGTTGTCCTCTTGATTTCCTGTGCCTGCACAACAAAAGAGAAGAGATTAGTCAATAGAAACTCAAAAATTGTGAATTAATAGCTTCTAGAATAGCCGTTGCTCCCCAGCAACGGCGCCAAAAACTGGTTCCCGTAGTCTTTGTTGATGTGGTTATTATAGTCGTTGTGGTATATAACAAAAACGGTTACCAGTCTAATAAATTTATTACTCAGAATGAAAAGTTTCCCGAGGTCGAACTCAGGAAGCAAACCAAAATTCCAGAAGCATATAAATTCACAATATATATAAGGTTTTACAAAAAATTAAGAGAGAGTGAGAGAAAGAGAGAGAGGGTAATTGGCTTTTTCTTCTCTTTCTTCAGCTGGCTCTTCTCTTCAGCTTGTTTTCTTCTTCATTCTTCTTTTCTTCTTCTCTGCTTCTTTCTTCTTCTTCAACCTGTCTTATTTCTTCTTCTCAGTAGCTGTGGTTCCTCTTTCTTCTTCTTCTTTCTTTTCTTCTTCTCTTGCTGCTGACTCGCCTCCTTTTTCACCGACGTCTGATTCAGCACTCAGATGACTTAACTGCTCGATTGCTACAGTGCAGCTCCTCCTCTTTTCCTTCAGCTTCTTTCCTTCCTTTCTTCTTCCTTCTCTTGCTTCTTCCTTCTTCTTCTCTTTGTTCTTCCTTTTCTTCTTCCTTTTCTTCCCTGCGGCTAAGTCCTGGCTGCTACTTCTCTTCTTCTTTCTTCTTCCCTGCACACACACGCAGATATCAGCGCAAAACCTACCCTACCCCTTCCCCGCGTCTCTCTCTCTCTAGATCTCTCTTTGGTAAGCTCTCCCAGAGCTAGGTAATCGGGTCAGGTTGCGTGCCCAGAGGAGGAGTGACGGCGATGAGGAAGAGATCTGAGGATGCCAGCTGGTGCGGCCTGGCGTGGGACGATGAGGCAGAGTGGGCTCTGCTGCAGGTATGGCAGCAAAGCAATGAGGAGGAGGAGGAGAGTTCGCCGGAAGCTAGGGCAGTCTGACCGGAGAGAGAGGAGACGAAAGAGGGGGGGGGTTTTCTCAGCCATAAATAGCTTGGAGTGGACGACAACCCCTACCACTCCTTATAAAGGTGCTGGCGAGGAGAGTGGCCCGAGGGAGCGACGTGCGGAGCTCGCAGGAGATGGCCGGAGATGGAGACCCATGCCTTTCGTGCATTCGCACGAGAGGCATGGGTTACCGCATGTCACAGGGGAGGGTCCCTACGACAAAGGACGACGCAGGGAACCCCCCGTTCATTTCTGAGAACGGGCGCCATACCCTGCGCAGCGCCATCCTCCGCGCAAGGTCGCCAGAGGTATGGCGCCTGTGCAGAGTGGTAGGGAGGACCGTTCTGCAAAGAACGAAGGGAAAGATAGGGGGCTGTGTGTAAGGATTTCAAAAGATAAGGGTCAAAAAGTAATTCAAGAGGACCAATTTGTAAAGTCGGTCAAGATGGTCTTCTATTAGGCCCAAATTTTTGTTCCAGCCTAATTTTAACCTAAGGAATTTAACGGTGAAATTTGATTTTAGGTTTAACCACGTTTGATCGATCAATTTGCGCAAAAACCTAAATTAGGTCATAAATTGGGCATGGTTCTCATTTTAGGTCAAAATAGGCTACAAAGGTCAAATTAAAGGTTCTAAACCCTAGGATATAATTTTTTATGAATTTTAGAGGGTTTAGTTGATTTTTATCCTACCTCGAACCTTGTGAATTAAAGTGAGTTTGTTTTAGGGTTACAGAATGTCATTTAATTCCTAGAAGTTGCTATAACCCTTTTCAGATCAGATCATCCCACTTCCTTCCTTATTAAGCTTATTTGACCTGTGTTTAGACCCTTTATTACCCTGTTTGTGTACTGCATTGGTAAAATTACAGTTTTACCCCTTATGATTTATTTTACTCTTCGATTCAGAATTCTCTAAGTTAAGCATCTCTTTAGGTTTTGTAGGAGCTTCCTCATACTTATTTAGATTAAATTGTGCTAGTTAGGGTTCATGATGAGGCTCTCATCACCAAACATTTACGAGCAACCTAGTAGATGCACACAACCACGCACATATCATCCATAACCTACTCAGGAAAACCAGCCCTCTGATCTAAGTCTGGTACTCAAGGAAATGGAAGAAATGAATCTAAGACATAAGGAAGAAATAAATCAATTGAGGACAGAATTGACAGGACGACTAGACAAGCTAGTTGATGCTAGACAACACAGGATGCTGCCATCCCAACTCGTCCCCAACCCAAGGAACTTCAATAGGGTTAACTAGCACAACACACGGGAGCAATAGGCACACATAGTTTAACCTACTACCCAACACCCATCTGGTTTTGTTAACCCCAACCCAAGCCAGGCTTAGCGTATCTTGCCAAACCCACCTCACCCTTCTAACCCTAATGCCTATGCTTGTGCTGTCACTTTAAGAAGTGGGAAACAAATCCAAGATCCTTATCCTTCTACATCGAAATCTTACCAAGATCTTGAAGAGCCTAAATCCAACCTGGGAGACCAAGCTAATCTAGAAAACAAGACTCAGGGTTTGAACACTCATGATTTCTCTCAAGCACCTTTTCCTGAACCCTTGAACAAATCCCGAGAAAAGAAAACCAATCAATCTAAGGAGTGGCTTGAGATTTTAAAGCAAGTCCAAGTAAATATACCACTCCTTAAAGCCATTGATGTGCGAAATTTCTGAAGGAAATGTGCACATCGAAACGCCAAGCCAAATAATCAAAAAGGGTCATAGTTTTTGAACAAGCCAGTTCCATCATCTTAAATAAGCTCCCTCCTAAAAAGAAAGATCTAGGGCCCCCTTAATTTCATGTGAGATAGATGATTTTATCTTGGATCGAGCCTTAATGGACCTTGGTGCCTCCATCAATCTAATCCCCACAGAATTATATGAAGAGTTGGATTTAGGTCCCTTGCAACACACTAATGTTACCCTTCAGCTTGCTGATAGGTCAACCAAGATTCCAAAGAGACTCTTACAAAATGTGATTATAAAAGTGAGGGATTTTGAGTACCCTGTAGACTTTCTTGTTTTAGATATGGAGGCATTAGAAAACTTGAACCACACCACGATAATCTTAGGAAGACCTTTCTTGGCCACAGCCAAGGCCCTAATCAACTGTGAGATGGGGATTATGCAAATCACTTCTGGAAGGAAAACTGGTCAACTCAATATCTTTAAGCTTCCCAAAAGAATAAGGTGAATTGTGGTTCCATCAAGGTCACAGGAACAATTGAAGAGGTTTTGGCAATTCACACTAAAGATGATCCAAATCCAACTAAATCTCAAGATCAATACATGAGGCAAGAAAGTGATGTACTTGAGGATGATTCTGATTTACCACCTCCCATAGAAAATCAAATTGAAATAGACATTAGTGAGATTGAGAAACTCTTAGGAGTATCTTATGATGAATTAGATGATAACATAAAGAATCCTCAATACATCCACCTTGAAATTCAAGAACTATTGAATTTTGAGGGGGTTCAAGATATTGGACAACCAAAGATATAAACCAGGAAAATGAAGAAACAACCTCAGAAAAAGAAGTTCAAAACATGATGGATTGGGGAAGAACTTATACTCCAACTAGTTCAAATGGATAGCTTGAATCTGAGGAAGAAATGACTTCTAATGAGGAAGAGGTAATTTCTGATGAGAATTTTGACGAATTCAGCGCAACTCTACCTTTGTCCTCATATGACCTCGATCCTGGAGAATTCATGATTTTTGACATTAACTATGATTATGAAGATCCTTATGATTCTAATTCAGAACCATATTTAAATCTTAATCATGATTTCAATCCAAACCCTCTACCACCTCCTCTTGAATTATGGAATTGGATTAATGAACATGCTCTACATCATGAACCTCATCTATCTAACCTTATTTGCTATTTCAAATCAAAAAAACTCTTCGGAGTAGGACTGCATCATCAGTTGGTCTGCGTTTGTGGGTCACTAATCCTTGGACCAAGCAATCATATCTTTATACTAATCCTAAATCTCTTAACAACAGTTATTACTCCCTCACTTGACCCACAATACTGAATCACATATTTTTTTTGGGTTTAGGTCTGGCAAATGATGTTAAACTTAGTGCTGGCTAGGAGGCAACCTAGTATTCTTTACAGGTAATTTTGCATCTTCTCTATCCAAGCTGACCTGGATTAACAAGCTCAATCATGTGATATCCCCTCCTCTTGCTTGTCATATTTTGATTTTCTTGCATACATTTCAATGACATTGTAATAAATAGGCATGGGGGTGGACATTGCATGTCTTATTTTTATGTCTGAGTCTTATTTTTATGTCAGAAAAAAAATTACATTCATGCATAAGGAATTTTTATCAAGAAGGTTTTATTAGGGATTTATTCTTAAGTTGATTCCTAAGTTAGAATCCAGTACAATTTCACACTTACACGTAGAATTTGCAATGGATCCTCTGTGAAGACCGATAAACATCTTTAGTTTATTTAGAAGAAGCACTGCTTTTTCTTCTGAGCCCTCAGACAGTAATTAGGGAGTCTGGCAAACCATCTTCTAGAAGATCCACCAAACAAGTGTGAGGTGAGAGTAAAGAGTCTACTGGTGCTCGAAGGCTAATGCAAGGAATCTTAGTTTCTGGGTATTTGAATAATGATACTCGGAGTTAGGCATAGTTTTCGCTCTCGATTCCTACGTACAAATTCTTTGTGCGAATTTTTACAGAGCCACCAAATAAGGCAAATACACAGAGAACGGGTTTTAATAAAACTAGGACTAAGGTGGATGCTTGTGACCATCCTTTACGAAAACCACAGCTGAAGGAGGGTATTAATATCAAGGTCAGAAATACACTTTCTCATCCATTCCTTTCCCGGTGCCGAGAGTAGGCACTTCCATCAAATAAGCCACCCGATATCCTCTTAAACACCCCAATCTCGAATAATGCCTCATGAATAAAAATATGCATGGTTGCTATAGTACGTTGTGTTGATAGAAATAAAATATATATGAAAAAAGAAAGAAAGAAAGAAGAAAAAAAATAGAGAGAAAGAGAAAAGTAGAAAAAATATATATATTAAGAAAAAAGTGTGTTAGTTGCATTGTGTATACTTCATGTCAAGCACATTGAGGTAACAACACCCATTCCCTTTAGTCCACAAAATACAACCTTGACCTACTTTTCTGTATTTCTAACCACCCGAATACTAGCTAAGGAATTCTGACTTAGTCATAGGTTTATCAGAACTGAATTAAAGTGTTAATGCCATGAGAGGCCGTTACGAACGCGTGCCCCAGACGTCTTTAAAGACGTCTGGGAGGTGGCCCAGACGTCTGGGATCACATCCAGACGTCTGACCAGACGTCTGGGATCGTTTCCAGACGTCTGGAAATCAGTTATTTTCGACACGCGCGGGTCGTCTGCGAGCCTGAGCGCGCAGACCGCATATTCACTTATTCTTCTCTCTGCGGCTGCAGACGCCGCTGCCGTGCTCCCTCTCTCTCCTCGCACGGCCTTAAAAAGACCACGCCTCCCCTCGCTTCCGTCGCCTCCACCCCTTTCCTCTTCTTCTTCCAGTGAGCGAGCGCGAGAGCGGGCGCGGGGTTGCTGCGATGGCGACGGCCGCAGTGAGCGCGGAGGGGGTGCTGCGTGCGAGAGCGGCGCTCAGCCGTGAGGTCGAGCTCGCCGGGGCTGCCAGGGCCGGCCGGTGGGGAGCGCAGCGGGCGCGGAACGACGCGGAAGGCCCGCTGCGGCTCGAGCAGCAGGCGCACGAGGTGCGACGCGGGCGACGTCGCGAGCGGAGGGCGAGTCACGCCCTGGTTCTGGAAAAATTTCCAGAATCAGACGTCTGTGCTGATAGCCAGACGGCGAGGTCGACGTCTGGAAGACTATCCAGACATCTGAAAGGTGAGTTTTCCATCTTCCTCTTCCTTCCTGTCGACTGACCGTACTGAGGGAGAGAGATGGGTGTGCACAGTCTCGGTGATTCGCCATCCAACGCGAATCAGACGTCTGGCTGTAGTACCAGACGGCGGGAGCGACCTCCAGACGTCCGGGGTGACCATCGGACATCTGGGAGCTAGGCCAGACGTCCCTGCAGACTTATGGACGTCTGGAAAACCACGCTGAACAAGGTAATTCTCTGATCCACTTTTTAAGACGTCTGGAAGAAGTTCCAGACGTCTGATTTTGCACAGTTTCGTCATTTTCGACCCGTTTAGGGCCCGTTCGGGTTCCGTTTTCCGCGATTCAAGTTGCGTTCTTTTCGGAATTAATTCCTCTACTCGTCTACAGTAGCTATACACTATTTTGAGACACTCCTTGTGTTTGATCCTTGTGATAGGACCCCGTTCTGTTACAGTCTCGGGGGTCGCGGAGGCACGCGGGATTCCCGATCACGCCCCCATTACTCCCGTTGTACCTGGTAGAGTGGCTTTAAGTTATTAATAAAATCTGTTAAATTATGGAACCATAAATAGAACCTAGGACATTGCATGAATCCTAGGAATGAGAAATAGATGGAATGATGGCTCCTAGGTGTTGCATGAATCCTAGGGCTGGAAAACTAGATTGTATGATAGATCCTACGATATGGCATGAATCCTAGGATGGGAAAACTAGTGGAATGTATAATACTGCAGTCTTGGAAAATGGAAAGAGATATAAAGCTGCCTGTAATTTGAATTAACAGCTGCCCGTTGTGAATAAATAACGTGGTTGAGAACATGGATTGTAAGAATGTGAAACTGGAAAGTGAAACCTGGATGTTTGAGTAAAAAGGATGGAACCCTACGGGGGAATTAGGAGTGGAACTCCTGGAAAGAGAAAGGAATGGAACTGAGATGTTGTTGTGTACTGTCTCTTGGGTACATAGTACCAAGGGAAGTACCTGTACCTGTTTAGTGCAGAGCGGAGCCAGCCGCCCCAGGGACCCGGAGTTAGGACTAGCCACTCTGTACCGACTTGCTGGCCCTCGCGTACGTAGTACCGAGGAGAGCTACTAGAGTGGGGAGGTACTAGCTACCCCACGGGCCCCAGGGTTCTGCTAGCCTCCCACACCGACTTGTTAGGCCCACTGGGGCAAACCAGGGTAGTCAGGCGAGGGTGCGCGGACTGTGGAGGGGCAAGGCCCCGGTTTGGTTACTGTGGAGGGGTTGGACCCCTGTTACTAAGAGGGCTCTGCCCTAGACTGATTCCGTGCTGTGCTTTGGGCGCACCCGTTAACGGAAACGACTGACCGCGTGCCAGTACGGGTTAGCTACCTGTGTGTTTATCGCGCGTGCCGTAGTCACCGTTACGTCTGTCAGTGACCTTGGGGTGGTTGACTGAGGGTAGGATCACCACGGGGGACTCTCCCGGCCAGGAGAGCACCACGTGCTACTTCTACTTTTTGGAAAAGACTGCAATCAAGATCGTTCCCACGAGGAACATTCGAGATCAAGAAAAAGATCTGAGGAATAAATGAAATAGTGAGACAATTGAAAGATGTGAATAAAGAAAGTAATCGAACATAACAGCTACTGTACACTCTACTGTTGTCTTTAGTTTAGTTGCCACTCTACTCAGCGTTTTGCTGACGTGTTACACTCGTTACCTTTTTCAGGACCAGGTGTTGAGCAGCCAGGGTCAGTGGCTACAGAGGACGCTGGGCCGAGTAGGGTCCAATAGTGTTACCACTGTCTCTTGTACCTCTTTTTGTTACGTGGTTGTGAGTAGTTTTTGTTCCGCTGTACTTTCTTTACCTGCAGTTCAAATTATATTATGAATGTTGTTCTACTGTTGTGGTGGTACATACTGTGGCAGTTTCTTTCCTTACTGCTGTACTTTCTTACTGTTAGTTATATTCATGCTGAATGCGGTTTATTTTACTGCTCTTTTGGTTACTTCCTCGTTGGACGACTAGGTCTTGGGATTAGTTGAGTCGGTCCTGTTCTCGTGTCTCGTAGGGACTCGGGAACCGGGTCGTTACAAGATGGTATCAGAGCAAGGTCGTCCCGAGAAGTGAATCAACTGACTGAAGAATAACCAATTCACATGTTTATAACTAGAGTAGCCACCACAACATATCTCTTGACATGAGCTCTTAAAAGTTTCATTAGGTACCGTTTGTTTTGACATTTTTCCGTTTTGTTTCGCGTCTCCTTACAGGAGATGCCTCGTCGCGGGACTGGCTAGACTGGCCGCGGGCGTGGCCGAGGACGAGGTAGGCGAGGTGGACGTGCTGTTGTTGACGTCTCGGTGGACCAGCCACCACTCCCGGGCATCCAGGCCCAGGACCTCGCCAGACTGATACGAGACATTGTACGAGAGGAGCTCCACCCACCGCCCCGAGCACCTCCTCCTGGGGCTGCAGAGGGGGAGTCCTCTGTGGGACCATGATGAGAACCTCATCATGAGCCATAACTAGCTCATTTTGACCCAATACAAAGGATAAAAGCTCCTACATAACTCAAGGAAAGGCTTAACTCAGAGAATTCTGAGTTTAAGGAGAAAACAAGTCATAAGGGGTAAAAATGCAATTTTACCAGTATAATCTGCATACAGGGTAATTCAGGGTCCAAACACAGGTCAAACAAACCGAATAAGAAGGAAAGTGGGATGATCTGACAAGGGCTACAGCAATTCCAAGGAACTAAATGATAATCTGTAACCTTAAAAAAAACCCACTTCAATTCACGAGGTTCGAGGCAAAGTAAAAATAGAATAAACCCTCTAAAATTCATAGAAAAATAATCTCTAGGGTTTAGAACCTTCAATTTGGCCTTCAGAACCCATTTTGACCTACATTGAGAACCATGCCCAATTAATAACTTAATTTGGGTTTTTACATAAATTGACCGGTCAAACAAGGTTTAATCTAGAAATAAAATTCACCATCAAATTCCTTAGGTCCTAATTAGTCATGTATAAAAACTTAAGCCTAAGAAGAAACCTTCTTGACCAACTTTGCACTTTGGTCCTCATATATTTACTTTTTAGCCCTCAACTTTTGAACCCTCACATTTCTACCCCTAACTATCCTTCGTTCTTTGCACTCAGGTCCCTCCTGCCAAAACCTGCCAGCACCATGCTCCGGCGACCTTGCGCGGAGCATGGCGCCGCGCAGGGTAAGGGGGAGGGTCTGGCAAGACAACCGGGGGTGCCCTGCGTCGTCAGCCGTCGTAGGAACACCCCCTGGTCGCTGCAACCCACCATACCGGCCGTGCGAACGCACGGACGGTATGGGTTTCCATCTCCGGCGTCCTCCGGCGAGGGAGACACGTCGTCTCCCTCCGCCTTCCTCTCTGATTCGGCCTCTATAAATACCCCCGTCGCTCCGCCGTTCGGGGGAGCTGGGATCTGACGGAGAAAACCCCCAACTTTCCTCTCCTCTCACTCCGGCAGACGCCCACCAGCTCCGGCGGTTCTTCCTCCTCCTCCTCCTCTTCGCTCTGCCGCAATACCAGCAGCAGAGACTTCTTCCCCTGCTCTTCCCGCGTCGCGCAATACCGGCGCACGCTGCCTCTGCCCCGTCGTCGCCGCTGTCCTCCCCCACTGGGCACCTTCTTCTCCGGCGACAGCAGGTACAGCCGTCCGCCTCCTCGCCCCCTTCGTCACTTTAGTAGGTTAGAACTACTTCCCTCTATCCTCTCTCTCTTTTTCCCCTTGCTATTTTTATCTAATTACCCCTCGACCGCGCCTAATCACCCTCACCTTCTCCGCCTCCGGCCATCCTCCGGCGAGCCGCTCCCATCACTCCAGCATCCCGCACGGCTCGCCGACCATCGCAGAACCTCCACCTCCTCACCCTGATCAACTTCCGCCCTTCCACTTCCCCCAAATCACCCTCTGCAACTCCACCGAACAAACCCATCTCCCGACCCACAGTCCGACCTAGGGCAGCCCTTAGTCTCCGCCCCGCCGCCTGCACACCCCCCGAGCACCTTCGCCGTGCCACGACGAAGGTCCTCCGCGTTTCTGATTGGGCCGAGAGGCCATTTTTCTGTGGGCAGGTACCTGCGCTCGTCGCCGCCATTGTTGAAGCGAAGCAGCTTCTTCACCTGCTGCCCCAGGTGCGTCGCGCCCAGGTCACACTCCCAGGCTGTGCGGGGGCATTTCGGCAAAGCGTTAGGCTGCAGTTGAGGCGAAGCTCTCGCGCGAAGCCCCCGCGCTTCGCCTCGACTGCCGCTGCTTCCTCCGCGCAGGCACCCAAATTGGGGTGGGACATTTAGTCCCACCTCGTAACCTTTCAGAGGAGCGCGCCCGCATAAAGGCAAAACGTGCCTTATGCTCGTTGCCTCCTGAGCACGGGGTGAGGTCCCTCTCACTCACTCGCTCGACCCGGTCTCGTCCGCGCTCACGCCCCGCGGACCTGGCCCGACCCGACTTAGACTGACCTGCACTCCTCGCCCACCACGCACGCCGGTGGGCCTGGACCCGGGCGCGACCCGTACCCGGCAACCCGGCAGCTCTGGGAGAGCTTTCCTAAGAGCGGCTTCTGTGAGAGAGAGACGAGGGGGAGGGTAGAGGTAGGTTTTGCCCCTCTGATCAAGCTGTGTAAGTGTGCAGGCACAGGTGAAGAAGAACCGTGGAAGAAGACGAAGGCTGAAGGAAGGAGGAGCACCGAGCGGCACTGTAGCAGCGGCGGTTTAAGTCGTCTGATTGGAAAATCAGACGACGTCCTGAAGGCAAAGACGGCAGAAGGAAGGCGAGGCAGAGGAGAACACAGAGAGGCCAAGGAAACAGCTGAAAGAAGAAGAGCACGAGAAGAAGATCTGAAGAAAGGAAAAGAAGAAAGAAAGAAAAAGAAGAAGAACAGGACCGCTCTACAGAAGAAAAAGGAAGAGCAGAAACAGCTGAAAGAAGAAGAAGAACAAAGGAAGAGAGCAGAAGATCTGAGAAGGAAGAAGAGGAGAAGCAAAGAGAAAAGAAGAAAAGCCAACAAATTCTCTCTCTCTCTTTCTTTATTTTTGTAAAAGAAACTTGTACCCCTAGAATACAACTTGCTCCCTGAGTTCGACCTCGGGAACTCTTTTATTTTCCGAGTAACAAATTGTATTAAACTGGTAATCACCTCTCTCTATACTATACTACGACGAAATAATAAAACTATAGAGGAAGTCTCTACACCAGACCACGTGACGGACACGGCGCTAGACACGAGGGAGGGGATGGGCCACTGCCGCCCCCACCTTCCTCCGACACTTCTGTACACAAGGTACCTTCGCCTGGAGGTGCACCAGCACCTCCCCTACAGCGCCACTTCGAGCTTTTCGGACAGTTCCGGAAGCTGAAGCCCCCCTCCTTCAAGGGGGATGAGGACCCGACCGAGGCAGAGGACTGGCTTGAGGACCAAAGTGTAAAGTCGATCAAGGAGGTTTCTTCTTAGGCTCAAGTTTTTATACATGACTAATTAGGACCTAAGGAATCTGATGGTGAATTTCATTTTCATATTAAACCTTGTTTGACCGGTTAATTTGCGCAAAAACCCAAATCAAGTTATTAATTGGGCGTGGTTCTCAATGTAGGTCAAAATGGGTTCTAAAGGCCAAATTGAAGGTTCTAAACCCTAGAGATTATTTTTCTATGAATTTTAGAGGGTTTATTCTATTTTTACTTTGCCTCAAACCTCGTGAATTGAAGTGGGTTGTTTTTAGGGTTACAGATTATCATTTAGTTTCTTGGAAGTGCTGTAGCCCTTGCTAGATCATCTCATCCCACTTTTATTCTTATTAAGCTGCTTTGACCTATGTTTGGGCCCTGAATTGCCCTGTATGCAGATTATACTGGTAAAATTGCATTTTTACCCCTTATGACTTGTTTTCTTCTCAAACTCAGAATTCTCTGAGTTAAGCCTTTCCTTGAGGTATGTAGGAGCTTTTATCCTTTGTATTAGGTCAAAATGAGCTAGTTATGGCTCATGATGAGGTTCTCATCATACCCCCATGCCTAGCTTTTGCTAGTCCCTTAGCAAAAACTTAAGGTTTCAACCCTTGTTCTAGACCATGAAGTTTTTAATAGTTTTAGATAAGTGCCCTTTTTTTATTTGAGCATAGATTAGGTTAGAATGCTGACCATAGGCCTAAAAGGTACTCTAGTACCAATCAAGATCCAAATCTGTCTAGCCTTAGCCTCAGTCTTTTAGCAAAGGTTTTTAAGGTCCACAAGAACTAACCTAAGGTTTATTGGACTTCGTGGTTAAAGCACCCGTGCTTGAAATGATTTTAGCCCTGGCTCAGTTCGCAGTGCGTTTTGTAAGAGAGAGATAGAAAGTTTTTCTGTTTGGAGAGTTTTCTCTCTCTTTTTCTTTTTAGTTCTAGCCTAGGATTGGCTTTTCAACACGGTCTGTATCAGATTCCTTGCTCCCATCATCAATCCTCAAGGGTTCCTGGCGATCGATGCTTCGAGATAGCACCACCCATGGCAACCCCCGGAACCCTGGCTATTGAGATTTCGAGATAATCCCATCCATGGCGTTCCGTGGCCGAATCCAGACCCTGGCAATTGACACTTCGAGATAATGCCGTCCATGGAATCTGAACCAGCAGAGTGCTTACATGCCCCCAGTAGGATATGTAAATATCCTAGGAGACAAGCACCGAGGAGATGATATTTTGCTACGCATCTTCGAGGGGATTTCCCGCCTCTCCGCGCTGGGAACTCGTCCAAATCAACTTGTGTTGATCGGCCGCTCCTATTCTAGGTGTTCTTTTCAGAATTTTGCGACGCTTCTTCGTGATTCTGATTTTTACGCTTACTGAACCAGGCTGTGTGTGAGATTAGGGTGCTTAGGTTACTGAGTCCCGTAAACCAAAAATTAGTTAACGAGGCCGAATACTCCCTAAGCCTTAGACCTAATACTTCAGCTTTTCATTTTCCTCAACCTCTTGAGGAGTGTCCAGATCTTAATGGGTACTAAGAGTCTATTCAAGAATGCCTAAGGTTTGCATTCTTTACTAATCTCTTTGTGCACTTTTCTTGAATGAGGTCTAGAACTTAGGTTAATTCCTTAGTTCCTTACTAATGACTATCACTTTTTCTCATAATTTTGTGCTCCTTTTTCATTTTGTTTCTTTTCTCCTTCACAAAATTTCCTTCTCCTCTTTTCCTCTTATTCTTTTTCGAAAATTTTTTTTTTTTTTTTTAATTTTTATGGTGTTTTTGGCATATGTGAATTTTTTGTTTGAAACCTTTTCTTACAAGTTTTGCACTTTCATACCCCCCCCATGCCTAAGATTTGCAATGTCCTCATTGTAACCTAGGGGGTTTTTATTTAACTTAGTTCATTCCTTAAGACAGAAATTTGGATGAGTGAATGGGTCGGAGTGACTGTTGCGGACGATTTCTAATCTCAGATGCACGCACCTGAGGTGGAGTCGGCTGTCTTAAAGTGTGAACTTCAAGTGCAAAAAGGTGTCAGAACAAGTTTCAGGTTTTCAAAGAGAATGACGGGCTGCCTCCCGTTAAGCGCTAAATTTGATGCCTTCAGCCAAGCGGGAAATGCGATGGAGAGGGGATGGTCAAATCAGTGGAGTTTTGTAAGACAAGCACCTTGATTAAGAGCCTGGTTGGTCCATCCAGGTGCTTGTTCAGATCAACAGGCTGATGATGCAGCCCAAACCCAATCAATCTGGTGGGTTGATAGATGTGGATAAAAAGGTGTGGAGCCCACCATAAACTATGAAGCTCAGATGGATGTGGAAGTGTAAACGCAGGGTTTGGCTGAGCCGAATCAGCCTGGTCAGAGTAGGGACCCGTAGGATAATCAGTGGTTGATGCAGGAACCCTACAGGGGTGATCAGAGAATGATAGAGCATGGTATGTAGTCTGATCAATGTTCGAAACCCGATGTGGAAATGCAATCGGCTCGGTGAGAGGTGAATCTGAATAGAAATTGAGTCCGGTTGCGGGTCGGGGTTTGGGAGAGGTTTTGATCCGTTCTGTGTGTGCGGACGAGGTGGCCATTGTGTACGAGGGCTCTTCTAGAAACAGATGATAGGTGGTTTTCTGTAGAGAGTCCTCTGGGTAACTATCAAATGCCGGAAGAGTGTTTGTAGGATGAAAGGAATTGGATTCGAGAAAAAATTTGGATTCTTGGTTGCAATCACTCTCGGCGTTTTCTGTTTTTGGTTCCTGAGGATCGAAAAGGAATGATTCTGTGTTATCGGTGATCTCGGGAATCAGGACCTCAGAGTCGGAGTTAGAGTCATGAGAACTGAGGTTGTAGATAGGCCTGGCGTGTTCAGGAAGGGGAATCTCTCCGCAATTATAGTCAGATTTGAAATTGTCGGAGAGTTGGCGAAAATGAGATTCATGATCATGAATTCCACCACAACAAAAATCATCAGATGTGGAATCAGCAGCCTGACTGGGTTCTAGCCTATATGTCAATTCTGGGCTCAAAAAGATGTTCTGTTCAAGCTCTAAGCTGGTAGGATAGACCCCATTAAAACCTTGCTCATCCAACTCCTCAGTTTCTGTATCATAAATTGGCATGTTTTCTGAAAAATCAATCAGATTTCCTGAGGATGTTGGAAAAGGACATTCATCAAATAAAGGCCTGGAATCATATTCTGTAAAAATTTGATCTTTCTCATAAGGGGTCTCATAATCTTCCCAATAAGTTTCAGATCTAGGTTCTAGGCTTAGGATGTGGGTAGAATTATTAGAACCTAAGTCCGAATAACCTTCGAGGGTTACCTTATCAAAACAAGGGGCGGAATTTATACCCTCCAGAGGTTCAATTCTAATCTTGTTATTGCAGGAGTCTTGGAGTTCTAAGCTTGGTGATTTATGGCCTAGGGTTGGCTCAGCATTGTGTTCTCCTGCAACTTCCCAACCTATTTTAATGCTATCTTCTATTTGGGTTGGGAGTCGACAACCACCTTGTGCCTCAATCCCGAGGTCTGGGAAACTGGATTGATTCTTAGTACTGTTCCAAGATGACTCATCCTTTGTTTCTGGTATATACGGGTATTTCTGGTTGATAATTTGTTCTACTGATTTCATCATTTCTACCCGTTTCATAAGGGCATCTTGGTGTTGTTCCCAAAGTACAGGATTTGTCAAGCATTGAAGGTATTCAGATTGGTGTAATTTTTCCATCTCAATGTATCCTGTCATGAGCATATCTCGGGTTGATCCTTTTATGGCTCCTGTCAATAGAGTTTGGGCACAGTTTATGATGAAGGCTGTGGTTGTTGGGACATCAACCTGAATATCTCCTATTGGTGTTGAGGTTTTTTCTTCTTTTTCATAGAATTTTATGGCATCCTCGATCATTTTATCTTTCATAGATCTCCGATATTCAGGTTTCTTGAATGGTAGTCTTAGGTGGTTTGGCTGCATATTTGGATTAGGTGGTGGAATCAAGATGTGGAATCAAAGGCTTCGATGTAGACTCATGTTGTGCCAAGATGGAAGAAGGGAGTATCAGAGGAAAGATTAATGTGGTGGTGCTGCATAAACAAGGGAACCGAGGCCTAACCTCAGGGCAAGTGAATTCCTAAAGGAGGTTTCAAGGACCTCCTTCCAAGCATATACTGAGGGACTGGATGAGATAAGCAGGTGCTGGACCCAATCAAGACACCCAAAAATTTGTTGGGTGACTATAGAGGTGCGGGGCAGATGGACCCCTTGATCAGAAAGATCGTCCACCTGAGAATTACCTGGGCAGCCAGAGAGGGAGAGTCCCGCGAAGACCCCTACACGGTAGAGCGTCCCTACGGGTTACAGGGTTTCCCCCACCCGACCTCTCTTGTCACTGCGGTTCCAGGTAGACCAGAATGGGGATCTTGACCTCTTAAGTCTACTAATTTTAAGATCAGGGTGCTTAAAGTTTTCACTTGAACTTTAGTCTTTTAAGTGCAAAGAGTGACCTAATTTAAGGTTGGTTGACCCAAGGGGTCAACTTTACCTCTTGTTTTCTTTGAGAGCTTTTAGGTCCTGTCTTTTAGGGTTCAAGTGTTTAGAGAGCCAATTGTTTTAGATTTTCTTTGAATAGGTATTTTCAGACAAGGGCTTGGGCACACTTCATTTGGTTTTCTCAATTCTTGCTTAAGGAGTGTGTCTCTAAATCCCTAGTGTTGGATCCTAGGTTGGCTCTACTTGGTCCAGTTAATTCTTTGTTGGGTAATTAGGGCTCAAGCAAGAATGTGTTAGCCCTTAAATACCCTTAATAGTGTGCAGAAATAATGAGTTGAAAACATGCAACTTTTATGGTTACTAAATATGGAAGACAGGTTAGCCCTATATTGCTTGTTCTTTTCTTTTCTTCCTCTTTAGAGCTTAGGGGTTAATAGTGAGAGGAAAAATTTACCTGTCTTCGGAGTGGTTGTCGTGTGGTTGCTTGTCTTCTTGAGTTCCTGTAGCTGCACAAAAGAGAGGAGATTATCAGAAATTAAAAAAAAGAAACAGGAATGTTTACCTCTAGAATAGCCGTTGCTCCCCGGCAGCGGCGCCAAAATGAAACGTCGGTTTTGTTTTGTTATAACGTTGTAGTAAAGCCGGTTATGACCAACATTTCAAATATAAATTTTTTTTACTCGGAAAATAAAAGAGTTCCCGAGGTCGAACTCAGGGAGCAAGTTGTATTCTAGAGATATACATGTTTCTTTTACAAAATAAAGAGAGAGGGAAAGAATTTGTTGTTTTCTCTTTGTTCTGCAGAGGGGATGCTCTTCTTTCTCTCTTTCTTTAGATCTCTTTCTTTCTTTTTGTTCTGCAGAGGTGCTTCTTCCTGCTGTTCCTGCTTTGGTGGTTATCTTCTTTCTTCAGAGCTCCTTGTTCTTCTTCTTCGTTCTGCAGAGGTGATGCTCCTCTTCAGATCTCTTTCTTCTTCTTCCTTGGTTTCTGTCTTGACCTCTCTTCTTCTTTTTCTACAATTGTGGTGACCCTTTCTCTGTTCCCTTTTCCTCTTTATGGCTGCAGAGCTTCTGCCTTCAGCTACTAAGTCTTCCTTTCTTCTTCTTCTGCTTTGGCCGTTGCTCTTCCTTCTTCTTCAGCCTGCCTTCTTTCCTGCTCTGGCTGCTGACCTTCCGTCGTCTGACCCGGTACTTAGACGACTTAATACGCATTTGCTACAGTGCAGCTCCTTCTTCTTCCGCGGGTCTTCTTCTTCGCCTGTGCCTGCACACTTCAGAGTTTTTTTTTTTCATCAGAGGCAAAACCTACTCTACCCTCCCCCCCCCGCGTCTCTCTTTCTCTCTGAAACCACTCTTGGGAAAGCTCTCCCAGAGCTACCGGGTAATCGGGTTCGGGTCACGCCCGGGTCCAGGCCCACCGGCGTGCGGTGGTGGGCGAGGAGTGCAGGTCGGTTTAATCGGGTCGGGCCAGGTCCGCGGAGCGTGGTCACGGACGAGGCCGGGTCGGGTGAGAGGGACCTCACCCCGTGGTCAGGAGGCAGACAGCATAAGGCACTTTTTGCCTTTATGCGTCCGCGCGCCTCCGAGAAGTTCCGAGGTGGGACTAAATGTCCCACCCCAATTGAGCGCCCGTCGCGGAGGGAGCAGTGGGCGATCGTGGCTTCACGTGCGGCCTTCGCCCCATCTGCGAGCCTGGGACGTTTCGCGGAGACTCCCCGCGCAACCTGGGAGTCGAACCTGGGCGAAGGCGTGCCTGCACCTGCAGGTGAAGGAGCTCTGCCTGCTCAGTAATGGCGACGGCGGGCGAGTCACCTGGTCACAGAAGAACGGCCTCTCGGCCAAATCAGACAGGCGGGGGACCTTCGCCGTGGCACGGCGAAGGTGGTCAGGGGGTCTGCAGGGGGCGTGATGGAGCTAACAGGTCGTCCTAGGTCAAACTGTGAGCGAAGAAGTGGGTGTGTTCGGTGGATCTGCAGAGGGCGTTTGGTGGGAAGTGGAGGGGCGGAAGAGGATCAGGGTGAGGAGGCGGAGGTTCTGCGGTGGTCGGCGAGCCGTGTGGGTCGCTGAGGTGATGGGAGCGACTCGCCGGAGGGTGGTCGGAGGCGGAGAGGGTGAGGGTGAACAGGAGCGGTCGAGGGTTTAATCAAATAAAAGACAGTGAGGAAAAGAAAGAGGGGGAGATGGGGAGGAGTTCTGACCTAGCTACGGAGACGAAAGGGGCCGGGGCAGGGCGACAGTCGTATCGACTGTCGCCGGAGAAGAAGATGCCCAGGGGAAGGGGCGGCGGCGAGCAGAGGGCTGGAGAGGCGCCAGCTGGGTACGGCGTGGCGCAGGAAGAGCAGGGGAGGAGGTCTCTGCTGCTGGTATTGCGGCAGAGCGAAGAGGAGGAGGAGGAGGAACCGCCGGAGCTGGTGGGCGTCTGCTGGATGGAGAGGAGAAGAAAGTTGGGGGTTTTCTCCGTCAGACCCGAGCTGCCCTGGTCGGTGGAGCAGCGGGGGGTATTTATAGGGATGAAACAGGGAGGAAGGCAGAGGGAGACGACGTGTCTCCCTCGCCGGAGAATGGTCGGAAACACGAACCCATACCGTCCGTGCGTTCGCACGGCCGGTATGGTGGGCTACAATGACCAGGGCGGTGCCCCTGCGACGGCTGACGACGCAGGGCACCCCCAGTTTACTTGCCAGGTCCCCCACCTCACCCTGCGCGGCGCCATGCTCCGCGCAAGGTCGCCGGAGCATGGTGCTGGCAGGGTTTTGCAGAAGGGACCTGATTGCAAAGAACGAAGGAGAGTTAGGGGCCAAAATGCGAGGGTTCAAAAGTTGAGGGCCAAAGAGTAAATATATGAGGACCAAAGTGTAAAGTCGATCAAGGAGGTTTCTTCTTAGGCTCAAGTTTTTATACATGACTAATTAGGACCTAAGGAATCTGATGGTGAATTTCATTTTCATATTAAACCTTGTTTGACCGGTCAATTTGCGCAAAAACCCAAATCAAGTTATTAATTGGGCGTGGTTCTCAATGTAGGTCAAAATGGGTTCTAAAGGCCAAATTGAAGGTTCTAAACCCTAGAGATTATTTTTCTATGAATTTTAGAGGGTTTATTCTATTTTTACTTTGCCTCGAACCTCGTGAATTGAAGTGGGTTGTTTTTAGGGTTACAGATTATCATTTAGTTTCTTGGAAGTGCTGTAGCCCTTGCTAGATCATCTCATCCCACTTTTATTCTTATTAAGCTGCTTTGACCTATGTTTGGGCCCTGAATTGCCCTGTATGCAGATTATACTGGTAAAATTGCATTTTTACCCCTTATGACTTGTTTTCTTCTCAAACTCAGAATTCTCTGAGTTAAGCCTTTCCTTGAGGTATGTAGGAGCTTTTATCCTTTGTATTAGGTCAAAATGAGCTAGTTATGGCTCATGATGAGGTTCTCATCACAGCTACAGCGGTAGCCACTGAGGAGGAGCACCTTTGGAGGTTCACCGAGGGCCTCCGGCCTGTGATCCAGGGGTATGTCAAACCCCTGAAGCTACCTACGTTTTCGAGGGTGGTAGAGGCAGCTATGACTTACGAGGAGACCAACCCGTCCGCGCGAGACACTGACGGCGAGCGGAAGAGGCCCTTCCAGCCAGACTTTTCACAGGGTCGGCGAGAACGGAGACACGTGGTGTCCGCAGGAGAGCCGTCACGTTGTGTAGGGCTATCAGTGGCCTTTGGGGGCCCTCGACAGGGGCCAGTCGCCAGCACCGGACCCCCGCCTACCCAACAGTAGTTACCCACTGAGGGCAGGAGTCGGGTTCCCCTCTGCTACCAGTGTGGCCAGCCGGGCCACATCAGGAGGGACTGCCCATCTAGGGCAGGAGGTCAGCAGATACTCCCCGCACAGAGCACTGGAGGGCGCGCAGGAGGCCGCGGTTCCCAGGCGCGAGGAGGAGGACAGCAGTCGCGAGGAGGGTACCGGCCAGCACCTACCCGTCCGACGCAGAGTGTGGCTGCTTCGTCCGCACCTAGAGCTGAGGGGCGTATCAACGCCCTAACACACAAGGACGCCAGAGCTTCGGGATCGGTGGTAGCAGGTATGGTTTCAATTTCTGGCAGACTCATTTACACGCTTTTCGATTCCGGCGATACGCACTCGTTTGTCGCAGCCAGTTTCGCAGTTAGTTTGGACCAGGATTATACACTGTTAGAGAATCCTTTCGTAATCAGAGGTCCGAGTGGTCAGCTGTTTGTAGCTGAGGAGGTATACACGGATTGCGAGGTCAGCGTCAGGGGACATAGCCTGCCGGCTGACCTGATTATGATACAGATGGAGGACTTTGGAGTGATCCTGGGGATGGATTGGCTGTCCGCTTACCACGCCTTGGTGGACTATTTTGAGAGGAAGATCATCTTCTCCATTCCGGAGTTGCCTTCTTTCGAGTTTCACGGACAACCAGTGGACGAAGGTTTCAGGTGCATTTCGGCACTTCGGGCGGCGAGACTTTTGAGCCAGGGGTGTGAGGGCTTCCTAGCTTGTGTGGTGGCAGAGCCCAGCCCTGTGGCAGACTTCCAGAGCATCCCGGTGGTCAGAGAGTACCCTGACGTGTTTCTAGACGAGTTACCAGGACTACCGCCCGAGCGTGAGATCGAGTTTGAGATCTCACTAGTGCCAGGGACCAGCCCCATCTCCACTGCGCCATACAGGATGGCACCGCTTGAGCTGCGAGAGCTCAAGTCTCAGTTGCAGGACCTTCTGGAGAAGGGTTTCGTGAGGCCCAGTGCGTCTCCCTGGGGAGCCCCAGTACTGTTTGTGAAGAAGAAGGATGGGACCTTACGCCTTTGTGTGGACTACCAATAGCTGAATAGGGTCACCATCAAGAACAGATATCCGCTGTCGAGGATCGACGACTTGTTTGACCAGTTGCGAGGTGCCACGGTGTTTTCCAAGATCGACTTGAGGTCAGGATACCACCAGTTGAGGATCAGGGAGACCGACGTCTCCAAGACAGCTTTCCGCACCCGGTACGGACACTACGAGTTTTTGGTCATGCCGTTTGGGCTGACCAATGCCCCCGCTGCTTTCATGGACCTGATGAACTGGGTGTTTAGACCGTACTTGGACCAGTTCGTGGTGGTTTTCATAGATGATGTACTCATCTATTCTAGAGATCGGATGCAGCACGGACAGCACTTGCGGATGGTTCTGGACACTCTGAGACGACGTCGGCTGTACGCAAAATACAGCAAGTACGAGTTCTGGTTGAGGGAGGTGACCTTCTTGGGTCATGTGATCTCTGGAGACGGCTTGGCGGTGGACCCAGCCAAGGTCGAGGCAGTACTCAGGTGGGAGAGACCACGTTCAATCACTGAGATTCGCAGTTTCCTGGGACTTGCAGGCTACTACAGACATTTCATCAGAGGATTTTCACAGATTGCGCGTCCTATGACACAGTTGACCCGGAAGGACGTGCCTTTCGCTTGGACAGACGCCTGTGAGGCATGTTTTCTGGAGCTGAAGGAGAGGTTGAGCTCGGCTCCCGTGCTCACCATCCCTGACAGTAGTGGCGGGTTCGTTGTGTACACGGACGCCTCCTTGCAGGGGTTAGGAGGTGTGCTCATGTAGAGGGGTCTCGTTGTCGCTTACGCTTCGCGGCAACTGAAGCCCCATGAGCATACCTACCCTACCCACGACCTAGAGTTGGCAGCTGTTGTCTTCGCGCTGAAGACTTGGAGGCACTACTTGTACGGTGAGACCTTCGAGATTTTCACAGATCACAAGAGCCTCAGATACCTTTTTGATCAAAAGGAGCTCAACATGAGACAAAGACGTTGGTTGGAGCTCCTGAAGGACTATGACTGCAGCATCTCCTACCACCCGGGAAAGGCCAATGTGGTGGCTGACGCCTTGAGCCGTAAGGCGCCCGCACGCTTGGCCAGTCTACAGTTACAGAGTTGGAGCCTTTTGGAGGAGGTGGGCAGTTGGCGACCTCTAGAGTTACGAGGGTACTGTGGGGCAGTGACGGTGACACGGCAGACTAGGCCAGAGCTGACAGACCGCATCAACACAGGACAGATGGTCGATCCGTACTTGCAGTCTTTGCGCGACAGAGTACTATCAGGAGACCCAGGGGATTTCTCTTTCACAGACCAGGTGCTACGCTTGAGGGGACGGTTGTGCGTTCCCAGAGACGAGGAGCTATTGAGAGAGCTCCTGACTGAGGCACACGGTTCCAGATTCACCATACATCCCGGAAACACGAAAATGTACCACGACTTGAGACGCGAGTTTTGGTGGAGAGGGATGAAGCGGGATGTGGGTGAGTTCGTGCAGAAGTGCTTAGTGTGCCAGCAGGTGAAAGCCGAACATCAGAGGCCTGCAGGGCCGCTCCAGCCGCTTCCAATGCCAGAGTGGAAGTGGGAGAGCATCACCATGGACTTGGTGGTGGCTTACCTGTTACCCAGCGAGGACACGACGCAGTCTGGGTAATAGTGGATAGACTGACGAAGACGGCGCGATTCTTGCCGATCCGAGTCACTTTGGGACCAGCACAGTTGGCAGAGAGGTATATCCGTGATGTGGTATGACTACACGGAGTTCCGCGCGAGATCGTATCCGACCGGGATACCCGCTTTACGTCCCAGTTTTGGGCTGAGTTTCAGCAAGCCTTGGGGACGAGGTTGAGGTTTAGCACGGCTTACCACCCCCAGACGGACGGACAGTCTGAGCTCACGATACAGACACTTGAGGACCTTTTGCGTGCCTGTGTACTGGACTGGAGGGGCTCTTGGGAGGAGCACCTGCCCCTGGCAGAATTTGCATACAACAACAGTTATCACTCGAGCATCGGCATGGCTCCCTACGAGGCTCTGTACGGACGGAAGTGTACGGCACCCTTGAGTTGGGTTGAGGTGGGGACCAAGTGGGAGGTTGGCCCCAGGTTGATCCGGCAGAGTCAGGAGGTAGTCGAGCAGATCCACAGATGACTCCGCACTGTCAGGAGCAGACAGAAGAGCTACGCGGATCGGAGACGCAGAGAGGTGCAGTTTGAGGTTGGGGACCACGTCTTCCTTCGTGTTTCTCCCATGAAGGGCCTACAACGGTTTGGGGTGAGAGGGAAGCTCGCGCCGAGGTTCGTGGGCCCTTTGAGGTCTTGGAGCGGGTTGGACCCGTTGCTTACAGACTTGCCCTTCCCCTGCAGCTTTCTGGTGTGCACGACGTGTTCCACGTGTCCAACCTCAAGAAGTACGTAGCCGATTTCCAGTCACGTACTGAGTCACGAGAGCGTCGAGGTGGCCGACGACTTGACCTACCCCGAGCGACCAGTGCAGATCCTAGACCGAGCCATCCGCAGTTTGAGACGAAAGCAAGTACCCCTAGTAAAGGTTTTGTGGAGGAGCCAGCGGTACGAGGATGCTACCTGGGAGCCTGAGGCGGCAATGCGAGAGCGGTACCCAGAGCTTTTCGCGGGTGCATCTTTTCGGACCGGCTTCGGCCCTCTTTGAGTTTGTTATGGTTAATTGGACATCTTTTCCTGCACCCTAGTTGGCGCAAGTTTCGGGGATGAAAATTCCTTTGAGTTTGTTATATTGTTACGAACGCATGCCCCAGACGTCTTTAAAGACGTCTGGGAGGTGGCCCAGACGTTTGGGATCACATCCAGACGTCTGACCAGACGTCTGGGATCGTTTCCAGACATCTGGAAATCAGTTATTTTCGACACGCGCGGGTCGTCTGCGCGCCTGAGCGCGCAGATCGCATATTCGCTTATTCTTCTCTCTGCGGCTGCAGACGCCGCTGCCGTGCTCCCTCTCTCTCCTCGCGCGGCCTTAAAAAGACCACGCCTCCCCTCGCTTCCGTCGCCTCCACCCCTTTCCTCTTCTTTTTCCAGTGAGCGAGCGCGAGAGTGGGCACGGGGTTGCTGCGATGGCGATGGCCGCAGTGAGCGCGGAGGGGGTGCTGCGTTCGAGAGCAGCGCTCAGCCTTGAGGTCGAGCTTGCCGGGGCTGCCAGGGCTGGCCGGCGGGGAGCGCAGCGGGCGCGGAACGACGCCGGAGGCCTGCTGCGGCTCGAGCAGCAGGCGCACGAGGTGCGACGCGGGCGGCGTCGCGAGCGGAGGGCGAGTCGCGCCCTGGTTCTGGAAAAATTTCCAGAATCAGACGTCTGTGCTGTTAGCCAGACGGTGAGGTCGACGTCTGGAAGACTATCCAGACGTCTGAAAGGTGAGTTTTTCGTCTTCCTCTTCCTTCCTGTCGACTGACCGTACTGAGGGAGAGAGATGGGTGTGCGCAGTCTCGGTGATTCGCCATCCAACGCGAATCAGACGTCTGGCTGTAGTACCAGACGGCGGGAGCGACCTCCAGACGTCCGGGGTGACCATCGGACGTCTGGGAGCTAGGCCAGACGTCCCCGCAAACTTATGGACGTCTGGGAAACCACGCTGAACAAGGTAATTCTCTGATCCACTTTTTAAGACGTCTGGAAGAAGTTCCAGACGTCTGATTTTGCACAGTTTCGTCGTTTTCGACCCGTTTAGGGCCCGTTCGGGTTCCGTTTTCCGCAATTCAAGTTGCGTTCTTTTCGGAATTAATTCCTCTACCCGTCTACAGTAGCTATACACTATTTTGAGACACTCCTTGTGTTTGATCCTTGTGATAGGACCCCGTTCTGTTGCAGTGTCGGGGGTCGCGGAGGCACGCGGGATTCCCGATCACGCCCCCATTACTCCCGTTGTACCTGGTAGAGTGGCTTTAAGTTATTAATAAAATCTGTTAAATTATGGAACCATAAATAGAACCTAGGACATTGCTTGAATCCTAGGAATGAGAAATAGATGGAATGATAGCTCCTAGGTGTTGCATGAATCCTAAGGCTGGAAAACTAGATTGTATGATAGATCCTAGGATATGGCATGAATCCTAGGATGGAAAAACTAGTGGAATGTATAATACTGCAGTCTTGGAAAATGGAAAGAGATATAAAGCTGCCTGTAATTTGAATTAACAGCTGCCCGTTGTGAATAAATAACGTGGTTGAGAACATGGATTGTAAGAATGTGAAACTGAAAAGTGAAACCTGGATGTTTGAGTAAAAAGGATGGAACCCTACGGGGGAATTAGGAGTGGAACTCCTGGAAAGAGAAAGGAATGGAACTAAGATGTTGTTGTGTACTGTCTCTTGGGTACGTAGTACCAAGGGAAGTACCTGTACCTGTTTAGTGCAGAGCGGAGCCAGCCGCCCCAGGGACCCGGGGTTAGGACTGGCCACTCTGTACCGACTTGCTGGCCCTCGCGTACGTAGTACCCAGGAGAGCTACTAGTGTAGGGAGGTACTAGCTACCCTACGGGCCCCAGGGTTCTGCTAGCCTCCCACACCGACTTGTTAGGCCCACTGGGGCAAACCAGGGTAGTCAGGCGAGGGTGCGCGGACTGTGGAGGGGCAAGGCCCCGGTTTGGTTACTGTGGAGGGGTTGGACCCCTGTTACTAAGAGGGCTCTGCCCTAGACTGATTCCGTGCTGTGCTTTGGGCTCACCCGTTAACGGAAACGACTGACCGCGTGCCAGTACGGGTTAGCTACCTGTGCGTTTATCGCGCGTGCCGTAGTCACCGTTACATCTGTCAGTGACCTTGGGGTGGTTGACTGAGGGTAGGATCACCACGGGGGACTCTCCCGGCCAGGAGAGCACCACGTGCTACTTCTACTTTTTGGAAAAGACTGCAATCAAGATCGTTCCCACGAGGAACATTCGAGATCAAGAAAAAGATCTGAGGAATAAATGAAATAGTGAGACAATTGAAAGATGTGAATAAAGAAAGTAATCGAACATAACAGCTACTGTACACTCTATTGTTGTCTTTAGTTTAGTTGCCACTCTACTCAGCGTTTTGCTGACGTGTTACACTCGTTACCTTTTTCAGGACCAGGTGTTGAGCAGCCAGGGTCAGCGGCTGCAGAGGGCGCTGGGCCGAGTAGGGTCCAGTAGTGTTACCACTGTCTCTTGTACCTCTTTTTGTTACGTGGTAGTGAGTAGTTTTTGTTCCGATGTACTTTCTTTACCTGCAGTTCAAATTATATTATGAATGTTGTTCTACTGTTGTGGTGGTACATACTGTGGCAGTTTCTTTCCTTACTGCTGTACTTTCTTACTGTTAGTTATATTCATGCTGAATGTGGTTTATTTTACTGTTCTTTTGGTTACTTCCTCGTTGGACGACTAGGTCTTGGGATTAGTTGAGTCGGTCCGATTCTCGTGTCTCGTAGGCACTCGGGAACCGGGTCGTTACAGAGGCCACCAAATATATTGAAAAATCTGGTGAGATTGTGAGCTCAAAAAGAAAAAGAGTTAGAAAGAAAAAGAAAGAGAGAGAATGAGTATAAAGGAACTAAAGAGAGCACAATTTCCCTGCCTCTCTCTGAGTTAATTTATTTGATATTCTGGAAATTTAGGTTCTATAGTATTGGTCTATGTGTAGCACTAGATGAGTACGAGCCACCAAATACAATCCCATTTGACTCAGTTATCTTCTACCTAAGCCAAAAGCTGAGGCTAACATTACAGATTATTTCATAACCCTGAGAGAAGTTTGCTTGTCCCAATAGAAATTTACTAAGGGTTAAGTACGAGCTTTAGATGTGGATTGACTTTTCACTTGGATCCATTTCATAGGCTACAACAATACACTTTCACGACTGTCTGGATTTCTAAAGTTTTAGATGAAAACAAAAGAAATAAATCACTAATTTAACTCTTGATAGAAATCAGTCATGTAGGATCACATTGCATTTAGTCTTGCATTTGCTAGGGACTAGCAAGATTTTGGCATGGGGGTGTGATTGTACAACAATTATACAACCTAATCTACCTGAATTTAAGTTAGATTCTAGCATTACTTAGGAACAATGCATGCATAACCATCATAATTTGCATAGTAGTTAGTTTGATAGCCTTATAGATAATATTACCATTTTATGCACTAAAAGAGAGACGATATTGATTGTAGATGATCCAAGGCCACAAATGATAGATCAGACCATACAGATCTGATCAGGACGACGATGGGAGTCCAACACTTCCAGAATCGTCTTGATCAGACATCCGTAGCATCACGTACAATCCATAGAAGAACATAGGCCAAGAAGCAAGATGGTAGAAATCTGAACTGCAGGTGTTGAATCCGACTACACGGATGAATCTGGATCAATGACCACAGTCCAATGGCACAAAAATCAACTCGATCGAAGCTCTATAGCACCAATTACAAAGACGTGAAGATGAACGGCCAGGATAGAGCCATGTGGCAACATCCCAGCAGCCCCTTGCTGCATCCCCAACCTCTGGGGGAAGAAACAAGGGTTGTTGGATCGTCATCCAACAGCCTCAAAGAAGCCATGTCGCCCCACCCCTACGCACCATCAACTAAGAGGAGATCTCAGCCGTTGGATCTCCATCCAACGGCTGAGAGCAGACTTGCCTAAAACCTAAATGCAACACAAAAGGTGACTCAATGCAATGGTTCGTGCGCTCGCACTCGAGTGTGAAATGCACGTTCGAACTGCGACAGCATGAAATCGAGAAGGTCGGGCTCACGTGAGCATGATTTGACCATTGGATCATCACCAATGGCGTAGATGGGACCATGTGGCACGTGGATGGATACTGGATGAGGCGGTTCGCGAACGTGTGGATGCACGCTCCAACAGAATGTGCCGTTGACATGCATTCACGAAGGTAGTAACACAATCACTTTAAGTCGTCCAATCATGAGATCGAATGGCTAAGAGTGTTAGCGCACGATTCAAAGGGAGGTGCGAAGGCACACGCGAGGAAAGCGCGAGGCGAGGGAGCGAGCGGCATGGATCGTGATTGAAGGGCGCAGCGGTCGCCACGTGTCAGCAGCAGGTTGAATCCAAGCATTAAAGGCACGTGGAAGGTGATATTGAGGTGTGATCAGAGTTGTTGATCTCCCGATCGACGGATCTAATCAAACCTGAGTTGTTGCACGATTTTGGGGGCCTAAATACCTACTTTGCTCCTCATTAAAGCTATAAAAAGGGCCCCAGGACCCCCAGTTGAGAGGTAACTCCCACGAGATAGATCTCCAATCTCTCTTTCCTTCTCTACAACTCCTCTCTGGCATTCATCCCGGTGCTCTGGATCTGAAGTGCTACCACACTTCTCACATGCATCCCACAAGCAGCGTCGTCATCTGCTATCTTTCTCTATCTCTATCTAGATATCTCTCTCTCTATTTAGCATAGTGAATTCTAGTTTGAAAACTATTTCAAAATAGAAATACAATTTTGATTTTCTAGATATATGATGTCTATATATACATATATAAATATATACATATTTGTTTAGAACAACTCTCTAAAAAGCTTTTACATAAAAATCATGTTTTGCCTCCCTGCAAATGACTCGATACTCACTGAAACTTTATAAATATTATTTGTTTCATCATGATTCTCACTACAACAACAGAGTTAATTTTTAACGCATTTCGCTATTGAACAAGAACATGTTCATTATAAGGGTATCTTCATCCATGTTCCCAAGGTCGAAGGCCCTTCCTATATGAAATAGTTCTTCAAGGCGGTGGAAGTGATCATCAGAATTGTGGCCATGGAAGTAGGGAACCAAATTGATGATTTGTGGTTTAAATTCAAAATTAACCCCATCATGGGGTACCTATTGGAACCTTATTCCACATCTTATTTTGGTGTTAACAAAATTATTGTAGACGAATGTTTGCAATTGAGTGATATTTTAGATTTAGGTGAAGATCAAGGCAAACAAAGAATTTTGTCAAGAAGGCATGATGACAAGGAGGCAAGATGACAAGGAGATGTTGATAGAAGACCATCTTTGATCTATAGTTTTGTTGTCTTTTAGATTAGGTTTTCACTTTATTAGAATGTATGCCTTTTAACAAAAAAATAAAGAATTAGATTGTAAAAATCATATAGAGATAAATTAGGATAAATATTACAATCATCGATTTATTTCAAAGTGCCTATTGTTTAAAAGATAGTTTTTTAATGTTTAAAGTATTTGCAAAAATAGGCTAGTAATCTAGTTGTATTCATGTTTAAAAATGTACTTGTTAACCCACAAGTATCGGTACTAAAGTTTAGTACCGGTACATGTGAGTTACAGGTTTAGGTTTCTTCAAGGAAGCAAACCTGTACCCCACGGGTACCGATACTCATGATCAGTATTGGTATCCATGATCAGTACCGATACAAGTGAGTTACAGATTTGTATTAAACATTTAAAATCCAAATCTGGAAGCAACGAGTACTGGTACTCATAACTAATGCCAGTACTCAATAGGTACTGTCTATGACAAGTTAACTTAAAACACAAAACAGTATGTCACTAGTACCAGTACCCATACTTCAGTACCGGTACCAATTAGCCATTGGTTCAAATCTGAATGGCTGTAAAATTGATTTTGAGGACTTAAACGTTGGGATTTAAACCCCAACCTCTAGTAGATGTATTACTAAGGTCCTAACTCTATAAAATAACCTTTGGACTCTTAGTTTGCATACAAGAAAGATAAGAGAAAATCACAAAGTTATATTTTCATATTTCCACCACATTTTGAAAAGAAGAAAATTGTTTGCTGCTCTCAATCTCTCTACACTTTGCAAACGCATCAACATGTTTTCTCTCATGCATCTATGAAGCAAATCACGTTTGTCCTAGGCTCTCAATTGGTATTGATTTTTAATTATTGTTGGGCGGCATAGGAATTCTTATGTAAGATTTCTTTTTCTTACACCAATTCTTATTTGTATTTGAGCATGTTGCTCGTTGAGTTGTAACAAACCCGTTTTACTTGGGTTGAGGTAATCAGTTAATTACCTCGGTTAGTAAAGTGATTTCCTCAAGGTTGAGGGAATCGGGTTAAAAATCCCAAGCTAGGAAGCTTAAGTAGTGAAGTACCCAAGTGAGTGGGGAACCACTATACATTTTGTTTTCTTTGTGGATTGTAAATTGTGCAAATATTTTTATTACTGATATTCGCTTGAGTGTTTGTGTGCGCATTGCCTATACTATAGTAGCTTCAAGATCCTACAAGTAGTATCAGAGTAGGTTGCGAGAAGACGTAACAACTCGACTCGTGATGGCATCAACATCAAAGTACCCCAAAGGACAATCGTCGACCCGTCCTCCCTATTTTGATGAGACGGACTACGGGTATTGGAAGAGAAGAATGCAAGTAGTTCTGAAGGCAATGGATGAAGAATCATAGAGCCTCATTCAAAAGAAGTATTCAAATCCAAAGGAGGAAGAAGGAGTAGTGCTAACTACGGATCAAAAGATGAAGATTGTCAGCAACACAAAGGCAATGAATGCACTTTATTGTGCATTATCAAAAGAAGAGTTTAATCAAATTTCAACATGCGAGTCGGCATATGAAATAAGAATACTCTCGAGGTCACCTACGAAGGAACTAACAAGGTAAAGGAAACTCGTATTTCGATTGTAACCGAAAACTATGAGTGTTTCAAGATGACGAAAGGAGAAACAATCAAAGATATGTGCACGAGGTTTGGAGAGATCGTAAATCCCATGAAGAATCTTGGAGTCAAGCTGATAGAGGAGCAGCTTGTAAGGAAGGTCTTGAGATCTCTTACAAGTGATTGGGCTCCAAAGGCCACAGCCATCCAAGAGGCAAAGGACCTCTCCACTATCCCCTTGGATGATCTAGTTCGTAGCCTTATGGCCTATGAAGTCCAACTAGAAAACATGAAGAAAAATGAGAAGGAGAAGATATCGAGCAAGAAGAAGAATATTACTTTTAGAGCATTTAAGGAGGACTCAGATTCAAGCACCTTGGAATCTGAAGATGAAGAGATGGAGATATTAACAAGGAAGCAAATTAATAAAGTTTCATCTAAAATTGTTTGATATGAGTGCAAGAAAAAAGGACACTTGAGAAAGGATTGCCCCATGAACAAGAAGAAGGAAGACACAAAAGAAGTCAACATGAAGAAGAAAGCTTTCAAAGCAACCTGGAATGATAGCAACTTCGACATAGACACCGATTCTGATGGATCGGATGACAATGAGGTTGCACATCTTTGCTTGGTTGCAACTTCAGAAGGCAAGGAAAATGTGGTAAATCTTGATTTCTCTCTTGAAGAATTATTAGAAGATTATGAAGAGTTATATTATAAGGCTAAGATGTTTAAAAAGGAAAATAAGGTTTTAAAGAGTAATTATCAAACATTAGAAATAGACAAATCCTATTTAGAAATGGAGTTAGATGTGGCAAAAGAAACTAATAATCAATTGCATGCAAAAATAATAGAGTAAAAGATATCTATGAGAATTTTGAGGGGACTTTGAATAATCTCAAAACAACCACTAGGTTAAATACTGAATTTTGTGTTGCTTTAAAAGTCAAATTTCAGAGTTAAAAGAACACAAAAACTAAATCACATGCGCTTAGGCATGCATGGATGTATCAAAAGGCTAAAAATCCCAAGAATTATATATCTAACACTAAAGAGATCAATAAATATCAGGATTTGAAATGTGCTTACCCAAAATGACCCACAAGAAAATGGGTACCTAGAAAAGTTATTTTACATTGTTTTGCAGGAGTAGATCAATGGGATCAAAGTGATCAGTAGGTGTTCAAGGCACACAACGGAACACTCCAACCTTTCTACAGATTGCATGAAGACCAAGAAAGATGGACTAGTGGAGCTTGGTATCCACAAGCATCATTTTACTATTGGTAATTTGTTCCATATGGCATGTCATTCATTTTATCCCTTCATTTTTTGATTATTGATTAAAAGCGGAAAAAAATAAAGAGCAAATAGAGAAAAAAATAGCCATATTTTTAGGGGAAGCATATATTAAGGGGGAGAATTATCTATTTGAATTCTATTTGAATCTCCATATAAAATTACTAAAAATAAAATTATCTTTAGTATTTCTATTTGCAAGATAGTTTTGTCAACACCAAAAAGTGGGAAATTGTTAGAACCAAGTTCTACATCTTGTTTTGGTGTTAACAAAATTATTGTAGATTAATGTTTGCAATTAAGTGATATTTCAGATTTAGGTGAAGATTGAGGCAAACAGAGAATTATGTCAAGAAGGCATGATGACAAGGGGGCAAGATGACGAGGAGATGTTGATAGAAGACCATCTTTGATCTATAGTTTTTGTTGTCATTTAGATTAGGTTTTCACTTTATTAGAATATATGCCTGACAGCGAAAATACGCGGTTTGTTAAAATACGTCGTTGTAACGCGTAAATCCGCTTTCGCTCTTAAACTTATAATCCTAGATAGGGGAGTATCTAGGGTCGTCCAAGGAGGCTAAATATTTGCAATAGTGATTCTCTTGCTAGGAATATAAATCTCAACTTTCTTTTTGGTATTTTTCAATATACCATTTTTTTTTTTTTTTTGAACTAGGGCAACATGTGAAATTATGGCGGGAAAAGTGTTTACACTTCCAATTAAGTAAACTACTCTAAAGTGGCAAGTAGAGCCTCTCCCTAAGCTCACTCTAAGCAAGTGGAGGCCTAGAATAATTAGGGAGAGGAAGTGAAGAATGCTGAAAATAAGCAAATAGAAATGCAAACAAGATATGCGAAGAAGGCAACTAGATAATAGATAAAGTGTTTAACAAAAATGCCTAGTAGAGGAATGCTTCTACTACTAGATAATTGAAATAAAGAAAGAAAACACAAATCCTCTAAATAGATGGTGAAGAAGAGGGCTTCTTGCTCCAAGGTTGGTGGCTCCCAAGCTTGAAAAGAATCCTTCAACTCCTTCCTTGCAGAACTCCGCCAAGGTGATGACCTCCAAGGCAAGCCCTAAGGGGGCGTGCCCTAAGTTTCTCTCCAAGGGTGGACGTCCACCCTAAGCTTTTCTCCTTTGCCTGGCCGTCCTCCTTGAAATGGGAGAGTCCTCCTCCTTGGCGTGGCTCAAGTTGAAGAGAGTGGGGAGAAGAAGGCACCAAAAGGGCTGGTGATGTGCCCCTTTAATCTCCTTCTCTACTCCTTCTTCTTAGCCGTAGGTATAGGTGGTTTAGGTAGAAAATATACTAAGGGAGGATGGGAATTATGTGGTGGTAGGGTAGGGTATTTATAGGATGGGAAGGGGGGGTGGTTATGGTGTTTTTGGAGGGAAATGAAGGGGTGCTTGGTTATTTTTGGAGGGAAAAATGGGAGGGAAATGAAGAGGTGCCTTGGTTTTCCCTCCAAAAATACCTTCTAGAAGGCAATTTTGGAGGGAAAAAATGGAGGGTGGAGATGGGCTTTGATGGTGGATGTAGGGTGGTGATGGAAGGGATAGTTGGCACCAAAATAAAGTAGGAGTAGGTGGTCTTTTTGCTGGAGCTTAGGTAGTAGGGTAATAGGTTTTGGTGCCATGGAGGTGGACTAGCTAAGTTAAGCAGCTTAGCTAGCTTAGCTAGTAGGGAGTAGAGTTGGAGGCATTTGGAGCTAGGGTTTTCAGGGAGAAGAGCTGAGGAGAAGTCTGGAGCTGGAGCTAGAGCTGGCTGCTGCTGAAGAGGCTGGCATGGGGCTACTCTAGCTGGCTTAGCTTGCTAGTTCTTTGCTAGTTGCTAAGCCAAGCTAAAGTGAGCTAGCTTCTACCAAAATGAGCTGAGGTGAGCTAGGTCTGGTGCTCCCGGGGAGAATCAAGCTGGTTGAGGCAGCTAAGGTAGCTTAGCTCAACTGAGTTGAGCTAAGCTGAGTCCCCGGGAGCTGGACTTGAGCTTCCTGAGCTGAGATGAATTCTTCTTCAGCTGGCTGGAGTTGAGTGGAGCTGAATGTAGCTGGATCTGAGCTGGGGTGAACTCCTGTCAACTCAGCTGAGCTAGCTAGAGCTCCCTGTGAACTAGTGGGAGCTGAGATGAGCTAGACTCAGCTAAGTTGAGCTGGATCTGAGCTGACTTGAGCTAGGGTGAGCTAAGATGAACTCTCTTGAGCTGCCATCCAGCTGAGATTAGCAGAATGGAGCTGGGATGAGCTAACCCTAGTTCAAGTAAGCTAGGTTTCAGCTGCGGTGAGCTGGATCAAGCTGAGGTGAGCTGGATCAAGCTGAGGTGAGCTGGATTAGGCTGAGTTCCAGCTAGTCTGGGCTTCTCCTTCACCATTTGCCTTCTTGAGTGCTAGGGTTTTAGGGATCTGTGCATCTGTACATCCCTAACACTCACAAAAACACATTAAAACGACAATAAAAAATGCAATGCATGCCTATCCTAATTTATGCCTAAATGCAGCCCAAAAACCCGTTTGCGGAGTAAAATCCTAAGAGCTAGGTTTGTTTTAATGCATAAGAATGATGATAAACTGGCGCTTATCACACCCCCATGCTTATCTTTTGCTAGTCTCTTAGCAAAACTTAAAATGGAATTTTTGGGAAATCTTTTTTTTTTTTTTTTTGTTTTTTTTTTTTTGACTTTTGAGGAGAAAAAGAGATCAATGGACCTTGGTAGATTAAAAACACTGGAGGTACGGGATTTGTTAAAGATGAACATCGGGATTTATTTTTGGATTCAACCATTAGATAGAACGAGATCAATATATCTTCCAAAAAATTCTCAAATTAACCCCTTGTTAATTCAGATGACTTGAAATGTTTGTTTTTAGGAATTTTTTTTTTTTTGGCTCATGAATCTGATTCTCAACTTGCAAAATCCTTTAAAACCTTGTGGCTGTGCTTGTGAAAAGCCAACATTTATAAGGACATGTTAATTTATTTATATATATTTTTTTTTTTCTCCCCCATGCTTATTTTTAGCTTAGTCTTACAACAGATGTGTTGGGATCATCATTCCCGTTACCATTTCTCGAGGGGGCTCTGGCGCCAGTACTTCGAGATAGCACTGTCCATGACACCACCCAGGAGCTCACAACCCCAGAACACGATGCGGTGAAAAGGGGCGCTCCAAACAAACTCAAGCTCTTGCTCCGACACTATAGGTAGAGCACCGTCCAAGACACTTGAGCTGCTAAAATGCGCTTTAATGCTCCGTCTAAAGATATGAAATATAGATATGGAGCAACGCCGAGGTGGTAACATGTTGACATCGCGTCCTTAAAGGAGGCATTTTCCTCCTTCTCGGCGGTGGGAACTCAAACCAATGATCTGCTTCAGACTTTCACTAAGTCCAAACAAGGGAGTTTTTCAAATTTTTAGTTATTTTTAAGTGTTGGCTTGTGTGTGAAGAGTGACACAAGAAGTTTCTTAAAACATGCAAGTTTTTGAATCAGAAGCTAAGTCAAATAATTTCCATATTGCAAAATAGGATCAAGTCACCTGAACTATTATGAGTTCAGGTGGAATTTTATAGAAAGATATCTGATCTTGTCTAAAATAGACCCTGGAATTCTAATGATCAGATCCATATCCTCATCCTTAGTTTGTTAAGGATTAAATCCATTGTACCAAAAGTGAATTTTTCGACCTTAGTCCCGATTTCAAAATTTTTCCTCAAAAAGTTTTGAACATTTTTTATTTATATATATATATATTTTTTTTTTTTTTTTTGGGTATGCAAGCAGGAAATAAATTAAACAAAAATGCATGTTTTTAGGTTTTGAAAATCCTGAATCGATCGTAAAAATTTAAAAACATCCCCCCATGCTTAAGATATGCCATGTCCTCATGCATTAGGAGGGAAAAGGGATCACCTTAGTGATGACGGTCGGGTTTAGGATGAACAAAACCTGGAAAAAGAAGAAAAAAAAAAAAAAAAAGGAACGCAAGAAAATGATGGGTTACCTCCCATCCAGTGCTATCTTTTACGCCATTCAGCCGGGCGTGAAGGTATGCACGGAAGATGGAAAATCATGTAAATAATTGGACACTTGAATGTCTTTAATAAAAGTGTCTTCCTCAAGATCCCTAAAAAGATGAGTGGTAAAGATAAAGGGATCAAAATAAAATAGAGAAATGGAAAAAGGACCCCGATCTGGCCATGGTTTGAATTGATGATGAAGGCCAAACTCAGGTGGATTAGGTGTTAGGTCTAATAGAAAAGGGAGGGGAAAGGAGTTAGTGATATGCAAGATGGGTGAAGTTAGTGTGGATATTTTTGGTGAAAAATCAAGAAGATGAAAAGGGGGAAAATCAAACCCTAGTTGATCTGGAAAGTCTTGGACCACATAAGAATCAATAAAATCTAGATCAATAGTGGTCAAAGATGAATGAGATTGGATCAACATATACTTTTCAAATACTGCTTCCATTTTATTATTAGTGTCCTCAAAAATTTTGTGATCAATGGACCTCTTGGAAGCTAGAAAGAAATCTAATGAGAAGGTCTGGTTACTGCAACTTATATTCATTTTCCCAGAATGAGAATGGATATTAGCTGTTGCGGTAATCAAAAGGGGTCTTCCAAGAATGGTATTAATAAGAGCCTTAGGTACCTCTATGTCAAGGACCAGAAAATTTACCGGAAATAGACAATTCTGGACCTTGATGATACTATCCTCAACAACTCCCCACGGTTGAATGGTAGATCGGTCTTCCAATTGAAATTGAACCTTAGTAGGTTTTAAATCACTGAATCGAAATTCCTCAAATAAGACCGGGGGGATGAGATTACTAGAGGTACCTAAGTCGAGAGGGGCGCGAAAAAAAATGGTGTCAGTTATGACAACTGAGATGAGTGATGTGCCCTGGTCCTTTTTTGTGAAAGGCAGCGTGCTCTGAAAAACTGAGCTGGCTGTCTTTGAAAGGACCAACCTTTCTAGATTCTGATCATGCCCTTTTGAAGTAAATTTTTTAGAGGCATGGGGAGAATCTAGGAAGGGAATATTCCTCTCAACTTGCTCAAATACGTCCAAAGGGTTGTGGTCAGAGGGCTCTGGTTTTGGATTGATGGATTGCAGTTTTTGACAGTAGGAAATAGGGTTTGAATCAGGTGTTTTTGGGATTCCTTGTTCTTCTTCCTTATTGAGGTTAGGGGAGTCAATCTGCATTGGTTGAGAATCAGTTTCATCATTTGAATGTGAAGGCCTTAAATCCATGGTGGTTTCCTCACTCCTCAAGGTCTCTGCATACGCAGCTTGGTGATCACTAGGAGGAGGTGGGGGGGCCTGATTTTGATAGAAACTGGGTTGGTGCTGTGATATTGGGTTAATAGGAGGCTGGACCATGTGGTTCTGATGTTGGTAGCCACTCGGGTGTTGGTTCCTGTGATTAATAAAGTTTGGTGTGGGTTGGGATGGTGAGTGTCCTACAGGTCTTTGAGTCGGAATATCCCCAATTTGATCATTGAGATTGTTAATAAGACAGGTTGTTTCCTTTGTTTTTCTTTGTAACTCCTGCAGGGTTTTCATCATCTGGGCATTAATGTCTTCTTGAGATTGCCCAGATTGATAAGTCTGATTTGAACCATACCCTCCAAACGGGTTCTGTTGTTGGTGCGAAATCAGATTGGTCCAGGAGTGAGCTGGATAATTCCCCCCATTAGAGGAATTTTTCAATTTCTCTTGGAAAGTAGGGATATTTTGGCTGGGGTGATGATTGGGATAAACATAATTCCCTGTTGAACCGTAGAAAGCCTCAGAATAATAATTATACTCAGCACGGGATTTATGCAGATTTTCTCTCTTGCGGGTGTTAAAAGGGGTGAGATGTGGAATGTGTGGAGCTTGGGCAGGTGTGGCAGGACTCCCTTGGTTGGCTAGGTTTGTTAAATCCTTATGCAACTGTTGTTGCTTAACTTGTAGCTGAGCCATGATAGAGTAGAGATTAGGTGGAGGGGCCTGATTAAGTAGCTCCTGGGTGGGAAAATAGGGGAAAGAAAAATTAGCATGCAGGTTAGACCAATTTTGATTTTTCATTTTTAAAGAAGAGGAAGAATGCAAGAAAAGTCCTTTTTTGGGGAGGCAAAATCAAGTGGTCCCTCCAAGTGTGGAGTTTTGGACCGCCGCCCGTGCAAAATGGAAGAAATGGTAGGGGAGGAGAAGAGATGGGGATGAGAGAAGTGTGCACACAAGCAATCAAATTCTAGACCTAACTTAGTTGTGACTCCCTAAAAAAATAAACCTAAGACTTGGTCTATGTAGGAATTAAGTAGTCAATAGTGAATACCCGTTCTATCAACAAATCTGGCCAGGTTGCTTAAGAGGAGGTTTGGGCCCAAACGTTTCCCAGGGAAAACCCCAGGTGCTTGTACAAACCCGCGCCTGGTCGTTTGACACAGCCCCTCAGCCTGAACACCAGATATAGATGACAAAATTGGTACTAACTAAAGAAAACTTAAGACCTAAATAGCAAGCCTAAGTTGATAAAGCCTTAGGGGTCAAGTTGCTACAAATTTTAATTAGGTCTAGGATGCTATAGTGCACATGGAATGTAGAGGTCGTTTATTGGGATGTGGCCCTGTTATTTGATTTTTTTGTGTGTGTGCAAGAATTGGAGAGTGGCTCCAATGAAAATCAAGTTGTCACACAATTTTTTTTTTTGTATTTTTATCTTTTAGGATTTGATTTAATTGAATGTATTTTAGGGTTTCTTTAGTTAACTTTTCAAACAAGTTTGAAAACCCACAATCAAAGGAAAACAAGTTGTATGGGTGATTGTATATTTCCTTTGAATTAATCCTCAAAAGAGAAAGAAAGAAACCCTAAGCCAATTATCCCTAAGACAGAAATTTAACTACCAATGAGTTATTTTTTAGGCTTTCAGAATTAAGTAGTGGTCCAAACAAGTCAAACAACACCACTACTTTGAATAAAATCAAACAAGGATTCCAGAAAAGATTTTTGTAAGATTTTAGGAATTCGTTTGATAATTGTTTTGAATTTTTAATTGTACTGGTGTCAAAGTCCAGAAATAATACCTGTGGGTATTATGAACTTTTTAGTACTACCACCGACCTCAGAAAATTTTTATGATTTTATATGATATATAAAATTTCACAAGGATTCCAACAAGCTTAATTTCCCAAAAATTGGATGAGTATAAAAATTCTGAAAATTCGCGGACAGTAGCAAAACAGGAAGATAAGAGGGTATGACCTCTCTGCAATCCACGAATTTTTAAAAATTAAATACAAACCCAATTGATTTGAAATTTGGAACAGATGTTCCTAACTTAATTGGGAATCACTCTATGAAATTTTATGATTTTAGGAGGCCTGGGGTGTTAGGAATCGATTTTTCAAGTCCGGACAGAAATCTGGACCCGAAAAATAGAACACCAATACTTGCAATGGAGTGGTGTTAAAGAAGCATACAAGCAAACAATGGATTTTAAAATGCACCACTCCACTTAATTTAAGTGTTTAGGGTCCTGAAAGCCAAGTTTAATATATTTTTGGTATTTTTAATTATTTATGTGACCAGAAAGAGGAACCAACCTGAATTTTCGCGGGAAGAAAAGGACCTTTGAGCTTTCTCTTCCAGATTCCCGCCTTCCCGCTGTAGTTCCTGCACACACAAAAGAAAGAAAAAGAAGGGGATGAGATCCACTTCAAGCAAGAGAAAATGAGTTAATGCAAAGCCGTGCCTCCCCGGCAACAGCGCCAAAAAGTGATGGCGAAAATACGCGGTTTGTTAAAATACATCGTTGTAACGCGTAAATCCGCTTTCGCTCTTAAACTTATAATCCTAGATAGGGGAGTATCTAGGGTCGTCCAAGGAGGCCAAATGTTTGCAATAGTGATTCTCTTGCTAGGAATATAAATCTCAACTTTCTTTTTGGTATTTTTCAATATACCATTTTTTTTTTTTTTGAACTAGGGCAACATGCGAAATTATGGCGGGAAAAGTGTTTACACTTCCAATTAAGTAAACTACTCTAAAGTGGCAAGTAGAGCCTCTCCCTAAGCTCACTCTAAGCAAGTGGAGGCCTAGAATAATTAGGGAGAGGAAGTGAAGAATGCTGAAAATAAGCAAATAGAAATGCAAACAAGATATGCGAAGAAGGCAACTAGATAATAGATAAAGTGTTTAACAAAAATGCCTAGTAGAGGAATGCTTCTACTACTAGATAATTGAAATAAAGAAAGAAAACACAAATCCTCTAAATAGATGGTGAAGAAGAGGGCTTCTTGCTCCAAGGTTGGTGGCTCCCAAGCTTGAAAAGAATCCTTCAACTCCTTCCTTGCAGAACTCCGCCAAGGTGATGACCTCCAAGGCAAGCCCTAAGGGGGCGTGCCCTAAGTTTCTCTCCAAGGGTGGACGTCCACCCTAAGCTTTTCTCCTTTGCCTGGCCGTCCTCCTTGAAATGGGAGAGTCCTCCTCCTTGGCGTGGCTCAAGTTGAAGAGAGTGGGGAGAAGAAGGCACCAAAAGGGCTGGTGATGTGCCCCTTTAATCTCCTTCTCTACTCCTTCTTCTTAGCCGTAGGTATAGGTGGTTTAGGTAGAAAATATACTAAGGGAGGATGGGAATTATGTGGTGGTAGGGTAGGGTATTTATAGGATGGGAAGGGGGGGTGGTTATGGTGTTTTTGGAGGGAAATGAAGGGGTGCTTGGTTATTTTTGGAGGGAAAAATGGGAGGGAAATGAAGAGGTGCCTTGGTTTTCCCTCCAAAAATACCTTCTAGAAGGCAATTTTGGAGGGAAAAAATGGAGGGTGGAGATGGGCTTTGATGGTGGATGTAGGGTGGTGATGGAAGGGATAGTTGGCACCAAAATAAAGTAGGAGTAGGTGGTCTTTTTGCTGGAGCTTAGGTAGTAGGGTAATAGGTTTTGGTGCCATGGAGGTGGACTAGCTAAGTTAAGCAGCTTAGCTAGCTTAGCTAGTAGGGAGTAGAGTTGGAGGCATTTGGAGCTAGGGTTTTCAGGGAGAAGAGCTGAGGAGAAGTCTGGAGCTGGAGCTAGAGCTGGCTGCTGCTGAAGAGGCTGGCATGGGGCTACTCTAGCTGGCTTAGCTTGCTAGTTCTTTGCTAGTTGCTAAGCCAAGCTAAAGTGAGCTAGCTTCTACCAAAATGAGCTGAGGTGAGCTAGGTCTGGTGCTCCCGGGGAGAATCAAGCTGGTTGAGGCAGCTAAGGTAGCTTAGCTCAACTGAGTTGAGCTAAGCTGAGTCCCCGGGAGCTGGACTTGAGCTTCCTGAGCTGAGATGAATTCTTCTTCAGCTGGCTGGAGTTGAGTGGAGCTGAATGTAGCTGGATCTGAGCTGGGGTGAACTCCTGTCAACTCAGCTGAGCTAGCTAGAGCTCCCTGTGAACTAGTGGGAGCTGAGATGAGCTAGACTCAGCTAAGTTGAGCTGGATCTGAGCTGACTTGAGCTAGGGTGAGCTAAGATGAACTCTCTTGAGCTGCCATCCAGCTGAGATTAGCAGAATGGAGCTGGGATGAGCTAACCCTAGTTCAAGTAAGCTAGGTTCCAGCTGCGGTGAGCTGGATCAAGCTGAGGTGAGCTGGATCAAGCTGAGGTGAGCTGGATTAGGCTGAGTTCCAGCTAGTCTGGGCTTCTCCTTCACCATTTGCCTTCTTGAGTGCTAGGGTTTTAGGGATCTGTGCATCTGTACATCCCTAACACTCACAAAAACACATTAAAACGACAATAAAAAATGCAATGCATGCCTATCCTAATTTATGCCTAAATGCAGCCCAAAAACCCGTTTGCGGAGTAAAATCCTAAGAGCTAGGTTTGTTTTAATGCATAAGAATGATGATAAACTGGCGCTTATCAATGCCTCTTAACAAAGAAACAAGAATTAGATAGTAAAAATCATATAGAGATAAATTAAGATAAATATTACGATCATTTGATTTATTTCAAAGTACGTATTGTTTAAAAGATAGATTTTTAATGTTTAAAGTATTTGCACAAATAGGCTAGAATCTAGTTGTATTATGTTTAAAAAGGTACCTGATAACCCACAAGTACCAGTACTAAAGTTTAGTACCGATACATGTGAGTTATAGGTTTTGATTTTTTCAAAGAAACAAACATGTACCCCACGAGTATTGGTACTCATGATCAGTACTGGTAATGAAGGCAACAAGTACCGATACCCATGATCAATACCGGTACAAGTGAGTTACAGATTTGTGTTAAGCATTTAAAACTCAAATCTGGAAGCAACGAGTATTGGTACTCATGATTAGTACCGGTACCCAATAGATAATGTCTATGACAAGTTAACTTAAAACCCAAAATAGTATGTCACTGGTACTGATACCCATACTTTAGTACCGATACCAATTAGCCATTGGTTCAAATCTGAATGGCTGTAAAATTGATTTTGAGGAATTGAACGTTGGGATTTAAAGCCTAACGTCTAGTAGACATATTACTAAGGTCCTAACTTTATAAAATAACCCTTGGACTCAGTTTCCATACAAGAAATATAAGAGAAAATCATAGAGTTATATTTTCATATTTCCACCACATTTTGAAGAGAAGAAAATTGTTTGCTGCTCTTAATCTCTCTACACTTTGCAAACTCATTGACATGTTTCTCTCACACATCTATGAAGCAAATCACATCCATCCTAGGCTCTCAATTGATATTGATTTTTAATTATTGTTGCGAGACATAGGAATTCTTGTTGTAAGATTTCTTTTTCTTACACTAGTTCTTATTTGTATTTGAGTTGCTCATTGGGTTGTAACAAACATGTTGTACTTGGGTTGAGGTAACCAGTTAATTACCTCAGTTAGTAAAGTATTTCATCGGGGTTGAGGGAATCAAGTTAATAATCCTAGGCTAGGAGGCTTGGATAGTGGAGTACCTGTAAAAATGCGAGTAGGGTTATTTAATTAGGTGATATTAGCATCTAAATGGATATAGTGGAAGTGATTACCTACGAGCGAATCTACACTAGTTTCTTAAAAATTTATTATCCTGGCTAAATTAGATTTTAAGATAGCCACTTTTAGGCCACAGTCGAACTCAGGGAAGCGGGTTTTGGAATTAATCAGTTTCTACGCACTTCCTAAAATCACATCAATTCCTTTCGTTTATTATTTTTTTGGGTTTTCTTCATTTTAGATTTTTTTTATATTCTTGTTCTTAAGGTACACCCTCAATAAAATGGTTCTTGGCTACATGCCAAAATAATCAGAAATGGTCTTGCCACACGCGACACTGTGCACCTACAATTCAAGAATTCTCTTTTCTATTTTATACTTTTTTTGTCTTTTCTTAATCAAAATAAAAGAGAATATAAAAGAAAATGAAAACGCAAAATTGAAATGCGAAGAAGAAAAAGAATTGAAATACTTAGTTTATTTATAGGTATGTATAGATATATATATAGATATATATATAACTATATAATAGATAATAAGAAGGTGAAATATTGAATCGAAGATTCAATGGGAATGTAGAACAATGTTAAGTTAACCGTCATCTAAAGAGACGCTATTGACCTAGCTATGTGTCGCGTGCAGTGTGGGACGGACGTGTGGGAGTGTGTGTGGAAGGCTTTGATGTCCACAAATATCAGGGATATATGCGCAACTGGTGCCAATATACCCGCAATATAATGTGCGGTAGATGGATAGGTGCGTGGCGTCATGAATGGGAATATATATGTGAATGTGTATATGAGGAAGTGTGTGGTATAAATATTTATATGTATGTATATGTATATATAAGTATGTATATATATATATGAATATATATGTGTGTGTGTAACTATATATATGTATATATGGGTGTGTGTGTGTGTGTGTATGTATAAATATATGTATACGTGTATGTTGGTGTGAATGAGTGTGTGTCTGTGCATATGTGAGGGAGTGAGTGCACGTGAGTGAGAGAAACTGAGTGTCTGAGGGGCATACAGCTCACATGAGTGAAGAGAGAGAGAGGGCGTGGGTGTGCTGCTGTGAGGGAGCGTGTGAGGCAAGAGGGCGCAATGACCGGGTGCAGCAGGTGCACTGAGGAGAGAGAGAGCACGGTGACCGACTAAGTGAGAAGCCTTTCGATCATCGCACGTGCACACGATTTCGTAGGGAGAGGCAGGCACTATGCAGCGGCAATTTGCATCGGCTAGGGTGATTTTTCACTAGCTAAGTGTCCCACTTAGACAGTAAAGAGGGGAAAAGAGAGCGAGCACGGTGAAGGCTGGAACCGACTAAAGGCGTGGATGGGGGTGAAGTGGAAACCGGCTGTTGCGTGGATGGGGGTGAAGCCACTGGATAACTGAGAAGTGTTCTGATTGCTAGTGAGGAGAATGAAGTCCGATAGAAAAGCTACAATGCGCTACAGCATAAAACAGAGGAAAATAGAGTAGCTTATGTGCTAATGGTGAAACGAATCTGAGAAAACAAAAGCAAAGGGGATGAGGCACCACGTCTACCTGCTCTGGATGAGCTAGACGGTGGTGCACCCTCACTGTAACAACCCGGTTCCCGAGTCCCTACAAGACACGAGAACCGAACCGACTCGACTAATCCCAAGACCTAGTCGTCCAACGAGGAAGTAACCAAAAGAGCAGTAAAATAAACCACATTCAGCATGAATATAACTAACAGTAAGGAAGTACAACAGTAAGGAAAGAAACTACTACAGTAGATACCACCACAACAGTAGAACAACATTTATCATATAACAAGAACTGCAGGTAAAGAAAGTACAACGGAAACAAAAACTACTCACTATAACAGAAACAAAAGAGGTACAAAAGACTGTGGTAAACTCTACTGGACCCTACTCGGCCCAGCGTCCTCTGCAGCCGCTAACCCTGGCTGCTCAACACCAGGTCCTGAAAAAGGTAACGAGTGTAACACGTTAGCAAAACGCTGAGTAGAGTGGCAACTAAAACTAAAGGCAACAGTAGAGTGTATAGTAGCTGTTATGTTCTATTACTTTCTTTGTTACATCTTTCAATTTTCTCGCTATTTCATTTATTCCTCAGATCTTTTACTTGATCTCGAATGTTCCTCGTGGGAACGATCTTGATTGCAGTCTTTTCCAAAAGTAGAAGTAGCACGTGGTGCTCTCCTGGCCGGGAGAGTCCCCCGTGGTGATCCTACCCTCAGTCAACCACCCCAAGGTCACTGACAGACGTAACGGTGACTACGGCACGCACGATAAACGCACAGGTAGCTAACCCACACTGGCACGCAGTCAGTCGTTTCAGTTAACGGGTGCACCCAAAGCACAGCACGGAACCAGGGCAGAGCCCTCTCAGTAACAGGGGTCCAACCCCTCCAAAGTAACCAAACCGGGGCCTTGCCCCTCCACAGTCCGCGCACCCTCGCCTGACTACCCTGGTTTGCCCTAGTGGGCCTAACAAGTCGGTGAAGGAGGCTAGCAGAACCCCGGGGCCCGTGGGGTAGCTAGTACTCTCCTAACACTAGTAGCTCTCCTCGGTACTATGTACACGAGGGCCAGCAAGTCGGTACAGAGCGACCAATCCTGTAACGACCCGGTTCCCGAGTCCCTACGAGACACGAGAACCGGACCGACTCGACTAATCCCAAGACCTAGTCGTCCAACGAGGAAGTAACCAAAAGACAGTAAAATAAACCACATTCAGCATGAATATAACTAACAGTAAGAAAGTACAGTAGTAAGGAAAGAAACTACTACAGTAGGTACCACCACAACAGTAAAACAGCATTTATCATATAACAAGAACTGCAGGTAAAGAAGGTACAGTGGAAACAAAAACTACTCACTAGAACAGAAACAAAAGGGGTACAAAAAGGCTGTGGTAACTCTACTAGACCCTACTCGGCCCAGCGTCCTCTGCAGCCGCCGACCCTGGCTGCTCAACACCTGGTCCTGAAAAAGGTAACGAGTGTAACACGTCAGCAAAACGCTGAGTAGAGTGGCAAACTAACTAAAGGCAACAGTAGAGTGTACAGTAGCTGTTATGTTCTATTACTTCCTTTATTCACATCTTTCAATTTTTCTCACTATTTCATTTATTTCTCAGATCCTTTACTTGATCTCGAATGTCCTCGTGGGAACGATCTTGATTGCAGTCTTTTCCAAAAGTAGAAGTAGCACGTGGTGCTCTCCTGGCCGGGAGAGTCCCCCGTGGTGATCCTACCCTCAGCCAACCACCCCAAGGTCACTGACAGACGTAACGGTGACTACGGCACGCGCGATAAACGCACAGGTAGCTAGCCCGCACTGGCACGCGGTCAGTCGTTTCCGTTAACGGGTGCGCCCAAAGCACAGCATAGAACCAGGGCAGAGCCCTCTCAGTAACAGGGGTCCAACCCCTCCACAGTCCGCGCACCCTCGCCTGACTACCCTGGTTTGCCCTAATGGGCCTAACAAGTCGGTGAAGGAGGCTAGCAGAACCCCGGGGCCCGTGGGGTAGCTAGTACTCTCCTAACACTAGTAGCTCTCCTCGGTACTACGTACACGAGGGCCAACAAGTCGGTACAGAGCGGCCAATCCTAACCCCGGGTCCCTGGGGCGGCTGGCCCCACTCTGCACTAAACAGGTACAGGTACTTCCCTTGGTACTGCGTACCCAAGAGACAGTACAAACTACATCTCAGTTCCATTCCTTTTTCTTTCCAGGAGTTCCACTCCTAATTCCCCGTAGGGTTCCAGCTCTTTATCTCAGAACATCATATGTTTCACTTTCCAGATTCACGTTCTCAAAATCCATGATCTCAAACATGTTTCTTTATTCATAACAGGCAGCTGTTAATTAAATTTACAAGCAGCTTTATATATTCCTTTCCATTTTCCCAAGACTGCAGTAATATACATTCCACTAGTTTTTCCACCCTAGGATTCATGCCATATCCTAGGATCTATCATACAATCTAGTTTTCCGGCCCTAGGATTCATGCAACACCTAGGAGCTATCATTCCATATATTTCTCATTCCTAGGATTCATGCAATGCCCTAGGTTCTAGTTATGGTTCCATACTTTAACAGATTTTATTAATACTTAAAGCCACTCTACCAGGTACAACGGGAGTAGTGGGGGCGTGATCGGGAATCCCGCGTGCCTCCGCGACTCTCAAGACTGCAACCGAACGAGGTCCTATCACAAGGATCAAACACAAGGAGTGTCTCAGAACAGTGTATAGCTACTGTAGACGAGTAGAGGAATTAATTCTGAAAAGAACGCAACTCGAATCGCGGAAACTAAACGGGTCGAAAAAGACGATACTGTGCAAAATCAGACGTCTGGAACTCCTTCCAGACGTCTTAAACGGTGGATCAGAGAATTACCTGTTCAGCTTGGTTCCCCGGACGTCCAGAAGTCTGCGGGGACGTCTGTCCTATACCCCAGACGTCCGATGGTCCACACGGACGTCTGTAGATCACTCCCGCCGTCTGGTATAACTTCCAGACGTCTGATTCGCAAAGGATGGCGAATCAGTGAACCTGCGCACAGCCAACCCCCCTCCCTCAGTACGGTCAGTCGAGAAGAAGGAAGAAGAAAGCAGAAACTTACCTTTCAGACGTCTGTATGATCTTACAGACGTCGACCTTGCCGTCTGGCTATCAACCCAGACGTCTGATTCTGGAAATTTTTCCAGAATCAGAACCCTGCTCGGCCTCCGCTCGCGACGCCGCCCGCGTCGAACCTCGCGCGTCTGCTGCTCAGCCCGCAGCAGGTCCCACTCCACGTCGCTCCGTGCCCCCTGCGCCGTCCGCCGGCCGGCCAAGCCTCTCCGGCGAGCTCGCCCTCACGGCAGAGCCCTGCCCTCGCACGCCGCACCTCCTCCGCGCTCACTGCGGCTGCCGCTGCCGCCCTCGCGCTCGCTCGCTCTCGCGCTCAGGAAGGAGAAGAAGGAGGAGACGGGAGGGGAGGCGTGGCCCTTTTAAGGCCGCGCGAGGAGGAGAGAGAAGGTGGTCGCAGCGCGCCTGCAGCCGCAGAGAGAGAGAGAGGAATCGCAGGTCTGCGCGCACAGGCGCGCAGACGAATCTCCCGTGCGAACATAACTGTTCTCCAGACGTCTGTAAACGATCCCGGACGTCTGGTCAGACGTCTGGTCCGACGCCTGGGCCACCTCCCAGACGTCTTAAAAGGCGTCTGGGGCACGCGTTCGTTACAATATAACAAACTCAAAGGAAGTTTCGTCCCCGAAACTTGCGCCAACTAGGGTGCGGGAAAAAGATGTCCAAATAACCATAACAAACTCAAAGAGGACCGAAGCCGGTCCGAAAAGACGTACCCGCGAAAAGCTCCGGGTACCGCTCCCGCATTGCCGCCTCAGGCTCCCAGGTAGCCTCCTCGTACCGCTGGCTCCTCCACAAAACCTTTACCAGGGGTACTTGCTTTCGTCTCAACCTGCGGACGGCTCGGTCAAGGATCTGCACTGGCCGCTCGGGGTAGGTCAGGTCGTCGCTCACCTCGACGCTCTCGTGACTCAGTACGTGGCTGGGATCGGCTACGTACTTCCTGAGGTTGGACACGTGGAACACGTCGTGCACACCAGAAAGCTGCGGGGGAGGGGCAAGTCTGTAAGCAACGGGTCCAACCCGCTCCAGGACCTCAAAGGGCCCCACGAACCTCGGCGCGAGCTTCCCTCTCACCCCAAACCGTTGTAAGCCCTTCATGGGCGAAACACGAAGGAAGACGTGGTCCCCAACCTCGAACTGCACCTCTCTGCGTCTGCGATCTGCGTAGCTCTTCTGTCTGCTCCTGACAGTGCGGAGTCGTCTGTGGATCTGCTCGACTACCTCCTAACTCTACCGGATCAACCTGGGGCCAACCTCCCACTTGGTCCCCACCTCAACCCAACTCAAGGGTGCCGTGCATTTCCGTCCGTACAGAGCCTCGTAGGGAGCCATGCCGATGCTCGAGTGATAACTGTTGTTGTATGCAAACTCCGCCAGGGGCAGGTGCTCCTCCCAAGAGCCCCTCCAGTCTAGTACACAAGCACGCAAAAGGTCCTCAAGTGTCTGTATCGTGCGTTCCGACTGTCCGTCCGTCTGCGGGTGGTAAGCCGTGCTAAACCTCAACCTCGTCCCCAAAGCCTGCTGAAACTCAGCCCAAAACTGGGACGTAAAGCGGGTATCCCGGTCGGATACGATCTCCCGCGGAACTCCGTGTAGTCGCACCACATCACGGATATACCTCTCTGCCAACTGTGCTGGTCCCAAAGTGACTCGGATCGGCAAGAATCGTGCCATCTTCGTCAGTCTATCCACTATTACCCAGACTGCGTCGTGTCCTCGCTGGGTAACAGGTAAACCCACCACCAAGTCCATGGTGATGCTCTCCCACTTCCACTCTGGCACTGGAAGCGGCTGAAGCGGCCCTGCAGGCCTCTGATGCTCGGCTTTCACCTGCTGGCACACTAAGCACTGCTGCACGAACTCACCCACATCCCGCTTCATCCCTCTCCACTAGAACTCGCGTCTCAAGTCATGGTACATTTTCGTGTTTCCGGGATGTATGGTGAATCTGGAACCGTGTGCCTCAGTCAGGAGCTCTCTCAACAGCTCCTCGTCTCTGGGGACGCACAACCGTCCCCTCAAGCGTAACACCTGGTCTGTGAAAGAGAAGTCCCCTGGGTCCCCTGATAGTACTCTGTCGCGCAAAGACTGCAAGTACGGATCGGCCATCTGTCCCGTGATGATGCGGTCTATCAACTCTGGCCTGGTCTGCCGTGTCACCGTCACTGCCCCACAGTACCCTCGTAACTCTAGACGTCGCCAACTGCCCACCTCCTCCAAAAGGCTCCAACTCTGTAACTGTAGACTGGCCAAGCGTGCGGGCGCCTTACGGCTCAAGGCGTCAGCCACCACATTGGCCTTTCCCGGGTGGTAGGAGATGCTGCAGTTGTAGTCCTTCAGGAGCTCCAACCAACGTCTCTGTCTCATGTTGAGCTCCTTCTGGTCAAAATGATATCTGAGGCTCTTGTGATCTGTAAAAATCTCGAAGGTCTCACCGTACAAGTAGTGCCTCCATGTCTTCAGCGCGAAGACAACAGCTGCCAACTCTAGATCGTGGGTAGGGTAGGTATGCTCATGGGGCTTCAGTTGCCGCGAAGCGTAAGCGACCACGTGACCCCTCTGCATGAGCACACCTCCTAACCCCTGCAAGGAAGCGTCCGTGTACACAACGAACCCGCCACTACTGTCAGGGATGGTGAGCACGGGAGCCAAGGTCAACCTCTCCTTCAGCTCCAGAAAACACGCCTCACAGGCGTTTGTCCAAGCGAAAGGCACGTCCTTCCGGGTCAACTGTGTCATAGGACGTGCAATCTGCGAAAACCCTCTGATGAACCGTCTGTAGTAACCTGCCAGTCCCAGGAAACTGCGAATCTCAGTGACTGAACGCGGTCTCTCCCACCTGAGCACTGCCTCGACCTTGGCGGGGTCCACCGCCAGGCCGTCTCCAGAGATCACTTGACCCAAAAAGGTCACCTCCCTCAACCAGAACTCGCACTTGCTGTATTTGGCGTACAGCCTGCGTCGTCTCAGAGTGTCCAGAACCATCCGCAAGTGCTGTCCGTGCTGCGTCCGATCTCTAGAATAGATGAGTACATCATCTATGAAAACCACCACAAACTGGTCCAAGTACGGTCTAAACACCCGGTTCATCAGGTCCATGAAAGCAGCGGGGGCATTGGTCAGTCCAAACGGCATGACCAAAAACTCGTAGTGTCCGTACCGGGTGCGGAAAGCTGTCTTGGAGATGTCGGCCTCCCTGATCCTCAACTGGTGGTATCCAGACCTCAAGTCGATCTTGGAAAACACCGTGGCACCCCGCAACTGGTCAAACAAATCGTCGATCCTCGGCAGCGAATATCTGTTCTTGATGGTGACCCTATTCAGCTGTCGGTAGTCCACACAAAGGCGTAGGGTCCCATCCTTCTTCTTCACAAACAGTACCGGGGCTCCCCAGGGAGACGCACTGGGCCTCACAAAACCTTTCTCCAAAAGGTCCTGCAACTGGGACTTGAGCTCTCGCAGCTCAAGCGGTGCCATTCTGTATGGCGCGGTGGAGATGGGACTGGTCCCTGGTACTAGTGAGATCTCAAACTCGATCTCACGCTCGGGCGGTAGTCCTGGTAACTCGTCTGGAAACACGTCGGGGTACCCTCTGACCACCGGGATGCTCTGGAAGTCTGCCACGGGGCTGTGCTCTGCCACCACACAAGCTAGGAAGCCCTCACACCCCTGGCTCAAAAGTCTCGCCGCCCGAAGTGCCGAAATGCACCTGAAACCTCCGTCCACTGGCTGCCCGTGAAACTCGAAAGAAGGCAACTCCGAAATGGAGAAGACAATCTTCCTCTCAAAACAGTCTACCAAGGCGTGGTAAGCGGACAGCCAATCCATCCCCAGAATCACTCCAAAGTCCTCCATCTGTATCATAATCAGGTCAGCTGGCAGGCTATGTCCCCCGATGCTGACCCCGCAACCCGTGTACACCTCCTCAGCTACAAACAGCTGACCACTCGGACCTCTGATTACGAACGGATTCTCTAACAGTGTATAATCCTGGTCCAAACTAACTGCGAAACTAGCTGCGACAAACGAGTGCGTAGCGCCAGAATCGAAAAGCGTGTAAACGAGTCTGCCAGAAACTGAAACCATACCTGCTACCACGGATCCCGATGCTCTGGCGTCCCTGTGTGTTAGGGCGTTGATACGCCCCTCAGCTCTAGGTGCGGACGAAGCAGCCACACTCTGCGTCGGACGGGTAGGTGCTGGCCGGTACCTTCCTCGCGACTGCTGTCCTCCTCCTCGTGCCTGGGAACCGCGGCCTCCTGCACGCCCTCCAGTGCTCTGCACGGGAAGTATTTGCTGACCTCCTGCCCTAGATGGGCAGTCCCTCCTGACGTGGCCCGGCTGGCCACACTGGTAGCAGAGGGGAACCCGACTCCCGCCCTCAGTGAGTCCCTGCTGTCGGCTAGGCGGGGGTCCGGTGCTGGCGACTAGCCCCTATCGAGGGCCCCCAAAGGCCACTGATGGCCCTGCACAGCGTGACAGCTCTCCTGCGGATGTCACGTGTCTCCGTTCTCGCCGGCCCTGTGAGAAGTCTGGCTGAAAGGGCCTCTTCCGCCCGCCGTCGGTCTCTCGCGCGGACGGGTTGGTCTCCTCGTAAGTCATAGCTGCCTCTACCACCCTCGAAAACGTCGGCAGCTTCAGGGGTTTGACATACCCCCGGATCGCAGGCCGGAGCCCCTCGGTGAACCTCCAAAGGCGCTCCTCCTCAGTGGCTACCGCTGTCGCTGCAAAGCGGGACAGCTCCAAGAAACGCGTGCGGTACGCGCTCACGGTCATCGTCCCTTGGCGGAGAGTGTGGAACTCCCGCCTCCTCTGGTCCTGCCATGTCTGGGGAAAGTACTGCTCGCAGAAGAGGGTGACGAACTGGTCCCACGTCGGCTCGTCCCTCTCCTGTCCCCGGACCGCCCTCCACCACCGGTGTGCCGCACTCTCCAGCTGGTACGTGGCAAAGGCCACGCGGCACTCCACCGGGGGGCGAAGGGTGTCGAAGATCTTCTCCAGCTGCTCAAGCCAGTCCTCTGCCTCGGTCGGGTCCTCATCCCCCTTGAAGGAGGGGGGCTTCAGCTTCCGGAACTGTCCGAAAAGCTCGAAGTGGCGCTGTAGGGGAGGTGCTGGTGCACATCCAGGCGAAGGTGCCTCGTGTACAGAAGTGTCGGAGGAAGGTGGGGGCGGCAGGGGCCCATCCCCTCCCACGTGTCCAGCGCCGCGTCTGTCGCGTGGTCCCACAGAGGACTCCCCCTCTGCAACCCCAGGAGGAGGTGCTCGGGGCGGTGGGTGGAGCTCCTCTCGTACAATATCCCGTATCAGTCTGGCGAGGTCCTGGGCTTGGACACCAGGGAGTGGTGGCTGGTCCACCGAGACGTCAACGACAGCACGTCCACCTCGCCGACCTCGCCCTCGGCCGCGCCCGCGGCCAGACTCGCCAGTCCCGCGACGAGGCATCTCCTGCAAGGAGACGCGAAACCAAACGGAAACGTCAAAACAGACGGTACCTAACGAAACTTCTAAGAGCTCAAGTCAGGAGATATGTTGTGGTGGCTACTCTAGCTATAAACATGCGAATTGGTTATTTTCCAGTCAGTTGATTCACTTCTCGGGACGACCTTGCTCTGATACCATCTTGTAACGACCCGGTTCCCGAGTCCCTACGAGACACGAGAACCGGACCAACTCGACTAATCCCAAGACCTAGTCGTCCAACGAGGAAGTAACCAAAAGACAGTAAAATAAACCACATTCAGCATGAATATAACTAACAGTAAGAAAGTACAGCAGTAAGGAAAGAAACTACTACAGTAGGTACCACCACAATAGTAAAACAGCATTTATCATATAACAAGAACTGCAGGTAAAGAAGGTACAGTGGAAACAAAAACTACTCACTAGAACAGAAACAAAAGGGGTACAAAAAGGCTGTGGTAACTCTACTGGACCTTACTCGGCCCAGCGTCCTCTGCAGCCGCCGACCCTGGCTGCTCAACACCTGGTCCTGAAAAAGGTAACGAGTGTAACACGTCAGCAAAACGCTGAGTAGAGTGGCAAACTAACTAAAGGCAACAGTAGAGTGTACAGTAGCTGTTATGTTCTATTACTTCCTTTATTCACCTCTTTCAATTTTTCTCACTATTTCATTTATTTCTCAGATCCTTTACTTGATCTCGAATGTCCTCGTGGGAACGATCTTGATTGCAGTCTTTTCCAAAAGTAGAAGTAGCACGTGGTGCTCTCCTGGCCGGGAGAGTCCCCCGTGGTGATCCTACCCTCAGTCAACCACCCCAAGGTCACTGACAGACGTAACGGTGACTACGGCACGCGCGATAAACGCACAGGTAGCTAGCCCGCACTGGCACGCGGTCAGTCGTTTCCGTTAACGGGTGCGCCCAAAGCACAGCACGGAACCAGGGCAGAGCCCTCTCAGTAACAGGGGTCCAACCCCTCCACAGTAACCAAACCGGGGCCTTGCCCCTCCACAGTCCGCGCACCCTCGCCTGACTACCCTGGTTTGCCCTAATGGGCCTAACAAGTCGGTGAAGGAGGCTAGCAGAACCCCGGGGCCCGTGGGGTAGCTAGTACTCTCCTAACACTAGTAGCTCTCCTCAGTACTACGTACACGAGGTCCAACAAGTCGGTACAGAGCGGCCAATCCTAACCCCGGGTCCCTGGGGCGGCTGGCCCCACTCTGCACTAAACAGGTACAGGTACTTCCCTTGGTACTGCGTACCCAAGAGACAGTACAAACTACATCTCAGTTCCATTCCTTTTTCTTTCCAGGAGTTCCACTCCTAATTCCCCGTAGGGTTCCAGCTCTTTATCTCAGAACATCATTTGTTTCACTTTCCAGATTCACGTTCTCAAAATCCATGATCTCAAACATGTTTCTTTATTCATAACAGGCAGCTGTTAATTAAATTTACAAGCAGCTTTATATATTCCTTTCCATTTTCCCAAGACTGCAGTAATATACATTCCACTAGTTTTTCCACCCTAGGATTCATGCCATATCCTAGGATCTATCATACAATCTAGTTTTCCGGCCCTAGGATTCATGCAACACCTAGGAGCTATCATTCCATATATTTCTCATTCCTAGGATTCATGCAATGCCCTAGGTTCTAGTTATGGTTCCATACTTTAACAGATTTTATTAATACTTAAAGCCACTCTACCAGGTACAACGGGAGTAGTGGGGGCGTGATCGGGAATCCCGCGTGCCTCCGCGACTCTCAAGACTGCAACCGAACGAGGTCCTATCACAAGGATCAAACACAAGGAGTGTCTCAGAACAGTGTATAGCTACTGTAGACGAGTAGAGGAATTAATTCTGAAAAGAACGCAACTCGAATCGCGGAAAACGGAGCCCAAACGGGCCCTAAACGGGTCGAAAAAGACTATACTGTGCAAAATCAGACGTCTGGAACTCCTTCCAGACGTCTTAAACGGTGGATCAGAGAATTACCTGTTCAGCTTGGTTCCCCGGACGTCCAGAAGTCTGCGGGGACGTCTGTCCTATACCCCAGACGTCCGATGGTCCACACGGACGTCTGTAGATCACTCCCGCCGTCTGGTACAACTTCCAAACGTCTGATTCGCAAAGGATGGCGAATCAGCGAACCTGCGCACAGCCAACCCCCCTCCCTCATACGGTCAGTCGAGAAGAAGGAAGAAGAAAGCGGAAACTTACCTTTTAGACGTCTGTATGATCTTACAGACGTCGACCTTGCCGTCTGGCTGTCAACCCAGACGTCTGATTCTGGAAATTTTTCCAGAATCAGAACCCTGCTCGGCCTCTGCTCGCGACGCCGCCCGCGTCGCACCTCGCGCGTCTGCTGCTCAGCCTGCAGCAGGTCCCACTCCGCGTCGCACCGCGCCCCCTGCGCCCTCCGCCGGCCGACCAAGCCACTCCGGCGAGCTCGCCCTCACGGCAGAGCCCCGCCCTCGCACGCCGCACCTCCTCCGCGCTCACGCGGCTGCCGCTGCCGCCCTCGCGCTCGCTCGCTCTCGCACTCAGGAAGGAGAAGAAGGAGGAGACGGTGGAGACGGGAGGGGAGGCGTGGCCCTTTTAAGGCCGCGCGAGGAGGAGAGAGAAGGTGGTCGCAGCGCGCCTGCAGCCGCAGAGAGAGAGAGAGGAATCGCAGGTCTGCGCGCACAGGCGCGCAGACGAATCTCCCGTGCGAACATAACTATTCTCCAGACGTCTGTAAACGATCCCGGACATCTGGTCAGACGTCTGGATGTGATCCCAGACGTCTGGTCCGACGTCTGGGCCACCTCCCAGACGTCTTAAAAGGCGTCTGGGGCACGCGTTCGTTACAAATCCTAACCCCGGGTCCCTGGGGTGGCTGGCCCCACTCTGCACTAAACAGGTACAGGTACTTCCCTTGGTACTGCGTACCCAAGAGACAGTACAAACTACATCTCAGTTCCATTCCTTTTTCTTTCCAGGAGTTCCACTCCTAATTCCCCGTAGGGTTCCAGCTCTTTATCTCAGAACATCATATGTTTCACTTTCCAGATTCACGTTCTCAAAATCCATGATCTCAAACATGTTTCTTTATTCATAACAGGCAGCTGTTAATTAAATTTACAAGCAGCTTTATATATTCCTTTCCATTTTCCAAGACTGCAGCATTATACATTCCACTAGTTTTTCCATCCTAGGATTCATGCCACATCCTAGGATCTAGCATACAACCTAGTTTTCCAGTCCTAGGATTCATGCAACACCTAGGAGCTATCATTCCATCTATTTCTCATTCCTAGGGTTCATGCAATGTCCTAGGTTCTATTTATGGTTTCATAATTTAACAGATTTTAATAACTTAAATCCACTCTACCAGGTACAACGGGAGTAATGGGGGCGTGATCGGGAATCCCGCGTGCCTTCGCGACTCCCAAGACTGCAACTGAACGTGGTCCTATCACAAGGATCAAACACAAGGAAAGTCTCAAAACAGTGTATAGCTACTGTAGACGGGTAGAGGAATTAATTCTGAAAAGAACGCAACTCGAATCGCGGAAAACGGAGCCCGAACAGGCCCTAAACGGGTCGAAAACGATGACACTGTGTAAAATCAGACGTCTGGAACTTCTTCCAGACGTCTTAAAAAGTGGATCAGAGAATTACCTGCTCAGCGTGGTTTCCCAGATGTCCAGAAGTCTGCGAGGACGTCTGGCCTAGCTCATAGACGTCCGATGGTCACCCCGGACGTCTGAAGGTCACTCCAGCCGTCTGGTACAACTTCCAGACGTCTGATTCGCAAAGGATGGCGAATCAGCGAGCCTGCGCACAGCCAACTCCCTCCCTCAGTACGGTCAGTCGACAGGAAGGAAGAAGAAAGCAGAATACTCACCTTTCAGACGTCTGTATGATCTTCCAGATGTCTCCCTCGCCGTCTGGCTATAGACCCAGACGTCTGATTCTGGAAATTTTTCCAGAATAGGGCACCGCTCGGTCTCCGCTCGCGACGCCGCCCGCGTCGCACCTCACGCGTCTACTGCTCAGACCGCAGCAGGTCCCTCTCCGCGTCGTTCCACGCCCCTTGCGCCCTCCGCCGGCCTGCCAAGCCGCTCCGGCGAGCTCGCCCTCACGGCAGAGCTCCGCTCTCGCACACCGCACCTCCTCCACGCTCACTGCGGCCGCCGCTGCCACCCTCACGCTCACTCTCACTAGCTGAAGGAGAAGAAGGAGGAGATGGTGGAGATGACGGGAGGGGAGGCGTGGCCTTTTTAAGGCCACGCGAGGAGGAGGGAGAGACGCGGCAGAGAGTCTGCAGCCGCAGAGAATATCGGATATTTGCGGGCCTGCACGCTGAGGCACGCAGACGAAGACTCGTGCCAAAATAACTGATTTCCAGACGTCTGGAAACGATCCCAGACGTCTTGTCAGACGTCTGGATGTGATCCCAGACGTCTTATCCGATGTCTGGCCCACCTCCCAGACGTCTTAAAAGACGTCTGGGGCACGCGCCCGTTACAATATAACAAACTCAAAGGAAGTTTCGTCCTCGAAACTTGCACCAACAAGGGTGCGGGAAAAGATGTCCAAATAACCATAACAAACTCAAAGAGGACCGAAGCCGGTCTGAAAAGACGTACCCGCGAAAAGCTCCGGGTACCGCTCTCGCATTGCCGCCTCAGGCTCCCAGGTAGCCTCCTCGTACCGCTGGCTCCTCCACAAAACCTTTACCAGGGGTACTTGCCTTCGTCTCAAACTGCGGACGACTCGGTCTAGGATCATCACTGGCCGCTCGGGGTAGGTCAGGTCGTCGCTCACCTCGACGCTCTCGTAACTCAGTACGTGACTGGAAACGGCTACGTACTTCCTGAGGTTGGACATGTGGTGCACGCCAGAAAGCTGCGGGGGAAGGGCAAGTCTGTAAGCAACGGGTCCAACCCACTCCAGGACCTCAAAGGGCCCCACGAACCTCCGTGCGAGCTTCCCTCTCACCCCAAACTGCTGTAAGCCCTTCATGGGCGAAACACGAAGGAAGACGTGGTCCCCAACCTCAAACTGCACCTCTCTGCGTCTCTGATCCACGTAGCTCTTCTGTCTGCTCCTGACAGTGTGGAGTCGTCTGTGGATCTGCTCAACTACCTCCTGACTCTGCCGGATCAACCTGGGGCCAACCTCCCACTTGGTCCCCACCTCAACCCAACTCAAGGGTGCCGTACACTTCCGTCCGTACAGAGCCTCGTAGGGAGCCATGCCGATGCTCGAGTGATAACTGTTGTTGTATGCAAACTCCGCCAGGGGTAAGTGCTCCTCCCAAGAGCCCCTCCAGTCCAGTACACAGGCACACAAAAGGTCCTCAAGTGTTTGTATCGTGCGCTCAGACTGTCCGTCCGTCTGGGGGTGGTAAGCCATGCTAAACCTCAACCTCGTCCCCAAGGCCTGCTGAAACTCAGCCCAAAACTGGGACGTAAAGCGGGTATCCCGGTCGGATACGATCTCCCGCGGAACTCCGTGTAGTCGTACCACATCTCGGATATACCTCTCTGCCAACTGTGCTGGTCCCAAAGTGACTCGGATCGGCAAGAAACGTGCCGTCTTCGTCAGTCTATCCACTATTACCCAGACTGCGTCGTGTCCCCGCTGGTTAACAGGTAAGCCCACCACCAAGTCCATGGTGATGCTCTCCCACTTCCACTCTGGCACTGGAAGCGGCTGAAGAGGCCCTGCAGGCCTCTGATGCTCGGCTTTCACCTGCTGGCACACTAAGCACTGTTGCACGAACTCACCCACATCCCGCTTCATCCCTCTCCACCAAAACTTGCGTCTCAAGTCATGGTACATTTTCGTGTTCCCGGGATGTATGGTGAATCTGGAACCATGTGCCTCAGTCAGGAGCTCTCTCAACAGCTCCTCGTCTCTGGGAACGCACAACCGTCCCCTCAAACGTAGCACCAAGTCTGTGAAAGAGAAGTCCCCTGGATCTCCTGACAGTACTCTGTCGCGCAAAGACTGCAAGTACGGATCGGCCATCTGCCCTATGATGATGCAGTCTATCAGCTCTGGCCTGGTCTGCCGTGTCGCCGTCACTGCCCTACAGTAATCTCGTAACTCTAGAGGTCGCCAACTGCCCACCTCCTCCAAAAGGCTCCAACTCTGTAACTGTAGGCTGGCCAAGCGTGCGGGCACCTTACGGCTCAAGGCGTCAGCCACCACATTGGCCCTTCCCGGGTGGTAGGAGATGCTACAGTCGTAGTCCTTCAGGAGCTCCAACCAACGTCTCTGTCTCATGTTGAGCTCCTTCTAGTCAAAAAGATATCTGAGGCTCTTGTGATCTGTAAAAATCTCGAAGGTCTCACCGTACAAATAGTGCCTCCAGGTCTTCAGCACGAAGACAACAGCTGCCAACTCTAGGTCGTGGGTAGGGTAGGTATGCTCATGGGGCTTCAATTGCCGCGAAGCGTAAGCGACAACGTGACCCCTCTACATGAGCACACCTCCTAACCCCTGCAAGGAAGCGTCCGTGTACACAACGAACCCGCCACTACTGTCAGGGATGGTGAGCACGGGAGCCGAGGTCAACCTCTTCTTCAGCTCCAGAAAACACGCCTCACAGGCATCTGTCCAAGCGAAAGGCACATCCTTCCGGGTCAACTATGTCATAAGACGTGCAATCTGTGAAAATCCTCTGATGAACCGTCTGTAGTAGCCAGCTAATCCCAGGAAACTGCAGATCTCAGTGACTGAACGCGGTCTCTCCCACCTGAGCACTGCCTCGACCTTGGCTGGGTCCACCGCCAGGCCGTCTCCAGAGATTACATGACCCAAGAAGGTCACCTCCCTCAACCAGAACTCGCACTTGCTGTATTTGGCGTACAGCCTGCGTCACCTCAGAGTGTCCAGAACCATCCGCAAGTACTATCCGTGCTGCATCCGATCTCTAGAATAGATGAGTACATCATCTATGAAAACCCCCACGAACTGGTCCAAGTACGGTCTAAACACCCGGTTCATCAGGTCCATGAAAGCAGCGGGGGCATTGGTCAGCCCAAACGGCATGACCAAAAACTCGTAGTGTCCGTACCGGGTGCGGAAAGCTGTCTTGGAGACGTCGATCTCCCTGATCCTCAACTGGTGGTATCCAGACCTCAAGTCTATCTTGGAAAACACCGTGGCACCCCACAACTGGTCAAACAAATCTTCGATACTCGGCAGCGGATATCTGTTCTTGATGGTGACCCTATTCAGCTGTCGGTAGTCCACACAAAGGCGTAGGGTCCCATCCTTCTTCTTCACAAACAGTACCGGGGCTCCCCAGGGAGACGCACTGGGCCTCACGAAACCTTTCTCCAAAAGGTCCTGCAACTGGGACTTGAGCTCTCGCAGCTCAAGCGGTGCCATCCTGTATGGCGCGGTGGAGATGGGGCTGGTCCCTGGTACTAGTGAGATCTCAAACTCGATCTCACGCTCGGGCGGTAGTCCTGGTAACTCGTCTGGAAACACGTCGGGGTACTCTCTGACCACCGGGTGCTCTGGAAGTCTGCCACAGGGCTGGGCTCTGCCACCACACAGGCTAGGAAGCCCTCACACCCCTGGCTCAAAAGTCTCGCCGCCCGAAGTGCCGAAATGCACCTGAAACCTCCGTCCACTGGCTGTCCGTGAAACTCGAAAGAAGGCAACTCCGGAATGGAGAAGACAATCTTCCTCTCAAAACAGTCCACCAAGGCGTGGTAAGCGGACAGCCAATCCATCCCCAGAATCACACCAAAGTCCTCCATCTGGATCATAATCAGGTCAGCTGGCAGGCTATGTCCTCCAACGCTGACCTCGCAATCCGTGTACACCTCTTCAGCTACAAACAGCTGACCACTCGGACCTCTGATTACGAACGGATTTTCTAACAGTGTATAATCCTGGTCCAAACTAACTGCGAAACCGGCTGCGACAAACGAGTGCGTAGCACCGGAATCGAAAAGCGTGTAAACGAGTCTGCCAGAAACTGCAACCATACCTGCTACCACGGATCCCGAAGCTCTGGCGTCCCTGTGTGTTAGGGCGTTGATACGCCCCTCAGCTCTAGGTGCGGACGAAGCAGCCACACTCTGCGTCAGACGGGTAGGTGCTGGCCGGTACCCTCCTCGCGACTGATGTCCTCCTCCTCGTGCCTGGGAACCGCGGCCTCCTGTGCGCCCTCCAGTGCTCTGCACGGGAAGTATCTGCTGACCTCCTGCCCTAGATGAGCAGTCCCTCCTGACGTGGCCTGGCTGGCCACACTGGTAGCAGAGGGGAACCCGACTCCTGCCCTCAGTGAGTCCCTACTGTCGACTAGGCGGGGGTCCGGTGCTGGCAACTGGCCCCTGTCGAGGGCCCCCAAAGGCCACTGATGGCCCTGCACAACGTGACGGCTCTCCTGCGGACGCCACGTGTCTCCGTTCTCGCCGGCCCTGTGAGAAGTCTGGCTGAAAGGGCCTCTTCCGCCCGCCATCGGTCTCTCGTGCGGACGGGTTGGTCTCCTCGTAAGTCATAGCTGCCTCTACCACCCTCGAAAACGTAGGCAGCTTCAGGGGTTTGACATACCCCCGGATCGCAGGCCGGAGCCCCTCGGTGAACCTCCAAAGGCGCTCCTCCTCAGTGGCTACCGCTGTCGTTGCAAAGCGGGACAGCTCCAAGAAACTCGTGCGGTACGCGCTCATAGTCACCGTCCCTTAGCGGAGAGTGTGGAACACCCGCCTCCTCTGGTACTGCCACGTCTGGGGAAAGTACTGCTCGCAGAAGAGGGTGACAAACTGGTCCCACGTCGGCTCGTCCCTCTCCTGTCCCCGGACCGCCCTCCACCACCGGTGTGCCGCACTCTCCAGCTGGTACGTGGCAAAGGCCACGCGGCACTCCTTCGAGGGCGAAGGGTGTCGAAGATCTTCTCCAGCTGCTCAAGCCAGTCCTCTGCCTCGGTCGGGTCCTCATCCCCCTTGTAGGAGGGGGGCTTCAGCTTCCGGAACTGTCCGAAAAGCTTGAAGTCGCGCTGTAGGGGAGGTGCTGGTCACCTCCAGGCGAAGGTGCCTCGTGTACGGAAGTGTCGGAGGAAGGTGGGGGCGGCAGGGGCCCATCCCCTCCCTCGTGTCCAGCGCCGTGTCCGTCGCGTGGTCCCACAGAGGACTCCCCCTCTGCAACCCCAGGAGGAGGTGCTCGGGCGGTGGGTGGAGCTCCTCTCGTACAATATCTCGTATCAGTCTGGCGAGGTCCTGGGCCTGGATGCCCGGGAGTGGTGGCTGGTCCACCGAGACATGAACAACAGCACGTCTACCTCGCCGACCTCGCCCTCGGCCACGCCCGCGGCCAGACTCGCCAGTCCCGCGACGAGGCATCTCCTGCAAGGAGACGCGAAACCAAACGAAAACGTCAAAACAGACGGTACCTAACGAAACTTCTAAGAGCTCAAGTCAGGAGATATGTTGTGGTGGCTACTCTAGCTATAAACATGCGAATTGGTTATTTTCCAGTCAGTTGATTCACTTCTCGGGACGACCTTGCTCTGATACCATCTTGTAACGACCCGGTTCCCGAGTCCCTACGAGACACGAGAACCGAACCGACTCGACTAATCCCAAGACCTAGTCGTCCAACGAGGAAGTAACCAAAAGAGCAGTAAAATAAACCACATTCAGTATGAATATAACTAACAGTAAAGAAGTACAGCAGTAAGGAAAGAAACTACTACAGTAGATACCACCACAACAGTATCATTTATCATATAACAAGAACTGCAGGTAAAGAAAGTACAGCGGAAACAAGAACTACTCACTATAACAGAAACAAAACAGGTACAAAAGACTGTGGTAAACTCTACTGGACCCTACTCGGCCCAGCGTCCTCTACAGCCGCTAACCCTGGCTGCTCAACACCTGGTCCTGAAAAAGGTAACGAGTGTAACACATCAGCAAAACGCTGAGTAGAGTGGCAACTAAAACTAAAGGCAACAGTAGAGTGTACAGTAGCGGTTATGTTCTATTACTTTCTTTGTTACATCTTTCAATTTTCTCGCTATTTCATTTATTCCTCAGATCTTTTACTTGATCTCGAATGTTCCTCGTGGGAACGATCTTGATTGCAGTCTTTTCCAAAAGTAGAAGTAGCACGTGGTGCTCTCCTGGCCGGGAGAGTCCCCCGTGGTGATCCTACCCTCAGTCAACCACCCCAAGGTCACTGACAGACGTAACGGTGACTACGGCACGTGCGATAAACGCACAGGTAGCTAACCCGCACTGGCACGCGGTCAGTCGTTTCCGTTAACGGGTGCGCCCAAAGCACAGCACGGAACCAGGGCAGAGCCCTCTCAGTAACAGGGGTCCAATCCCTCCACAGTATCCAAACCGGGGCCTTGCCCCTCCACAGTCCGCGCACCCTCGCCTGACTACCCTGGTTTGCCCTAATGGGCCTAACAAGTCGGTGAAGGAGGCTAGCAGAACCCCGGGGCCCGTGGGGTAGCTAGTACTCTCCTAACACTAGTAGCTCTCCTCGGTACTACGTACACGAGGGCCAGCAAGTCGGTACAGAGCGGCCAATCCTAACCCCGGGTCCCTGGGGTGGTTGGCCCCACTCTGCACTAAACAGGTACAGGTACTTCCCTTGGTACTGCGTACCCAAGAGACAGTACAAACTACATCTCAGTTCCATTCCTTTTTCTTTCCAGGAGTTCCACTCCTAATTCCCCGTAGGGTTCCAGCTCTTTATCTCAGAACATCATATGTTTCACTTTCCAGTTTCACGTTCTCACAATCCATGATCTCAATCATGTTTCTTTATTCATAACAGGCAGCTGTTAATTCAATTTACAGGCAGCTTTATATTCCGTTCCATTTTCCAAGACTGCAGTATTATACATTCCACTATTTTTTCCATCCTAGGATTCATGCCACATCCTAGGATCTAGCATACAACCTAGTTTTCCAGTCCTAGGATTCATGCAACACCTGGGAGCTATCATTCCATCTATTTCTCATTCCTAGGGTTCATGCAATGTCCTAGGTTCTATTTATGGTTTCATAATTTAACAGATTTTAATAACTTAAAGCCACTCTACCAGGTACAACGGGAGTAATGGGGGCGTGATCGGGAATCCTGCGTGCCTCCACGACTCCCAAGACCGCAACTGAACGAGGTCCTATCACAAGGATCAAACACAAGGAAAGTCTCAAAACAGTGTATAGCTACTGTAGATGGGTAGAGGAATTAATTCTGAAAAGAACGCAACTCGAATCGCGGAAAACGGAGCCCGAACGGGCCCTAAACGGGTCGAAAACGATGACACTGTGTAAAATCAGACGTCTGGAACTTCTTCCAGACATCTTAAAAAGTTGATCAGAGAATTACCTGCTTAGCGTGGTTTCCCAGATGTCCAGAAGTTTGCGGGGATGTCTGGCCTAGCTCATAGACGTCCGATGGTCACCCCGGACGTCTGGAGGTCACTCCAGCCGTCCGGTACAACTTCCAGACGTCTGATTCGCAAAGGATGGCGAATCAGCGAGCCTGCGCACAGCCAACTCCCTCCCTCAGTACGGTCAGTCGACAGGAAGGAAGAAGAAAGCGGAATAATCACCTTTCAGACGTCTGTATGATCTTCCAGACGTCTCCCTCACCGTCTGACGATAGACCCAGACGTCTGATTCTGGAAATTTTTCCAGAACAGGGCACCGCTCGGCCTCCGCTTGCGACGCCGCTCGCGTCGCACCTCGCGCGTCTACTGCTCAGACCGCAGCAGGTCCCTCTCCGCGTCGTTCCGTGCCCCCTGCGCCCTCCGCCGGCCGGCCAAGCCGCCCCGACGAGCTCGCCCTCACAGCAGAGCTCCGCTCTCGCACGCCGCACCTCCTCCGCGCTCGCTACGGCCGCCGCTGCCGCCCTCGCGCTCACGCTCACGCTCACGCTCACTGGCTGAAGGAGAAGAAGGAGGAGACGGTGGAGATGACGGGAGGGGAGGCGTGGCCTTTTTAAGGCCACGCGAGGAGGAGGGAGAGACGCGGCAGAGCGTCTGCAGCCGCAGAGAATATCGGATATTCGCGGGCCTGCGCGCTGAGGCGCGCAGACGAAGACTCGTGCCAAAATAACTGATTTCCAGACGTCTGGAAACGATCCCAGACGTCTTGTCAGACCTCTGGATGTGATCCCAGACGTCTTATCCGACATCTGGCCCACCTCCCTGACGTCTTAAAAGCCGTCTGGGGCACGCGCCCGTTACACTCACCGTGGTGGTTGCAACCACAGGAGGGGGGCTCCTCTATTCTCAATGTCCCTCTCAACTGGTAAGAGGGTATTGAGAGTGGAGGAGGGGAAGTGAGGGAGAGAGAACTCAGGTGGATGGCCAACTGGGCTGTGCGTAGAAAATGGCTGTGAGTGTGTGTCTGTGGGAGGGGTGACTACTGTTGGTGGAGGTGGGAGGCCGACCCTATGCATGGGAGTGGGGTGGGTGGTTATATAGGTGAAGGGATGAGGGTGGCAGGTGAAGACGAGCCTTTAGGAGAGATTTTTTTAGTGGGGATATTTTGGGTAAATTATGGGTAGGCACTTAAGATGTCATGGAATTAATGTAGGTGGTGTTAAGTGTTATTAGGTGGTAGAAATGTGGTGGAATTGAAATGGGAATGAGGTGGAAATAGGGGGAATAAAATGGAGGCTCAATCTCTCTCTATCTTCCTCTCCATAAAATGCACAAATGCAAATATTTACATAATGCATTCATAACTACCTAATCTAAATGCATAATGTTAGGAAATAGCATAAGATGACCTAATTATAGGCGTGTATTGGTACACAATCACACCCCTATGCCTATCTTTTGCTGGTCCCTAGCAAAACACTTCTTTATTAGTAAGGTGTACTATTTAGAAATGATCTTAAGCTAAAGATTTTTCTGAAGCAATATTAATGTGTTTATTAGTTGGACATTGTGAGAACCAATTGCAAAGAAGGCTACCAGAACTCAAGTCTTACATAGCATAGACCATCTCTCGACTAATAAAGACTCTTGATATTTAAACCTTAAGTGTGATTTCCAGGACTCAAAGGGTTTTGCAAAACTTGAAATCTAAGAGGTTATGGTTTGTGCTTAGTGGTTGATCAAGGCTAACCAGATGAACATTAAGACTCAAGCCCAAGATTTCATGTCTTTTTAAGTCCAGGTTGGTCCCATCTTCAGCTTATGTCTTTAGATTAACTCTCAAAAATGAGTAAAGACTCAACCCAACTCTTATTGCATTCTGTCTCTAAGAATATTTGGTGGAAACAGGATATTTGTAATGTACCCTGAAAAATTTTTTGGTGGAAAAATTTACAGGAAGCTGAAGAACATACTGACTTATTCAAAAGAATTTTTTTTTTCTTTTGCAAATGTCAGTATGTCTCCTACAACTTTATTTGGTAGAGCACACTTATTTAGTGGATGAGGACTTAGGTGAAAAGAGTTTCTCCTAAACACAAGACTAAAAACTGGGATAAAGAGTCTACTTGCACACATAGGTAAGGACTCCACTTTCCCTAATGGACACTAGGGTTTGATCTTACATTCATCTGGTCTTTCTTAACTTTGTGTAGTGTGAACCAAGATTACGTAGACTCCCAAGCAGAAGCAAACCAACAAATCCTATACTGGTGACTCAAGTACAAGAACACATCCTAACTTAGGAGAGATCTTGGTCTATCTTGTTAATACTTGAGTGTATTAAGCCAAAGCCTGAGCGAATCAAGCTTCTGTGACTCGAAAAGTCTTCAAAGCAACAATTGAATGTCCATAAATACTTATTTTATTTTTTTCTTCATCTTTCAGATCAAGGCTAAACACTTTTAAAAATATTTTTAATTTTTGAATTTTCCATATTTCATGAACTTTTTGTGTTTTGTAATTTTTTTGAAATTTTTCAAGATTTTTAATTTGTTTATGGTTTTTTCAATTAGGTTATAAATATATGATATAGATGGATATGTATAATGGAAAAGAATATGCAAAATACCCATATAATACCCAAATCCTATGGATGACTATCCATCCCCCTATGTCAAATCATGTTATGACCTCATATGCATGAAAAAAGGGTTAGACAGGGTTAAAGGGCCTTGGTGCAAAGGTAAGGATAGGGTACAAAGAAGGGTGGATGGGTGGGCGGATGGTGGGTGGTGAAAAGCGAAGTGAAGTGAAGGAAATGTGATGTAGAGTGAGAGTGAAAGGGTTGCTGGGGTGCCTCCAAACGAGCGCTAAATTTGAACATCCCCAGCTGGACTCGAAGTAAGGCATAAGTTAGTTACCCTCCAGTAGGGCAACTGTTTCACCAATGGGGGTAGGCTCATGAGTGAGATACAATTTCAACTACTGCCCATTTACCGTAAATTTATGCCTAGATTTGGTATCTTCAATCTCGATGGATCCGATAGGAAAAGGTCTCAAGACCAGGAAAGGACCAGTCCCCAGCTGGACTCGAAGTGAGGCATAAGTTAGTTACCCTCTAGTAGGGCAACTGTTTCACCAATGGGGGTAGGCTCATGAGTGAGATACAATTTCAACTGCTGCCCATTTACCGTAAATTTATACCTAGATTTGGGATCTTCAATCTCGATGGCTCCAATAGGAAAAGGTCTCAAGACCAGGAAAGGACCAGTCCATTTGGACTTTAGTTTCCCAGGAAAGAATTTTAGTTGGGCATTATAAAGCGAAACCTGATGTGATGGCTCAAACTCCTTCTGCCTAATGCGATTGTCGTGAAAGGCCTTGGTTCGTTGTTTAAAGTTCAAGGTAGAGTCATAGACTTCATGACATAGCTCTTCTAACTCCTGGAGTTGGAGTTTCCTTTCTCGACCACACAAGTTTGGGTCGAGGTTACACTGGTGAACCGCCCAATAAGCGCGATGCTCCAACTCCACGAGCAAGTGACAAGGCTTCCCAAAAGCAATCCTGTACGGAGACATACCAAGGGGAGTCTTGAAGGCGGTCCAATACGTCCATAAAGTGTCAATCAGCTTGTCGGACCAATCCATACAGTCAGGTCGAACCATTTTCTGGAGGATTTGCTTGATCTGCAGGTTTGAAACCTCAGCCTAGCCGTTCATTTGAGGATGATACGAAGAAGCGATACGATGGTAGACTCCATATTTCCTCAAGAGTGCTCGAAAAGATGAATGGGTGAAATGACTTCATCCAAAATGATGGCTCGAGGGAACCCAAAGCGTGCACAGATGTAGTCTTTGACGAATTTGGTGGTAACGACATGGTCAGCACAGCGGGCGGGAATAGCCTTAATCCATTTCGAGATAGAATCAACGGTAACAAGGATGTACTCGAAGCTGTTGGATGAAGAAAGTGTAACGAGCTCGTGCCCCAGACGTCTTTTAAGACGTCTGGGAGGTGGCCCAGACGTCTGTAAAGACGTCTGGGATCACATCCAGACGTCTGACCAGACGTCCGGGATAGTTTACAGACGTCTGACGAACAGTTATACTCGCACGGGATATTCGTCTGCGCGCCTGTGCGCGCAGACCTGCGATCCGCATCTTCTCTGCGGCTGCAGGCGACTGCGGCCGTCTCTCTCCTCCTCTCCGCGCGGCGTTAAAAGGGGGAGGGGGCGCGCCTCCCCTCCCGTCTCCACCATCTTCCTCCTCTCCTGCTGCGGGCGGAGCGAGCGGACGCAAGGGCGCAGCGGCAGCGGCGCAGCAGAAGGCGCGGAGGAGCTGCGGCGTGCGAGGGCAGGGCTCTGCCGCAAGGGCGCAGCGGCAGCGGCGCAGCAGAAGGCGCGGAGGAGCTGCGGCGTGCGAGGGCAGGGCTCTGCCGTGAGGGCGAGCTCGCCGGGAGCGGCTTGGCCGGCCGGCGGAGGGCGCAGGGGGCGCAGAGCGTCGCGAAGAGGGACCTGCTGCAGGCGGAGCAGCGGACGCGCGAGGTGCGACGCGGGCGGCGTCGCGAGCGGAGGCCGAGCGAGGTTCTGATTCTGGAAAAATCTCCAGAATCAGACGTCTGGACTGATATCCAGACGGCAAGGTCGACGTCTGTGTGATCATACAGACGTCTGAAAGGTGAGTTCCGCTTTCTCCTTCTTCTTTTGTCGACTGACCGTACTGAAGGAGGAGGGTTGGCTGTGCGCAGGTGTTCGGATTCGTCATCCTTTGCGAATCCGACGTCTGGAAGTTGTACCAGACGGCGGGAGTGACCTCCAGACGTCCGGAGAGACCATCGGACGTCTGGGATCTAGGAGGGACGTCGCCACAGACTTCTGGACGTCCGGGGAACCAAGCCGAACAGGTAATTCTCTGATCCACCGTTTAAGACGTCTGGAAGGAGTTCCAGACGTCTGATTTTGCACAGTATTGTCTTTCTCGACCCGTTTAGGGCCCGTTTGGGCTCCGTTTTCCGCGATTCGAGTTGCGTTCGATTCAGAATTTATTCCTCTACCCGCCTACAGTAGCTATACACTGTTTTGAGACACTCCTTGTGTTTGATCCTTGTGATAGGACCTCGTTCGGTTGCCGTCTTGAGAGTCGCGGAGGCGCGCGGGATTCCCGACCACGCCCCCATTACTTCCGTTGTACCTGGTAGAGTGGTTTTAAGCATTAATAAAATCTGTTAAAGTATGGAACCATAACTAGAACCTAGGGCATTGCATGAACCCTAGGAATGAGAAATGTATGGAATGATAGCTCCTAGGTGTTGCATGAATCCTAGGGCCGGAAAACTAGATTGTATGATAGATCCTAGGATATGGCATGAATCCTAGGATGGAAAAACTAGTGGAATGTATATTACTGCAGTCTTGGAAAAATGGAAAGGAATATATAAGCTGCCTGTGAAATTAATTAACAGCTGCCTGTTATGAACAAGGAAACATGTTGAGATCATGGAATGTGAGAACGTGAATCTGGAAAGTGAAACATATGATGTTCTGAGATAAAGAGCTGGAACCCTACGGGGAATTAGGAGTGGAACTCCTGGAAAGAAAAGGAATGGAACTGAGATGTAGTTGTACTGTCTCTTGGGTACGCAGTACCAAGGGAAGTACCTGTACCTGTTTTAGTGCAGAGTGGGGCCAGCCGCCCCAGGGACCCGGGGTTAGGCTTGGCCGCTCTGTACCGACTTGTTGGCCCTCGTGTACGTAGTACCGAGGAGAGCTAGTAGTGTTAGGAGAGTACTAGCTACCCCACGGGCCCCGGGGTTCTGCTAGCCTCCTTCACCGACTTGTTAGGCCCACTAGGGAAAACCAGGGTAGTCAGACGAGGGTGCGCGGACTGTGGAGGGGCAAGGCCCCGGTTTGGTTACTGTGGAGGGGTTGGACCCCTGTTACTGAGAGGGCTCTGCCCTGGTTCCGTGCTGTGCTTTGGGCGCACCCGTTAACGGAAACGACTGACCGCGTGCCAGTACGGGCTAGCTACCTGTGCGTTTATCGCGCGTGCCGTAGTCACCGTTACGTCTGTCAGTGACCTTGGGGTGGTTGACTGAGGGTAGGATCACCACGGGGGACTCTCCCGGCCAGGAGAGCACCACGTGCTACTTCTACTGTTGGAAAAGACTGCAATCAAGATCGTCCCACGAGGACATTCGAGATCAAGTAAAGGATCTGAGAAGTAAATGAAATAGTGAGAAAAATTGAAAGATGTAAATAAAGGAAGTAATAGAACATAACAGCTACTGGACACCCTACTGTTGCCTTTAGTTAGTTTGCCACTCTACTCAGCGTTTTGCTGACGTGTTACACTCGTTACCTTTTTCAGGACCAGGTGTTGAGCAGCCAGGGTCGGCGGCTGCAGAGGACGCTGGGCCGAGTAGGGTCCAGTAGAGTTGCCACAGCTTTGTACCTTCTTTTGTTTCTGTTCTAGTGAGTAGTTTTGTTTCCGCTGTACCTTCTTTACCTGCAGTTTTTGTTATATGATAAATGTTGTTTTACTGTTGTGGTGGTGCCTACTGTAGTAGTTTCTTTCCTTACTGCTGTACTTTTTACTGTTAGTTATATTCATGCTGAATGTGGTTTATTTTACTGTCTTTTGGTTACTTCCTCGTTGGACGACTGGGTCTTGGGATTAGTCGAGTCGGTTCGGTTCTCGTGTCTCGTAGGGACTCGGGAACCGGGTCGTTACAAGATGGTATCAGAGCAAGGTCGTCCCGAGAAGTGAATCAACTGACTGGAAAATAACCAATTCACATGTTTATAGCTAGAGTAGCCACCACAACATATCTCTTGACATGAGCTCTTAGAAGTGTTGTTAGGTACCGTCTGTTTTGACGTTTCCGTTTTGTTTCGCGTCTCCATTGTAGGAGATGCCGCGTCGTGGAGCTAGGAGGGTGAGCCGCAGGCGCGGCCGAGGTCAGGGCCCGGGGGACGGATGTGTCGGGCTTGGAATACATACAACCCCTCCTCTTCTCCTGAGTATACCGTCTCGGGACCTCGTCCAACTGATTCGAGAGGTGGTTCGAGAAGAATTTCAGCTTCCACCCACGTCGCCACCCCCTCCCCCTTCCGAGCGTACGACAGGGGAGTTAGTGGTGGAACGAGATTTCCGCCGCCACACCAGCCGTGTTAGGAGAACTCAACGGAGACACGTGGCGTCCGCAGGAGAGCCGTCACGTTGTGCAGGGCCATCAGTGGCCTTTAGGGGCCCTCGACAGGGGCCAGTCGCCAGCACCGGACCCCCGCCTAGCCGACAGCAGGGACTCACTGAGGGCGGGAGTCGGGTTCCCCTCTGCTACCAGTGTGGCCAGCCGAGCCACGTCAGGAGGGACTGCCCATCTAGGGCAGGAGGTCAGCAGATACTTCCCACGCAAAGCACTGGAGGGCACGCAGGAGGCCGCGGTTTCCAGGCACGAGGAGGAGGACCGCAGCCGCGAGGAGGGTACCGGCCAGCACCTACCCGTCCGACGCAGAGTGTGGCTGCTTCGTCCGCACCTAGAGCTGAGGGGCGTATCAACGCCCTAACACACAGGGACGCCAGAGCTTCGGGATCCGTGGTAGCAGGTATGGTTTCAGTTTCTGGCAGACTCGTTTACACGCTTTTCGATTCCGGCGCTACGCACTCGTTTGTCGCAGACAGTTTCGCAGTTAGTTTGGACCAGGATTATACATTGTTAGAGAACCCGTTCGTAATCAGAGGTCCGAGTGGTCAGCTGTTTGTAGCTGAGGAGGTGTACACGGGTTGCGGGGTCAGCATCGGGGGACACAGCCTGCCAGCTGACCTGATTATGATACAGATGGAGGACTTTGGGGTGATCCTGGGGATGGATTGGCTGTCCGCTTACCACGCATTGGTAGACTGCTTTGAGAGGAAGATTGTCTTCTCCATTCCGGAGTTGCCTTCCTTCGAGTTTCACGGGCAGCCAGTGGACGGAGGTTTCAGGTGCATTTCGGCACTTCGGGCGGCGAGACTTTTGAGCCAGGGGTGTGAGGGCTTCTTAGCTTGTGTGGTGGCAGAGCACAGCCCCGTGGCAGACTTCCAGAGCATCCCGGTGGTCAGAGAGTACCCCGACGTGTTTCCAGACGAGTTACCAGGACTACCGCCCGAGCGTGAGATCGAGTTTGAGATCTCACTAGTACCAGGGACCAACCCCATCTCCACCGCGCCATACAGGATGGCACCGCTTGAGCTGCGAGAGCTCAAGTCTCAGTTGCAGGACCTTTTGGAGAAAGGTTTCGTGAGGCCCAGTGCGTCTCCCTGGGGAGCCCCGGTACTGTTTGTGAAGAAGAAGGATGGGACCCTACGCCTTTGTGTGGACTACAGACAGCTGAATAGGGTCACCATCAAGAACCGATATCCGCTGTCGAGGATTGACGATTTGTTTGACCAGTTGCGGGGTGCCACGGTGTTTTCCAAGATCGACTTGAGGTCTGGATACCACCAGTTGAGGATCAGGGAGACCGACGTCTCCAAGACAGCTTTCCGCACCCGGTACGGACACTACGAGTTTTTGGTCATGCCGTTTGGGCTGACCAATGCCCCCGCTGCTTTCATGGACCTGATGAACCGGGTGTTCAGACCGTACTTGGACCAGTTTGTGGTGGTTTTCATAGATGATGTACTCATCTATTCTAGAGATCGGACGCAGCACGGACAGCACTTGCGGATGGTTCTGGACACTCTGAGACGACGCAGGCTGTACGCCAAATACAGCAAGTGCGAGTTCTGGTTGAGGGAGGTGACCTTTTTGGGTCATGTGATCTCTGGAGACGGCCTGGCGGTGGATCCCGCCAAGGTCGAGGCAGTGCTCAGGTGGGAGAGACCGCGTTCAGTCACTGAGATTCGCAGTTTCCTGGGACTGGCAGGTTACTACAGACGGTTCATCAGAGGGTTTTCGCAGATTGCACGTCCTATGACACAGTTGACTCGGAAGGATGTGCCTTTCACTTGGACAGACGCCTGTGAGGCGTGTTTTCTGGAGCTGAAGGAGAGGTTGACCTCGGCTCCCGTGCTCACCATTCCTGACAGTAGTGGCGGGTTCGTCGTGTACACGGACGCTTCCTTGCAGGGGTTAGGAGGTGTGCTCATGTAGAGGGGTCACGTGGTCGCTTACGCTTCGCGGCAACTGAAGCCCCATGAGCATACCTACCCTACCCATGACCTAGAGTTGGCAGCTGTTGTCTTCGTGCTGAAGACATGGAGGCACTACTTGTACGGTGAGACCTTCGAGATTTTTACAGATCACAAGAGCCTCAGATATCTTTTTGACCAGAAGGAGCTCAACATGAGACAGAGACGTTGGTTGGAGCTCCTGAAGGACTACGACTGCAGCATCTCCTACCACCCGGGAAAGGCCAATGTGGTGGCTGACGCCTTGAGCCGTAAGGCGCCCGCACGCTTGGCCAGTCTACAGTTACAGAGTTGGAGCCTTTTGGAGGAGGTGGGCAGTTGGCGACCTCTAGAGTTACGAGGATACTGTGGGGCAGTGACGGTGACACGGCAGACCAGACCAGAGTTGATAGACCGCATCATCACGGGACAGATGGCCGATCCGTACTTGCAGTCTTTGCGCGACAGAGTACTGTCAGGGGACCCAGGGGACTTCTCTTTCACAGACCAGGTGTTACGCTTGAGGGGACGGCTGTGCGTCCCCAGAGACGAGGAGCTGTTGAGAGAGCTCCTGACTGAGGCACACGGTTCCAGATTCACCATACATCCCGGAAACACGAAAATGTACCATGACTTGAGACGCGAGTTCTGGTGGAGAGGGATGAAGCGGGATGTGGGTGAGTTCGTACAGCAGTGCTTAGTGTGCCAGCAGGTGAAAGCCGAGCATCAGAGGCCTGCAGGGCCGCTTCAGCCGCTTCCAGTGCCGGAGTGGAAGTGGGAGAGCATCACCATGGACTTGGTGGTGGGTTTACCTGTTACCCAGTGAGGACACGACGCGGTCTGGGTAATAGTGGATAGGTTGACGAAGACGGCACGATTCTTGCCGATCCGAGTCACTTTGGGACCAGCACAGTTGGCAGAGAGGTATATCCGTGATGTGGTGCGACTACACGGAGTTCCGCGGGAGATCGTATCCGACCGGGATACCCGCTTTACGTCCCAGTTTTGGGCTGAGTTTCAGCAGGCTTTGGGGACGAGGTTGAGGTTTAGCACGGCTTACCACCCCCAGACGGATGGACAGTCGGAACGCACGATACAGACACTTGAGGATCTTTTGCGTGCCTGTGTACTAGACTGGAGGGGCTCTTGGGAGGAACACCTGCCCCTGGCAGAGTTTGCATACAACAACAGTTATCACTCGAGCATCGGCATGGCTCCCTACGAGGCTCTGTACGGACGAAAATGCACGGCACCCTTGAGTTGGGTTGAGGTGGGGACCAAGTGGGAGGTTGGCCCCAGGTTGATCCGGCAGAGTCAGGAGGTAGTTGAACAGATCCACAGACGACTCCGCACTGTCAGGAGCAGACAAAAGAGCTACGCAGATCGCAGACGCAGAGAGGTGCAGTTCGAGGTTGGGGACCACGTCTTTCTTCGTGTTTCGCCCATGAAGGGCTTACAGCGGTTTGGGGTGAGAGGGAAGCTCGCGCCGAGGTTCGTGGGGCCCTTCGAGGTCCTGGAGCGGGTTGGACCCGTTGCTTACAGACTTGCCCTTCCCCCGCAGCTTTCTGGTGTGCACGACGTGTTCCACGTGTCCAACCTCAGGAAGTACGTAGCCGATCCCAGCCACATACTGAGTCACGAGAGCGTCGAGGTGAGCGACGACCTGACCTACCCCGAGCGGCCAGTGCAGATCCTAGACCGAGCCGTCCGCAGGTTGAGACGAAAGCAAGTACCCCTGGTAAAGGTTTTGTGGAGGAGCCAGCGGTACGAGGAGGCTACCTGGGAGCCTGAGGCGGCAATGCGGGAGCGGTACCCAGAGCTTTTCGCGGGTACGTCTTTTCGGACCGGCTTCGGTCCTCTTTGAGTTTGTTATGGTTATTTGGACATCCTTTTTCCGCACCCTAGTTGGCGCAAGTTTCGGGGACGAAACTTCCTTTGAGTTTGTTATATTGTAACGAGCTCGTGCCCCAGACGTCTTTTAAGACGTCTGGGAGGTGGCCCAGACGTCTGTAAAGACGTCTGGGATCACATCCAGACGTCTGACCAGACGTCCGGGATAGTTTACAGACGTCTGACGAACAGTTATACTCGCACGGGATATTCGTCTGCGCGCCTGTGCGCGCAGACCTGCGATCCGCATCTTCTCTGCGGCTGCAGGCGACTGCGGCCGTCTCTCTCCTCCTCTCCGCGCGGCGTTAAAAGGGGGAGGGGGCGCGCCTCCCCTCCCGTCTCCACCATCTTCCTCCTCTCCTGCTGCGGGCGGAGCGAGCGGACGCAAGGGCGCAGCGGCAGCGGCGCAGCAGAAGGCGCGGAGGAGCTGCGGCGTGCGAGGGCAGGGCTCTGCCGCAAGGGCGCAGCGGCAGCGGCGCAGCAGAAGGCGCGGAGGAGCTGCGGCGTGCGAGGGCAGGGCTCTGCCGTGAGGGCGAGCTCGCCGGGAGCGGCTTGGCCGGCCGGCGGAGGGCGCAGGGGGCGCAGAGCGTCGCGAAGAGGGACCTGCTGCGGGCGGAGCAGCGGACGCGCGAGGTGCGACGCGGGCGGCGTCGCGAGCGGAGGCCGAGCGAGGTTCTGATTCTGGAAAAATCTCCAGAATCAGACGTCTGGACTGATATCCAGACGGCAAGGTCGACGTCTGTGTGATCATACAGACGTCTGAAAGGTGAGTTCCGCTTTCTCCTTCTTCTTTTGTCGACTGACCGTACTGAAGGAGGAGGGTTGGCTGTGCGCAGGTGTTCGGATTCGTCATCCTTTGCGAATCCGACGTCTGGAAGTTGTACCAGACGGCGGGAGTGACCTCCAGACGTCCGGAGAGACCATCGGACGTCTGGGATCTAGGAGGGACGTCGCCACAGACTTCTGGACGTCCGGGGAACCAAGCCGAACAGGTAATTCTCTGATCCACCGTTTAAGACGTCTGGAAGGAGTTCCAGACGTCTGATTTTGCACAGTATTGTCTTTCTCGACCCGTTTAGGGCCCGTTTGGGCTCCGTTTTCCGCGATTCGAGTTGCGTTCGATTCAGAATTTATTCCTCTACCCGCCTACAGTAGCTATACACTGTTTTGAGACACTCCTTGTGTTTGATCCTTGTGATAGGACCTCGTTCGGTTGCCGTCTTGAGAGTCGCGGAGGCGCGCGGGATTCCCGACCACGCCCCCATTACTTCCGTTGTACCTGGTAGAGTGGTTTTAAGCATTAATAAAATCTGTTAAAGTATGGAACCATAACTAGAACCTAGGGCATTGCATGAACCCTAGGAATGAGAAATGTATGGAATGATAGCTCCTAGGTGTTGCATGAATCCTAGGGCCGGAAAACTAGATTGTATGATAGATCCTAGGATATGGCATGAATCCTAGGATGGAAAAACTAGTGGAATGTATATTACTGCAGTCTTGGAAAAATGGAAAGGAATATATAAGCTGCCTGTGAAATTAATTAACAGCTGCCTGTTATGAACAAGGAAACATGTTGAGATCATGGAATGTGAGAACGTGAATCTGGAAAGTGAAACATATGATGTTCTGAGATAAAGAGCTGGAACCCTACGGGGAATTAGGAGTGGAACTCCTGGAAAGAAAAGGAATGGAACTGAGATGTAGTTGTACTGTCTCTTGGGTACGCAGTACCAAGGGAAGTACCTGTACCTGTTTTAGTGCAGAGTGGGGCCAGCCGCCCCAGGGACCCGGGGTTAGGCTTGGCCGCTCTGTACCGACTTGTTGGCCCTCGTGTACGTAGTACCGAGGAGAGCTAGTAGTGTTAGGAGAGTACTAGCTACCCCACGGGCCCCGGGGTTCTGCTAGCCTCCTTCACCGACTTGTTAGGCCCACTAGGGAAAACCAGGGTAGTCAGACGAGGGTGCGCGGACTGTGGAGGGGCAAGGCCCCGGTTTGGTTACTGTGGAGGGGTTGGACCCCTGTTACTGAGAGGGCTCTGCCCTGGTTCCGTGCTGTGCTTTGGGCGCACCCGTTAACGGAAACGACTGACCGCGTGCCAGTACGGGCTAGCTACCTGTGCGTTTATCGCGCGTGCCGTAGTCACCGTTACGTCTGTCAGTGACCTTGGGGTGGTTGACTGAGGGTAGGATCACCACGGGGGACTCTCCCGGCCAGGAGAGCACCACGTGCTACTTCTACTGTTGGAAAAGACTGCAATCAAGATCGTCCCACGAGGACATTCGAGATCAAGTAAAGGATCTGAGAAGTAAATGAAATAGTGAGAAAAATTGAAAGATGTAAATAAAGGAAGTAATAGAACATAACAGCTACTGGACACCCTACTGTTGCCTTTAGTTAGTTTGCCACTCTACTCAGCGTTTTGCTGACGTGTTACACTCGTTACCTTTTTCAGGACCAGGTGTTGAGCAGCCAGGGTCGGCGGCTGCAGAGGACGCTGGGCCGAGTAGGGTCCAGTAGAGTTGCCACAGCTTTGTACCTTCTTTTGTTTCTGTTCTAGTGAGTAGTTTTGTTTCCGCTGTACCTTCTTTACCTGCAGTTTTTGTTATATGATAAATGTTGTTTTACTGTTGTGGTGGTGCCTACTGTAGTAGTTTCTTTCCTTACTGCTGTACTTTTTACTGTTAGTTATATTCATGCTGAATGTGGTTTATTTTACTGTCTTTTGGTTACTTCCTCGTTGGACGACTGGGTCTTGGGATTAGTCGAGTCGGTCCGGTTCTCGTGTCTCGTAGGGACTCGGGAACCGGGTCGTTATAGAAAGGGACCCATAAAATTGATTCCCCAAATGTCAAAAATTTTTGTAGCTAGGATGGGTTGTAAGGGCATCATGTCGCGACGTGACATTGACCTTAGCCACTGGCACTAATGTAAACATGTTTATATCACATAAACCATCTATTTTTGCATGTTCTTAGACATAGAATTGCATTATATATTATAAATATTGCATAACATGCATCATCTCTCATTTAGGTTAGATTGTATAAAGTTTAGGTTAATTTTCTCTTTTTGTGGTGAGGTAATAGGGCGATATTCAATCGGGATCTCGGATAGAAGATCCAACCGTACGAATCTGATCAGGGCAACGATCGGAGTTCAACGACTCCAAGATTGACCCGATCGGACTTCCATAGCATCAGATGCAGTTCGAGTAAGATTAGAGGTCAAGGGGCCATGATGGTGTAAATCCATACATCAGATGACAAATCCGACCACACAGATGGGTTCAAATCAACGATCGTAGCCCAACGGTGCAAAAATCGATCCAATCCGACATTCGTGGCACCATCTACAACTCACAGAAGATGGACGGCCATGATGGCATCACATAGGGTCATCACAGCCGCCCAAACCGACCGCAGCACCTCTTCTCAACCTCTGAAGGCACGGGCGAGGAAGATCTCAGCCATTGGATCTTGATCCAATGACCATGGACACCTAGCCCTTAAAACACGACCGCAACCATCCACCAACGTAGCGTAGCAAACGCAAGCACTTCACACAAAGAAGAGGCACAGGGTTGAGCCCCCGTGAGCCTCAAATTCAACCGTGGAGCATGGGCAGATTCAATTCAGCCGTTAGATGGCGATCATGCGGGCGAGGAGCAGAGACATGGCACGCAAAGGTGCTTTGGGTCACGTACGCGTGTGATGACGCGCTTCTGCATGTGCCAACTCACGCACAAGTGCGCGATGAAGCGCAAGCGTGGTGCGTTTAAGCCGTCCGATCGTAAGATGAAAAGTACATGGGTACGTGTTAAGAACGAGGCATCAGACGGCTTTTAAGACGTCAAGCCAGACGTCCGGAACCCTTTCCAGACGTTTGGTAATCAATTTTTGCGGCGTACGGGGTTGCATCTGCGCGCCTGCGTGCGCAGACTGCACCCGCCGCTCTCGCCCTCTTTTTCTCTCTCTCCTCGCCCTCTCCCTCACCCTCATCTCCTCCGCCTTCCTCTTCTCTTCTCCCTGCCAGTGCGAGAGCGCGAGCGAGCGAGTGGCGGCAGCAGCGGCCGTGCCGAGTGTGCGAGAGGGGGTGTTGCAAGAAGAAGAAGACGCTCGACCGTGAGGGCTCGAGCTTGCCGGAGCAGCTAAAGCCGACCGACGGGGGAGCAGCAGGCGTGGAGTGTCGTGGAGGGGCTACTGCAGCTCGGGTAGCAGCCGGACGGGGAGCGACGCGGCCGTGCGTCGCGGGCGGAGAGTGAGTCGGGCTCTGATTCTGGAAAATTTTCCAAAATCAGACGTCTGGGCTTACGACCAGACGACGGTGAAGACGTCTGGAGGACTGTCCAGACGTCTGGCAGGTAAGATATTTCTATCTTCCTTTTTCGCGTGTACGGCCATGCAGCCATCCGCCGCGCCTTCGTCTACGATCCGTCGTGCTGAGAGTAGGTGTGGGTGCGTGCAGGTTCTGCTCGGGAGGGCGCGAGGACTCGTCATCCCACGTGAATCGGACGTCTGGCCGCAGTGCCAGACGACGGAGAGGACTTCCAGATGTCCTGGGTGACCATCGAACGTCTAGGAATCGGGGTCAGACGTTCCAGCAAGCTTCTGGACATCTGAAGGACTACACAAAGCGAAGGTACAATCTGACCCACCTTTTAAGACGTCTGGAAGAGGTTCCAGACGTCTGATTTTGGATAGTTTCGTCATTTTCGACCCGTTTAGGGCCCGTTCAGAGTCCGTTTTCCGCGTTTCGAGTTGTGTTCTTTCCAGAATAAAATCCTCTACCCGTTTACAGTAATTGTATACCGTTCTGAGAAACTCCTTGTGTTTGATCCTTGTGTTAGGACCCCATACCATTGCAGTCTTGGGGGTTGCAGAGGGGCGCGGGATTGCCAACCACGCCCCCAGTACTCCCGTTGTAGCTGGTAGAGTGGCTTTTAATTTATTTAGCATAATTTGTTACAATTGTAGAACAATTAATAGAGTCTAGGGTATTGCATGAACCCTAGGACTGAGAAACTAGATTGAATGATAGATCCTAGGGTATTGCATGAATCCTAGGACTGGAAAACTATATTGAATGATAGATCCTAGGGTACGGCATGAATCCTAGGACTGGAAAACTAGTGGAATATATATATTACAGTCTTGGAAAAGTGGAAAGGAAATAATAGCTACCTGTAAAATAATAGCTGCCTGTAAATTAATAGCTGCCTGTTATGAATGAATAAATATGATTAAGAATATGAGTTGTATGAACATAAGACTGGAACAGTGAAACCTACAATGGCCAAACAAAAAGAATACGAACCCTACGGGAAATTAGGAGTAGAAATCCTGGAAAGAGAATAGAGTGGAACTGAGAAAGTGAAACGTGGAAGTGTGTTGTCTCTTGGGTACGTGGTACCAAAGAGAGCACACATTACCTCTTAGTGTAGAGGAGAGCTTGCCGCCCCCAGGTTGAGATCGGGGAGGGTTTGGCCACTGTACACCGACTTGCTGGCCCTCGCGTACGCAGTACCGAGGAGAGCTACTAGTGTAGGGAGAGCACCAGCTACCCCACGGGCCCCGGGGTTCTGCTAGCCTCCCACACCTACTTGTTAGGCCCACTAGGCAAACCAGGGTAGTCAGGCCAGGGTGCGCGGACTGTGGAGGGGTTGGACCCCTGTTACTGAGAGGGCTCTACCCTATACTAGTTCCGTGCTGTGTTTTGAGCGCACCTGTTAACAGAAACGACTGACCGCGTGCCAATGCGGGGTGGCTGCCCGTGCGCTTATCGCGCGTGCCGTAGTCACCGTTACGTCTGTCAGCGACCTTGGGGTGATTGATTGGGGGTAGGACCACCACGGGGGACTCTCCCAGCCAGGGGAGCACCACGTGTTACTTCTACTTTTCGGAAAAGACTGCAATCAAGATCGTTCCCACGAGGAACATTCGAGATCAAGTGAAGGATCTGAGAAATAAATAAATCGTGAAATAATAGAAAGACGTAATTAAAGAAAGTAAAAATATAATAGCTATTGTACACTCTACTGTTTCTTTAGCTTTTAGCTGCCACTCTACTCAGTGTTTCGCTGACGTGTTACACTCATTACTTTTTAGGACCAGGTGTTGAGCAGCCAGGGTCCGCGGCTGCAGAGGACGCTGGGCCTAGTAGGGTCCAGTAGAGTTACCCGCAGTTCTTTTTTTGTACTTTTCTTCCATTGTAGTGAGTAGTTTCCTTGTTACTCCTTGTTCTTCTTTATTGTAAGCTTCATGTTATGTATGTACTTGTTGTTCTACTATGTGGTGGTGTATACTGTAATAGTTCCTTTTCTTACTACTGTATTTTGTTACTGCTAGTTATATTCATGCTGAATGTGGTTTATTTTACTGCTCTTTTGGTTACTTCCTCATTGGACGACTAGGTCTTGGGATTAGTCGAGTCGGTCCGATTCTCGTGTCTCGTAGGGACTCGGGGATCGGGTCGTTACAGTACGCGTTGCGCTTGAGGAGAAGAAGAGGCGCACGGTGCACATGCGCACGTCGCCTACGATCTGAGCTTTAGTGATGGTTTTATCCATCACTAAAGACCCCTAAAATTAAATTTTAAAGTGTACTGACCCATTTACCCCTCCAATCTACACCTATATATAGCCCTACGACCCCCACACTTTCTTCATCCCTTCCTCTCTTCTCTCACCCCCACTAAAGCTCTAAAAGCTTGTCCCAAACCCGAGATGCTCCATTAGAGTTAAAATTATAATTTTTCCACCTTCTAATCCCCTTCGTGGAGCATTCCACGGTGGTCCTCTCACCACCATTCGGGAAGCGGATCCCACTACGACGTTATCCTGCCCCACTCTCCGTCGTTCCTCATTGTTCTCCTTTGTTACGAACGCACTCCAAGATGTTTTTTTTAAGACGTTTGGGAGGTGGCCCAGACGTCTGGAACCCCTTCCAGACGTCTGGGATCTATTTTCGGTGGCACGTGGGGTTGCGTCTGCGCGCAGGCGCGCGCAGACCTGCAATCGCCTTCATCTCTTTTTCCCTCTTCCTCCTGTGGGCACAGGCTGAGCCCTCTGTCTCGCTCTCTCTCTCTCCCCGCACGGCTTTAAAAAGCCACGCCCTCTCCCTCACTCTCATCACCTCCGCTCCCTTCCTCTTCTCCTTCCAGCCGGTGCGCGAATGCGAGCACGAGCGAGCGACGACAGCGACAGCCGCGGTGAGTGCGGGAGGAGGTGTTGCGCGAGGGAGGAGGTGCTCGCCGTGAGGGCTCGAGCTTGCCGGGGCAGCGAGAGCTGGCTGGCGGGGGCGCAGCGGGCACGGAGTGACGCGGGAGGTCTGCTGCAGCTCGAGCAGCAGGCGGACAAGGCGCGGCGCGGCCGTGCGTTGCGGGCGGAGGGCGAGTAGCGCTTTAGTTCTAGAAGTTTTTCCAGAATCAGACATCTGGTCTTCCAACCAGACGACGGTTAAGACGTCTAGAGGACTATCCAGACGTCTGGCAAGTAAGTTATTTTTCGTCCTTCTTCCTTTTCTGCGACCGTCCGTACTGAGAACGATGAGTGGGTACGTGCAAGTTCTGAGATTCGCATCCAACGCGAATCAGACGTCTGGCAGCGGTGCCAGACAACTGGAGGGACTTCCAGACGTCCGTGGTGACCATCGGACGTCTGGGAACTAGGCCAGACGCCCCCGCAGGCTTCTGGACGTCTGAGAGACTACGCAGGACAAGGTACCATCTGATCCCCATTTTTAAGACGTCTGGAAGAAGTTCCAGACGACTAATTTTACACTGTTTCGTCGTTTTCGACCCGTTTAGGGCCCGTTCGGAGTCCGTTTTCCGCGTTTCGAGTTGCGTCCTTTTCAGAATAAAATCCTCTACCCATCTACAGTGATTAGATACTATTTTGAGAAACTCCTTGTGTTTGATCCTTGTGATAGGACCCTGTTCCATTGCAGTCTCGGGGGTTGCGGAGGCACGCGGGATTCCCGACCACGCCCCCAGTACTCCTGTTGTAACTGGTAGAGTGGCTTTTAAGTTTATTAGTATAATCTGTTAAATTATGGAACCATAAATAGAACCTAAGACATTGCATGAATCCTAGGAATGAGAAACTAGAATGAATGGTAAATCCTAGGGTGTTGCATGAATCCTAGGGCTGGAAAACTAGATTGTATGATAGATCCTAGGGTATGGCATGAATCCTAGGATGGGAAAACTAGTGGAATATACGAATACTGCAGTCTTGGAAAAATGGAAAGGAACAAATAGCTGCCTGTAAATTGATTTAACAGCTGCCGGTTGTGAATAGATATACGTGATTGAGAACATGGATCGTAAGAACGTGAAACTGGAAAGTGAAACCTAGATGTTCTGAGTTAAAAGAGCTGGAACCCTACGGGGAATTAGGAGTGGATCTCCTGGAAAGAGAAAGGAATGGATCTGAGAAAGAAGGACGTGGTAGTGTACTGTCTCTTGGGTACGTGGTACCAAGGGAAGTACCTGTTACCTTTCTAGTGCAGAGCAGAGCCAGCCGCCCCAGGGACCCGGGGTTAGGTCTGGCCACTTTGTACCGACTTGCTGGCCCTCGTGTACGCAGTACCTAGGAGAGATACTAGTGTAGGGCGAGTACTAGCTACCCCACGGGCCCCGGGGTTCTGCTAGCTCACCTACACCGACTTGTTAGGCCCATTGGGCAAACCAGGGTAGTCAGGCGAGGGTGCGCGGACTGTGGAGGGGTAAGGCCCCTGTTTGGTTACTGTGGAGGGGTTGGACCCCTGTTACTGAGAGGGCTCTGCCCTATACTGGTTCCGTGTTGTGCTTTAGGCGCACCCGTTAACGGAAACGACTGACCGCGTGCTAGTGCGGGTTAGCTACCTGTGCGTTTATCGCATGTGCCGTAGTCACCGTTACGTCTGTCCGTGACCTTGGGGTGGTTGACTGAGAGTAGGGTCACCACGAGGGACTCTCCCGGCCAGGAGAGCACCACGTGCTACTTCTACTGTTCGGAAAAGACTGCAATCAAGATCGTTCCCACGAGGAACATTCGAGATCAAGTGAAGGATCTGAGAAATAGATAAATTGTGAAACAATAGAAAGACGTAAATAAAGGAAGAAAGAAAATAAAACAGCTACTGTACACCTTACTACTTCTTTAGTTTAGCTGCCACTCTACTCAGCGTTTCGCTGACATGTTACACTTGTTACTTTTCAGGACCAGGTGTTGAGCAGCCAGGGTCAGCGGCTGCAGAGGACGCTGGGCCGAGTAGGGTCCAGTAGAGTTACCACTGCTCTTTTGTGTCCTTTTTGTTTCCACTGTAGTGAGTAGTTTTTATTACTCTCTGTACTTTTCTTTACTCGTAGTTCTTGTTATGTTAAATGTTGTTCTACTGTTGTGGTGGTACATGCTGTAGTAGTTCTTTTTCTTACTGCTGTATTTTGTTACTGCTAGTTATACTTCATGTTGAATGTGGTTTATTTTATTGCTCTTTTGGTTACTTCCTTGTTGGACGACTAGGTCTTGGGATTAGTCGAGTCGGTCTGGTTCTCGTGTCTCGCAGGGACTCGGGAATCGAGTCGTTACATCCTTCATCTCACATCTCACCACCTTCGTCCAGGCGCTCCGTTGTTGCGGCTCGTCCTCGAAGCAGCAATCGAGGAGGATAACTTCTCTCTACCTTCTCTTTTACCGCTTTCTAGTGTAGATTTCCCGCTTTCTAGTGTAGATTTCCTGCTTTCTAGTATAGTGAGTAGTTGTAATTGTAATGAACATCAGCTTGTGGTTATGAGATCCATGTTTATTCTATATCTGTTTTCTCTTTATTTGTAATATTCTCTCTCTGTCTACTATTCTTTATTCTTTAAGGAGATAGCTAGTTTAGATTCAATCCGACCAGCTAATATACTTCTTGACAAATAAAACAAATGCGATTTTTAACAAAACGTCCGCCTCCTTGTGTTCGACCTGGAATTCTTTTCGAGTTTTGGTTAAATTTATCTATTGACGATTTTTCTCACAAATCACACTACAACGACAGGTTTTCAAAACTCAATCCCATTTGCGTACGTTCTCCGCTCCAACATTTTAGCACCATTATCGAGGAGGCGATGCTCTTTAATTTTTCACGTTTTCCCACCTTACTTATCTTTTACCTCACTTCTCTCTTCTCTTATTATCATTGCAAGTACTCTCACGAGGCGAGCAAAAGCACTAGATTGGAGTAAAGTGCTATTGAATGGTCTGTAAGTTTACCCCCACCTCCCCACCCACTAGATTTCATTCAATCACCTAATAACACAAACCCTAATTAACCTAGGAGTTCTCATAAACCATAAGGTTAGTTTTGATTATTTATTTGTCACCTCCACCTACCTCACCCTCCACATATAAAAGAAAAATTTTAAAAAAAAAATCTCATAGAGGTACATAACCTCTTCTGATTTTCAAACTCAACCGATAACCCGATCTTTGGAACCGATACACACACCAACACATAATTGAGTAGAAATCAGATTAGGTAACCACTTGTGTGCCTAACTAAGTGGTGCATCTGTCCAATTGTTTGAGTTATTTAGGCCGCACCATTTCAATTAAAATCACTTATCAAGTAGCTGCCACATAGGTTCAACTTCTATGGATTTACCAAGCGCTTCACATTCTTTTAAGCTTTAAAGGAAAGCATCTTCACCTATGCTTTCAAAACTTGGTGTGCCTACTGAACTTGATTGAATACATCTAAAGTTGAATCCTAAAACCTACTAAGCAAGATTTAAACCCTAAAATTCACCGCATTCAAAAATAATCTTGCTTGAAAACCATTGCATGTGCATGCACGCACATATCAATCAATCATTAAGGGCGCAATCCAAATAAAGGGCCCATCACATTCCAAAGCACATTCAAACCTAACCCTAATTAAAATAGAGTAGACGTTGGCCTTAAGGATTGGACTCGCTCTTCGAAGCCCAGACCGAAATTATTTTTGATTAGTCTATTTCTACCATTAAATCTAATGTCTAGCTAGGGGAGCAGAATCAAACGATCGCAGTTGGGGGGTACACTAGGAACCGGAGGCGCAAGCCAAAGGAAGAACCTTCTCCGCAGTCCCTCCCTCTAACTAGTTGGATTGACTGGAAAGAAGTAGATCAAATCATTTCTTTATCTCAAGACTGGTTATGGGAGTCTATAGGTCTTTAGGCTAGCCCACTTAAAGACAGGTTTGTTTGTTTGTATTGCAGGGCACCTGTCTTCCTCCCATCTGTCATGGATCCTTCCACATCCTATTTGCACTTCCACTCCTACCCTCCTACCACTACTTATTCCCAAAATGATTATTATTCCAACCAGAATTATTCTCATCCATCTTCTAGTTGGGATAATCCTTATTGGGAATACAGTTTCGGACCTCTGTGTTCAGGGTCTAACTCCGGACACCATGATCTTGATTCTTATCCTTCATCTAGCTACATCGATTATAGATCATTGCCCTCATTTGGACAACCTCATATGATCTACAATCAAGAAAGATATGCTGATCCTTACCCTTCCTCAGATTACACTGCTTATAGATCATCACCACCTTATGGGCAACCAGAAAAGACCTATTATTAGGGAGGGTATCAAGAACCTCAATTCGTTAGCTCCCCTACACTGAACCCAAACCCACCCAACCCTGAACCAAACCATTTGGTTCAGGTGAACCAGGTTCAAGATAAGGTATTGGCTAACTTAAGGAATACCATACAATATTTAGAAGCTCAGCCAACACCTTGCCCTGAAGAATTGGAGCCCCTGATTGAAAGGATTGACGATCTTAACAAGTATCTGTTAGATTGGCTCTAGGATGTTAAGGATAAGGGCCCGAGTGAGTTTTTACTTAGGAAGTTATCAAAATTGAGGATGAGATTTGTGGTTGCTTTAGTTCAATCTTGGGATGATTCCCAGGACGAACCCCTGACAGGAGAGCCAATGTCAGAATCCGCTCAAGCACCTGTAGGGGGGACACGTGTTACGAGATCGAGATTGACCAGGTTATTCTAGAGCAATCAAATAAGGATGAACTGATTCCTTCACCTAAGATCCCTGAACTGGGGTACGATGAAACATATGTCTCCAAGGATCAGAAAGTGATTGATGATTTTAAGACATACATTATGAGGATTTAGATTTCTTTGATTCTGAAGGTGAAGAATCATTATGCGAAGTCTTACATGAGTTTACATAACACGATTTTAGTGAGACAACTGGGCCTGAGGAATTCGATAAATCATTTGATGGCCCTGAAATTGAGGAACTTGATCCTATTGGGGCTCGCATGGTGGATTCAGATCCTACTTTCATGAAGGATTCAATTCAAAGCCCCATTCCTCAATTACACCCCTTTGAGTATATTGATGATGTTGGTTTTGAGATCACTAGACCCAAGTCAATTTTGATTCAGCAATAAATCTTTGACTTGGACATTAAATGGGGTGATTAATATGCAGGAGGTCTCAGAATTTAAAATTCTGATTGCGAAGGATAGGAAGTGGGAAATGAAGCTTTGGGAAGTTAATTCTGAAGGAAGCAGAAGATTGAGTCTAAGGGTTCCTATTTGTCTGAAACCACCAACTCTTTACCAAGACCCCTATGACATGTTTGACTCAGAGGATGTCCAACCCAAGAAAACATTCATTGATTATCCTTTTGAGCTTGATCTCTCTATTATCCGATTTTTGGGACTTGGGTTGCATCCTCACAAATCATAGGCCCAAACCCACTTACATGCTGATTTTAGGTTTTGGATAATTTTTATCTAGAACCTTAGATATACTTGACCATGGGGCATGGATCTGCATCACAATTTGATCCACATTTGTGGACATCTTCTCTTGGCAGGTTCAAAGCTAGATTTTCTTATTCTGAAGATGACCTGCTGGTCGGGCTCAGATGGTTATGTTAATATGGTGAATTTAGTGTTGAAGTGAGTATAGTGGTTAACCTAAATCGAGCCTAACCATCTTTTTACAAATTTTTTAACCTGGCCTACTTGATTTTATCTTGGTCACTTTTAGGCCCAAAGTCGAACTCAGGGAGACGGGAATTAGAGGTGAATAAGTTTCTACACCTTTCCTACAACAAATCTCTTCCGTGCGTTTATTATGTTTTTGGTGTTTTTCTATTTAAGATTTTTTCTGATAATTTTTGTCCTTGAGGTACACCCTCAAAATCAGGTCCTTGGCTTAGAGCAAATTGTTCTTGGCTTTGAGCCAAATTAGGGTTCCAAAAATGACTCTTGCTATTCGCAAGACTGAGTACCTGCAAGACAAGGATTATCTTTTCTCTTTTACTATTTTTTTACCTTTTTAATAGCAGGAAACAAAAGAGAAATAGAAACAAGATAAATATAGTCTACATATATATAGATATATATATATATTATATATAGGGGTGGGGGTGGAGGTGGAAATGGTGTGTAGCAAGAT